>JAMPIQ010000005.1:0-157874 GCA_024699855.1 Aphelenchoides besseyi | reverse complement strand
CGAGAGCCTGGATGCTTCTTGTTTCTATGGTCGTACATTCGGTTTTCAGGTTCGTAGGTTCCAGGTCTTTGAAATTGCTTTTCTTTTTGGCTTTTAGTTTGCTCCGAGAGCCACGTCGATCTTCAATGCGACTGGAATCATTTTGGCCACCTACTCGTTGTCGTGGGAAAGTGGAACGGCGGCGTTCAGTTCGTTGCTCCATTCCGGCCGCTACTTTCTGAATCCTGAAGAGCGTGCTCGACGAATCATCAAAGTGACTCGGGAAGCCGATCTGGAGTTTTGCCGCGACTTTTGGAACCTATCCGAAATCCCGCCGCCGAAACTGCTTTGTCCAACGATGGAGATCAACAAAATCGTTCTGATTCCGATGGACGGTCCGATCCGATTGGATGGAAGAGATGGGCGGTCAATTGAAATCCCTGAACCGGGTGCTCATGGACCATCAGCTCCGTTACAAGTGCGCATCCTGTCGGCAACAAGTCGTGAAGGATTGGTAGGTCACGTGGATTGAATGCTTCTGATCGTCGAGATGTTTAGTCGTCCAAAAAATCAACGAAGCCACTTTCCTCCAATCTATTACTTCATTGTCACGGTGGAGGTTGGAAAAGCGGTAAACATATAAAAACGCGAGTTCCTTCTTTTAGGTTATGTAGCAACATCGTCAAAATCGCACGAAACATATTTACGGTTGTGCGCAAAGTATCTGGACTGCCCGATTGTGTCGGTGGATTACTCGCTAACTCCTCAATTCCCATTTCCACTTCCCACCGAAGACGTGCTCTACGCTTATGCCTGGATTCTGAAGAATCCTGAGAAGTTTGGATGGGACGGCAAAAAACTTTTGATGGTCGGAGATTCGGCCGGTGGTAATCTGATCGTTTCGGTTGCCCTTCGTTTGGCTCAATTGAAAGCCGCGAGAATGCCGGACGGTTTGATTCCAAGTACTTTGCTTTCTTTATGATCTTTTGAAGTTGCCATTTATAGTATCTTCCTTCGCCATCACGGGTGCTCAGTTTCACAGACCCGCTTCTTCACATGGGAATTGTTATTCGTTGTGCTGCTGCGTACACAGACTGTTGTCCGAATGGAACTAGATCGGAAATCACAAGCAACAGTTTGATCAGTCAACGAGGACACAAGTCGTTGTTGGAATATGTCGACGTAGTGAATGCATGACGGCGACTATTTCACTGCACGACTCCGGTACGCATTTGCGGTCCACGAACTCGCACCTGCAGTACTCCGAAATTGACTCGTGCTGCACAGAAGGTGATTTAGTCGAGTATTCGACGTAGTAAAGATAGTGATTTTAGGAAGCAGAGAAAGTTGAAACTTCGCTTAGCGAGCTGCTCAAATTGAATCTGCCACGAGACTGTTCGATTTCGCCCATGTACACTCCCGACGAGTTGCTCCGCGAACTTCCGACTTGTCGTTTCATTGTAAGCGAACGATTTTGAACGTACAATTTTCGAGTTTAGTCGTGCCATCTGGATCCATTGTTGGACGAAACGATCACGTTTGCAAAGAAACTTCGAAATGCCGGCGTTCGAATCGCCGGTTTCAACGAACGAAGGTTTCATGAAGATTGCGGGTCGACCCCGAACTGCCTTCAACTTCTTCGGCCGAACACGACGATCCTGATGAAAGCTACTGATCTTGTTAACAACCATGTTCTTCGTTTTTTTTGTCTATGAATAAACTTTTTGAACGAAACCAACAGCGAATTGTAAAAGAAATAAAATTCACAACTTCAACCGCTTCGTTAATCGAAGAGAAGAACTGAGTCTCTTAGGCGTTTTGAAGCAATAGGATCGACTTCTTGGGTTGTGATTGTCGGCGATGAAAAGCGATCGTCGAAGTTCAATTATGCGTCGATTTCTTTGGCTGATTTACTCGATACCGTGTTGTCTCTTGTTCATCCTCGTGCTTCCATCGTCGATGGTTTACGTCGACATATCAGCGCTTAATCGTCCGAAGGTTCGTCTCGGCTCTCTTCCCCAAAACTCCACCAATGTCTTGCGGCAATCGTTGTTTTCGACTGCCAAGCAAAAATACGTACCTTGAAACCACCGAATACCGACGGCGTTAGCTGTGGGTGATTAGCGAAAACTGTTGTTTTTGCGCGCCGTTCACGAGGCGTCACCGATTGTCGCATCACACTTCCTAAGGGCAAAATTCAAACGGCTCGCTGATTTTCGCAATCACCATCCTTTGTTCTTTCGAAAGTAGGAGGTTATGCCAATGGCCCTTGTTGTCGGCGCTCCTCCCACGATCGCTCACTCATCCACGCCCTTTGATTTGGATATTGAAGGAACAAAGCCACTCAGAACAAATCGTCCAGTGGTGATTATTCTCTGGAGTTGGCTCAGAGACGTTTACGTTTGTAGTGCCAAAATCGTGTTGGCGCGAAAACTCCGACTTACGTGTTATATCGTGAACTTTTTATTTGCAGTCCATCTGTTTCATTCCAAACGCCACCAAAATGAACAGCAACGTCCGAGACACCGGCTTCGCAGGTCTTCCTGAAAGTTAGTTCGACATTCTAATTCGTAATGAAATTTCATGTTTAGTGAAAGCCATGCTATTGGTCGAGGCTTACGAATTGTTTAGGGTTGAAATACTTCCGCTCAATGAATTCCGAAGCGAATTTCATCGCTTCTGTCAACGCCGTCTTCCCATGTTTTCTCAATTGTTCCGCAGAATGGACGAACGTCAATCTCGACCCGATGAACTGTGTGAACTCGGCATCGTATTGGACAAAGTCGCTCACGAAATAATGTTCCAAGTCGTCGACAAGGTGGAACGTTCGTTGCAATCCAACAACGACAAGGAAGACATGAACAGCGAGCTGCCGAAAATTTTGCTAGATAAATTTCGGGATTTCAACAAGGTAATCGGACTTCAGTTGAACGTTCATTCACGATTTGCAGGCCACGCACAACTTGGGAATTCTCATTTTGAAAGTTATCTTTTATTATGGGAGTGGGACGAAAGAGACCGGCGCTTAAACCTTCACCGAATGTCGCATTGTTGTTCGCCGCAAGCTCAATGGACCCACGTGCTATTCATCTCATTCTCGTTAGTGATTGTTTTCAGCTGACGCGAACTTTTTTATCATGATTTTGTACCAATAAACGAAGATGCTTGCTGATTGTAGTTCGATATTCGGAGCCGTTGAAACGAAATGAAATGGGCGTCATGAGCATCCGCTGGTTTATCATACGTTTGTGTGTTCCAGCCGACTCGATGCAAACGGAAACTCATCGCAACGCCATTCCAACGGTCGTTCCGCGCAAAGTTGAAATCGGACCGCGAATTCTCGTGGAGCGTGATGGAGTTTTCCGTTTGCTCAAACTGGTGATCTGATTTCCTCGTGTTCGAAATGACTTCATAGGGTTTAGCTGGCCGACGAGAATCACGTCTACTTCCACGCGAATCAAACCAAATCCATGTGCTATCAGCGAATCGCCGAATGTTGCAGTGAAATGATCAACCGTAACAACTGTTGACATCGCCCATTCGAAAGATCGCTGATTTCAGACTTGATGCTGAAGATGCAAGAGGCTGCACGAAAATGCGACTACGACGAACACACCGGGAAATGGATTTCGGTCGTGCTTTGGACCGAAACATTGGACGAGAGCTCGTTGTTCCCGTCGCTTGACTGCGACTACTCGTTGTATCGTGGGATGCTGAAGGGAATCGAGAGCCTGGATGCTTCTTGTTTCTATGGTCGTACATTCGGTTTTCAGGTTCGTAGGTTCCAGGTCTTTGAAATTGCTTTTCTTTTTGGCTTTTAGTTTGCTCCGAGAGCCACGTCGATCTTCAATGTGATTGGAATCATTTTGGCCACCTACTCGTTGTCGTGGGAAAGCGGAATGGCGGCGTTCAGTTCGCTAGACAAGATCACGAAACTGCAAGCGAATAAGTGGATAACACTCTCTTACAAGATTTCTAAGATTCATTCAAATCGAAGTCCCCAAATTTTCTTCGATCTCTGTTAGCAAAAAGAATGATGACAACGACAGTCGTAGAGTTATTCTCAAGCTTGACTTAACAAACCCAAACAACAAATTGAAATGCGTAGGAAATGGGAAGAAAGCATAACAACAAGCTGCAACAACACAACAACAGTGAACACAATTCTTGACCAACGCGGAGAAAAGCGACATGAGGCAATCAAGATTAGAGCTTTGGATGACCACGGGATAGGTGACTGTAAACTTCGGATTAAGCAAGCAGGAGAAATCGTTCGGTAAACGAAATCAAAACGACGAAGATTAGAACAAAGCGGAGGAAGAGATGGCAACCGGTTGCTTGGTCATGAAGAAAAACGGCAACTGACCATCTGAACGGCCATGGCGCCCGATCACGAAACAAGGTAGCTCCGTCTTTTACTGCGCGAAGCTGGTTGGCACGCCATTTACATTTCTCTTTGCGCCCAAACAACACGAATGATCATCGTTGGACGTTGCTTATAAACTCGCAGTGATCGCATTCCAGAATATACGATGGCAAAACTGGAGTAGCTTCTGTTTGAACTATTGAATGCAGAAGCTTGGAGTGGTGTGATGGTTTTTAATGATCAGAGATTGAAAGCAAGTGGCTAGATGCTGTGACGTTCACTTGAGATTCCTTGGAAACAGTCGCAAATGAAGAACAACAACATCGATCTCGCTACAGGAGGATTGCCTGAATGTTCGCTAATAACACCCTCCGAATACACTACAATCATCAATTCCATTATCCCTTCCAGTCCCAATCGAAAACTAGACAGTAAAAAATCTGTACTCTGATCCACTGAACAGAATTCAAGAGCAAATGGAGAAAAGAAGGAGCGAGTAAAATGGCCGAATCGACTGCTTTTTCGGGTTTACATCCGACCCAACAGGTTGACACGATCAGCGATCAGAGGTAGTAGCAGCTACCCGTAAAACTTCGAGTGAAATGACGTGAAGATCCGGTTGCTTTTCCACGTAGTGATTTTGAATTTCTTTACGATAATTGAACCAATAATTGGCGAGCGCTCACTACGATAACCACGAGAAACGTTTGGTTAGAACTTTGAATGTTGGGATTTTGATTTATTTGTCCTATGTAAGTCATCTGAAGTTCGACGATTATGAAAAGAAACAAACATGCTTCTCGCCTTTCCTTATCTTGAGCCATAGATGTGAAGTTGATTTCTGCAACCAATAGACTGATTAAAATCCAAGAAGCATCACAAACTAACCCATCATCGTGTAGTTATTCTTGCAAATTACAATGGTTGAGATCAACTACAGTTGTCGTTCTGATCAATTTCAGAAGAGCCAATTTTCGGGTATGTTTTCGATCTCAATTTTGCTCTTCAAACTTGTGGATTCTTACTCTTCTAACCTCGTTAACAATGTGCCAAATTAGAGCTCAGCATCATCGACAGAAAGAGCTGCACAAACTTTTGCATTTTTAGACGTTTTTTGGCTTGGAAGTGCTCTCATTTCTACGAGCAAACAAGTTGTTTGAACATGACAGCATCTTTAATCTCGTCTTGCTCCATACCTGACGTTTGCTTATTTTTCTATCGGATTTTGATTAAGGACCTATTGAAACAACTCAATTTCTTGTCTGACTGCTCATATTTATTCATTCATGGTTTATTTGAGTGAGTGATATGTCGATAAGATTCAGTTGTTTTCTTTGGAACAAATTCAGTTGATCGAATGGCGATCAGACAAACGAGGTGGCAAAGTCAACGAATTCGAGAAGTCGGAGACCGTTGATTCGGTTTCGAAAGAAGAATTTGATTTGGATCCGGTCTTCCGAACTGCAATCCGTTTGCATTCACAGGTGCAAATTTCTTGGACGGTACGTCGGAATTCGTAAAAACTTTCGTTTAGCGTATCGTGAAATTGGCGTGTCTCATTGGTCACACATTTACTATGAGCACAAAGCGCCTGGTCCAACAGTTCCACTTGTCTGATCAATAGCTGTCGTAGCTCTTCGATGTCTTGTTTTTCTCCGGCGTCCAATTCGATGTGTTCATCAGCGGATAAAAACGCCTAAACCGTTGACTATCTATAAAGTTCACGGGGTGGAAATGCTTACCGTATAGTTTTGAATTCCGCCGCCAACAAAAGCTTGTAGGATTCCGCGTACCTGCCCAACAAGTTGTGTGGTAAGGTGGGTATCTTGGAAGCCGTTTTGGACCAATTTGGTTAACCATTCCAGCTGTTCGTTCGCTTCGTTGATCGTTTTGCAAGCAACTTGTGGCGGATTCAATCGTTCTAGTTCGATTTCTTCGATTACTTCACCAAACGAAAGATCGTTTGGAAGTTGGGATCCGACTTTGTATCGCGTCCGTTGAAACCACGCTTTTGTTGCATCGTTCTCTCTCAAATTCGTCCATTTCGTTTGTTTCTGTTGAAAGGGTCGAAGGAAATCGAAAGTGTCTACGAAATGATGTTTATAGTACCAAGGAACCAGTGGATTGGTAGCTTTCAACATTTCCTGGTATCTTTCTGATGGCACGGGAACTACAGTTGTTAACTGAAATTATAGGATAAGTCTCTTCAGGTTTATTTACTTACTTTGACGTATTTTCCGCGTTTCTGCTCCAATTCTTCCGGCTTGGCATCCAAATTCGTGATCAGTTCACATCCGAATTCGCGAGTTATTCGTTGACGGAAATTCCCAAACCGCCCCATTCCTCGCATCACGTAACGTTTGTTTTGCAAATACCTCGGAAATCGTTGTCCGTAAAAGCACACCTATAAACGCGTTGAATACTCATAATTCCTCCAGATCTCTAGTTTGTTTTTCTTTTCACTAATCAAACAACATACCAGGAAGTAAAACGATTCTACGCGTATCGTCTCAATAATCTTTTGGTAAGTCAGACGCATTTGGTTCAGAACTTCAGTCAATTGTTTGTAGTCGACGGCTGTTTCTTCATAGAAGGTCGCCAACTCTTTCAGCGACTCAATCGCCAATTCCCAAGCTTGAGCTCGTTGAAAAAGATCAATAGACATACGATGGAGCGTGAGCTTCAATTCGCTTTCCGTTTCACACGACAACTTCATGCGCTGATTGATGAACTTTGCGTCAGAATCTAGTGGTGTTGCAAGCCAACTCAAACCGTTGGCACACTTTTGAAGTCCAGTTGCTGCTTCAACAAAAAGGCCACGATCATTTTGAAAGTTGTAGATTTTGATGCGAAGTTCTGTTGTCAAAGATTGCTCGTTAATTTGAAGTGCAAACGATACCAATTCGGAATGCACAATTTCGAATTGATACGTGCTCTTCTTAACTAGAGCTTGTCGTCCGTACTCGATCAAACTAAAATCAACGCTTTCGACCGATTGCGCCACATACTAATCACCTCAAGTATTTTGGGAGTAAGCGAATTTTGGCATTTTTGTTCAACTCGGGAGCTGATTCGATCATCGACTGCACTTCAAAGTTCATTTCGGTTGTTATTGTCGAATCCTCGTCGGCCTTGCGTTTGTGATTGAGAAGTCGATGATGCAAGATTCTAAAGTCAAATGTCAGGTTTGTACGTTAGAACACCACCCACTTGTACAAATCGTCGACTCCGGTCGCAATCACTCCCTCGCTTTCTGCATAAGCAGTGGCAATCAGATCGCTGAAAATCGGCATCAGAATGATGCGAATCTGTCGTGTACATCCACTGCACAGCAAATCAATGAGCATTTCGAGCATGTTCCTCAAATTCATCTTCTTCAATGGAAAGGGTAATAGAAACCACAAAGAGCGAATGAGTTCTGCAACGGTCAATCGAAGTCTTGCATTCCTCTCATCGTAGATCCCAAAAGCCACTCGAGAGACCGTGCTGATCATGAACGCATGAATGCAATGCAAGAGTTCTTTCCATAAGGCAAGAGAAAACGTTGGTAGTGTTCGTTTGTCCACGAGACATGACCGAAGATATTCAAACATTTTGACAACTAAGCGATTGAGAATCCAACGAATAGATGGGTCGTTGAAAGTTGTCCGCGTAGATGGTTCAATCAACGATCGAAGAGCGTAAATTATTTGACATAAAAGCACTTGAACGTCTGTTGATGAAGGTAGGTAGTTTAAATAGTGCGTAAAGACGGTAACGTCCATAAATTCAAGCATACTGGCAAAAAGATACTGAGATCGTGATTGAACGTCTTTACAACCGCTATAGTTATCTGAAATAAAATCAACCAATGGGCCCACATTCTTGACTTACCGAACGTACAATTTTGAATTATTAGCGAAAAAGTTGAATCAACAACGCAAACCCATCGATCATAGACGTCGACTCGTATTTGACTTTGTCGTGTTGCTTTCGATCAACTGAGTTTGCGTAGTGTAGTCGGTTAAGATTAGCAACAGAGTTGACCTTGTATATCAACAAATTCGTTTTTCCCGATTCTACCAGCAAACCACTATCCACAACTTTAACAAATGCGAGATGAAGTTGTTGGGTTTTGTTATGCTTTCCATCGTTTACCATAACATTCAAAAGAAGGCGAAGATACAAAGTGCAGTTCTCTTCGGTTGGCAATTGGATTTGAACATTCAGAACCTGAGGAATATTCTCTTTCGATGAGCTCGCTTTGTAGTTGTAAAAGAGCAGTTCATCCGAAGTATTCAAGTTCTTTCTGTTCGAATTCAAGATCGTCATCAAAACACCCTAAAGTCGTCGTTATTTCTATCCAATATAATAAGTGAGTACCTTTTGTTGTTTTCCATTTGAATCCACCACTTGAACAATCGCATCGATACGTTTGAATTCTTTCAAATAATCGAAGAAGTCAAACGAGAAGTGCGCAGAATTTCTATTTTCCGACTTCTTGTCGCTTCTCAATTGCGAAGAAACAAAAGGAGTCAGTCGACTGCAGTGCAATTTACGTTTTTCCAAGTACGACGATAGTTCGAATGTGGTTGAGCTTGTGATCACTTCACCGTACAATTTGATTTGAATTTGAGATTGAAGTTGTTCAGTTGAATCGGTGGTTGCTGGTTGCTTATGCAGTCTTTTCAGTTCAACACAACGTTTGAAAGAATGGCTGTTATGTGTGGTGGAAAGCGATATGCTCGAGGTTAATGATGCGTTTAACCTCGTATGCAAAAACTCGTCACTCAATTGTCCTGGTAGCTCTGGCCAACTTAGTTCGTATCCAGTGATCTGCAGTTGTAAGTCGCTTGTGGTTGGGAAGTCTTGTAGCAGAATCCAAAACTCGCCTTCCAACAATTTTGTGATCCAAAATGTTTCGTAGATTGGAAGATCTTTCTTGTCCAATATCTGAGCATCCAATTCGAACATTTCTTCAACTAGACGTTTGCCTTTGAATCTTAGCAATAAGGACGTAAAAGACTGTTGACTTTGAAATGAGAAATCGGAATGGTAACTTGACGTCGAAATTCGTTGACTTTCATTTTTTGTTGATAACTCCTTACGATATTGCCATTTTTCAATGAACTCAACCTAAATTCATCTTATAACATAAAAACCTTCAACATCATCAGTGCGGTATGCATATTTTAAAGTGTTCGGGTGCGACTGTCAAGTCACGTTCAAGTCTCAAAGAAACACCCGCTCCACAAAACGTGTTTCCCTCGTCAATTAACGAGATCACATCGTTAGAATTTGCGTTTCGAATCTTCAGAAATTCTAGTAGCCGATTGATTAACTCGTAAGCGACATTAGTGAATAGTTAAAACACCTGGGAAAGTAAACAGAAGTACACATACGTTGAGCGTTTCGCTGTTAGTTTTGTTCAAAAACGAACTTCTCCTGATGTCAATACTCTTTTTAAAAACGGAAAAATCCTATTCGTATGGATAGAAGTGGTGTTGCAAAATTGAGGAGAACTATGAAGAAGGGTATTGAAGAAAAACTGCACCCTTACATAATTCGGTCATTCACTCTTTCCGTATAGCGATACTGGACGCTCGCTAAGACAGGATTGACGAGAACAAAAAGATAAAAACAGATCAAGTTCATTAGGACTACTTGAAGTGCAAGAATGTTTTGATAGACGGATCAATGGAGTGTATAACAGCATCTTTCAAAGCCATCAAATCCTTCAACCAAGGTTAGAAGCACCAATAGAGATAGCGAACTCGCAAGCAGAGCTCACTTTTGCTTATTGGAAATAACGTTGCCATTTGAAAACTGCAACGTTTAGGACGAGACTGTTTCGTCAGTTAATGCACTTAAGGGTACCGCGGAACGCTTCGAACTGTTGCGCTCAAACACCGAATTCACGTAGAAACTTCCGTTCTTTTTACTTCTAATCTCATAAACACAGTATTCTGATGAACTCTCAGTTGTTATCGTGTTCTAACACCATTTTGCCGAGAAAGAGATCGCCGCTGTTAAAACAGTGAAAACACGATCTTAACTTTTCTGACTGTTTTTCTGGTGAGAAAGTGTCGTAAATTAATTTGAAATCGTATTGACAGTTAATGAATCAATGTTATGATGGAGCACGTGGGTTTGTGACCATATGCTTTTCGATAGCAGTCAAATGACCAGTAGCTATTCTTCTCCCTCTATGACTAAACACCACCAGCAGCAAAAAGACAAAACGAAGAGCGACCGACCGAAAATATGTCTTTGGCCTGGTAAACGAAAAGAAAACTGCCGAAACGGCTCCCCACTATCAATAAAGTCGGGTTGGCGGCTGCCAAAAGTCAAATTTCCATCTTGCCTTCGTTGTTCTTGTTATACACCGTCAATTCGAACGAACGATCGGATATCGGCGGGAAATGGGCAACAGTCGAAGTACGTTGACCGACTTGAATTTGTTCTCCAAAGGCGGTGTCTTCACGTCCCAACAGTTGGATGAGTACCAAGTAGGTGTTGCAAATGAGTGGGCTCAACTCAAAATCGATTTCCAGGATTGTACGTTTTTCACGAAGAAAGATATTCTTCGACTTTACAAACGATTCTACGCTCTCAATCCGTCGAAAGTGGGAACGAATATGCAGGACAGTCGGACGTCAATAATCAAACTGACATTCGAAGAAGTAGAAAAGATGCCCGAATTGAAAGTAAGAGAAACTATAATCATTTGTATTTCATATCGTACCCATTCAGGAAAATCCATTTCGTCGACGGATTTGCGACGTGTTCTCGGAAGACGGTTATGGAAACTTGACTTTTGATGATTTTTTGGACATGTGAACTTCCTAACTTTTTTATGAACTCCAACCCTTCTGTTTTCAGGTTCAGCGTCTTCAGCGAAACCGCTCCATTGCACCTCAAACTGAAGTACGCGTTCAAGATCTACGGTGAGCATTCAAAAGCCTGCGATAATACTCAATGGTTTCAGATTATGACAACGACGATCAGCTCGGACACGACGACCTGAGCAAAACGATTCGATGCTTGACGAGAGACGAACTAAGCGACGAAGAAGTCGAGTTTATAATCGAACGGGTAAGAAATCAAACAATAACAAATAAATATCCTAGCCACTTTTGGATCATCGAAGAGGCGGACCTTGATGGCGATGAGCAAATTTCGTAAGATGTTGAACACAAATCTAAAACCTTCTGATTATTTCAGATATCAGGTACTGGTTGAAGGTGGCGAATGAAAAGCTTTTTGTCAAAATTTCTTCATTGACATTCTACTATCAATAGGTTTTATAGGAATTTGAGCATGCGATTTCGAGAAGCACTGACTTTCAACGTGTTTTCCATATTCGAATTTGAGCGCCAGTTCGTCGGATCTGAATCATATCGCAAAGTGATTTTTGTTGCTGGGTCCAATAAATTCTTACCACAAGTTAGGCGAATCAGTGGGTGTTGCGGACTCGATGACTGTCGAATTGGTGGAACGGTCAGAGAGCTTTTTGTAGACGGTCATCGCTTGTGCAATCATCGTATTTGCGTCAGCTGCATTTGCGGGCACAATCAAAGTGTTTGTGTTCTTGGCCAATTGACCTAAAACGATATTGAGTCTCATTCGAATATTCAACCAACCAAACGCCTTCACGTATTGTTCAGCAACCGCCAACGAAGCGGCCCCACTTCCGCCTTTGGCATTCAAAGATTCAGCAACACGAGTTAATCCTGAACATTCGTTTGGGCAACAAGCGTTTGTCTTACCTTTACGACGTGCTTCGGCTTCAAGTACGATCGCCTGGGCTTTACCTTCGGCCTGATTGATTTGTTCGCGAAGATACGCTTCGGAAGCCAGAATTCGCGCCTGCTTCTCACCTTCGGCGACGTTAATTGCCGCATCACGTTTACCTTCCGATTCCAAAATCGCCGCTCTTTTCTTTCGTTCCGCTTCCACTTGCATTTGCATGGCTTCCTGTATGCGCTGTGGCATCGTCATTGTTCGAATCTCGTATCGCATACAAGTTAAACCCCACGGTTCGGCTGCTTTGTTCAGCGCTTCTAAACTTCATTTCGAATCAATAAACTACAAGTTGAAACCCACCGACAATCGAGACGTTCAGTTGCTCGCGTTCTTTGAACACGGTATCCAAACTGATCTTTCCGACTTCGCTTCTCATTGTCGTTTGCGCCAGTTGAGTGACCGCGTATTCGGGATTTGAAAAGCACAAGTCTTTAGGAAATGGGCGTAAAAACACAAACCATCCACTCCGTAAGAAGCCTAAATCTCGAGAGTAAACGAATGCCACGAATAGCATTATTACCTTGTAGGGATCCACAACTCGCAAGTACAAAACTCCGTCGAGACTCAGTTGAACGTTGTCAATGGTGATCGCACCCTGTTGTGGAATCTCAATCGCTATTTCCTGAACATTTTGCGATTGATCACTCGCTTTGTGTTTTCGTTTCATACCTTCAAGCTCTGGACATATTTGATACGATCGACCAGCGGAATTAGGAGATTGAAGCCAGGATCTAGAATCTTATGGAAACGTCCCATTCGTTCCACGACCTGCAAACCGCGTTCATCACTCGGTCCTCAGTTCCCGCGCTTACCCAAGCTTCTTGTTGTGGAACAAAGTTGACGAAAGTGTTCCGATGAATGAATCTCGTAGCATTTTGGTTTGCCGCTAATGCCAAACTGAAACGGTGAAAAGTAGAAGGCAATTGAAAGACGATTACCGTTGGGTTGATCGTAACGTTCTCAAAAGAGTCGAAGAGTTCATTGCACTTCTGGAATCTAAACAACGAAACGACTGATGCAAAATAAGAAACGGCGAAATGCAGGGAAACAAACTGCGAGTGTCAACTTTCTCTTCAACCCCAATAGTCATCGTTTTCTCGCATCGTTTTGCTCACTTGGATTCGTCTTTTGGAAACAACTTTTACCGTTGAATTTTCCAGTTCTTCTATTTCATTTCGTTAACATGGTCGTTCAACCAATGGAAGTTGATCCGCCGGTGGTTAAAGAGAAGTCAGAGAAGGAGAAGTCGGAGAAGAAAAAGGACGAAAGTGACATTAACAGCATTACCTTCGAAAGTATGTTGTCGGCTTTTCTGTTCAGCAGTAGTTCATGAAGTTTAGATCTGAAGGAATGGTGCAATCAGTTGGAACGCGGTGATACGCACATTGTTGGACGTGTTCTTCAGTTCTTGAACCGCACGCGAAAGCAATTGAACTCCGAATTGTTGACCAAACTTTGTAACACCTATTTGTATGCATCACCAGCACAAAAAAAACAACTTCTGTCGTGGCTTCCGGCCAAAACCGCCAAGTGAGTTGCGGGCCCATGATTGACAATAACTTTCCCGTTTTTAGTACTGATTCAGCAATGGAAGTCGATGCAAAGGTCCCGTCGAGCGGCTCGAAATCGGTCAGTAGCACAAGTCAAGCGGCCAAGAAACAACAATTGTTGTCACGTAAAGCTCAACCATCACCCGAATTGGAGCTCTACATTCATTTGTTGGTTCTTTTGTTTCTCACCGACGAGAAGAAATACGATTTGGCGTTGGAGTGCGCAAAATATCTGATTCTATGCGCCGATCGTTACGACAAACGTTCGTTGGATCCTTTTTTGGCCAAAGGCTATTTTTACTTGTCGTTAATCTCCGAACGTACCGGAAAGATCGGAACTCTTCCACCGTAAATTTTGGATTCAAAGCTTAGTTAAATGCAAAATTTAGATACTTGAATAGTCGTCTTCGTTTTGCAACTTTGCATCATCAATACGAATCGCAAGCCACGTTGATCGTTTGTCTTCTTCGCGCCTATTTGCTCACCAAGAACCTTCTTCCGGCCGCGAAGCTCGTGACCAAAATCGCTTTTCCCGAGTCGGCGAACAACAACGATTTGGCTCGTTACCTCTACTATATGGGTCGTATTCGTGCACTACAATTGCAATACGTTGATGCGGCTCAGTACTTCCAACTCAGTTTGCGAAAAGCACCGCAAGATTCGGCCATCGGATTCAAGCAGAACGTTTACAAGTGGGTTGTTGTCATCAGTTTGTTGCGCGGTGAGATTCCGGAACGAGCGATCTTCCGTACGTCTATTCATCGCGTTACTTTGGCACCGTACTTGCAATTGACTCATGGTATTTCGGGGACCTTTTACTCGCATTATCTTATCAACTCATTTCAGCTGTTCGCTTAGGAGATATTGCACTTTTCAACAAAGTTCTTGAGAAGTTCTCTGGAACTTTCGAAACGGACGAAACATTGACGTTGATTGTACGTCTTCGACAAAATGTCATTCGTACGGCGATTCGTCAAATCTCTTTGGCTTATTCGCGTATTCCAATCAAGGACATTGCACGCAAATTGCAGGTTGGTCGAGTGAATAGTTGTTGTATACCAATTCGCATTGATTTCAGTTGCCCACTGATGCTGAAGCCGAATACGTTGTGGCGAAGGCGATTCGTGACGATACGGTTGATGCTGTGATTACGTTCGATACGAAGACCACCGATCGTTACATGCAATCGGGTGTTTCGGAGAACATCTATCGTACCACCGAGCCGCAATTCGCATACGATACTCGTATCAAGAATTGTCTCGAATTGCACAATTTGGCCGTCAAAGCGCTGCGTTATCCGGACAACAAGAAGCCGGACAACGAGAAAACGGAGCAACAACGTGAACGCGAATTACTTGTAAGTTCAAATTGAAGAATCAACACATCTGTTTCTAGGAATTGGAATTGGCCAGCGAAATGCCAGACGATGACGATGATTTCTGATCGATATAAATTATTTCCGTGTGTTTATTTGTGTTGCTTGTGCTCTGTGAATTAAACGTTATGATTTAAAAATTTAATTGATAACAACGAAACATTTTATTCCCATTCGCCATTCAACATGTGTCGAAGATTCAATCCGTGCAATGCGACCAATGAAGCCACTTGTTCAGCCATTCGTTTGTTGGCTTGAGCTACGGTTGAACCAAACTGACGTCCATTCACCGTAATAGTAGCATCAAATTTACCATCGAGATCTCGTTTACGCACTCGATAGGTTGGCGGATTGATGTTGGAGTCTTTGCAGAACTTGAGTACCGCACATTTGGGCGTTGGACCTCCGCCACAAGTTCTGAAATTTAGTTTAAAAAACAATCTCAGAATGTTTCTTTACCTTAGCCGTTTCGGTGGGAAACTCAACTCTGCCATTTCGACTTCAGAATTCGTATTTTCGTTGGATGGCCATGAACGTTTCGTGAGTACTCGCGTTTTCTGCTTGTTATAATGGCAATAGAACTCCTCTTTATTCCATGCCTTGCAGATCTCTCTGACGGTACACGCATCAACTGTCGCTCGTCCACGTGGATCGAATTCTAAAACGATCAATCTAACAATCAAATGCTTACGAACGACCTTGTTGACCACCGAGAATCCTTTGAACCACGTACTTTGTTTGAGTGTACGGTTCGTCGTAGATGCACGCCTAAATTCTGTTCTGAACATTTATGGAAGCATAAAACTACTTTTTCGAGGAAGTTGCAAATCTCTTCATCGTAATTGAGAACTCCACCCGTAGGACGAAATACTGATGGATGACTGAGCGCTTCTCGCGCGATCATAATCGAAGAAGTCATACATTTCTCTTTTGATTTCAAGATGTCATCATAACATTTGATGCTGGAAGACTCGCCACTAAACTGAACGCATTAACGATATTTTCTTTAGGTCTTTACCTTGCAATCACCGGAACAGAAACAAAACGGGCAACTTCAGCGATTTCCGAATGTCGATTCTCATTGCCGGGTCTTTCGTTTTGACGTCTACCGTGTACGCCGATTGCCGAGACACCACATTTCTGAGCCATATCCACGAATTCAAACGTATCCGATAACTGAAAGATAGTGATTGAGACATTACAAACACAAATTGATTACCGTGTCCAAAACTCGGATTTTGCAAGAAACGGGAACAATCGAAGCAGAAACAAGTGAAGTTAACATCTTAAACGAAAAGATGTTAGTTCCAAAAGCTGTGTCAACTAACTTCTTTAACAAGATCGGGCTTTTTCAACAGCGCAGCGCCCATTCCGCCACTTAAACTGAACGGTTTTGGACAACCCATATTCTAAGAATTCGATTAGATCAGTGGCTTTAATCGAATATACCACGTCAATAGCCGCTACATCATCTTTCCTATAATTTTAACGATAATCGAAGTTGGGTGTAAGCTTCCACTTACACGAATTTTGCAATCGATACAAGATGTTCTGGTGAGCAAGAACCCTGAATACATACATCCGAACAGTCGATGAATGGCACTCACGATTTGAAGTACACATTTCTCTTTTTCTTTCATTGCTATTCGCAATACAATATCGTCCTTGATCACATAGTCGACAGTACCTAAGGCCTCTAAACCAAGGAGTCTTTTGTTTGTTGATCATAAGCTGACCGTTTTGTATTCTCGTACAAGCCAACAATTTCTGATCAATTATCTCTTCAGTATAAGCCAAATCAGCGCCGTACTCTAACGATAAACAACGAAGCGGCGCTAAAAAAAACAAAAAATATATCAAAAAATAATAATTTACCTCGCCCGGCTTTGACCATGGGGGCCAAAATCAACTTTTGCGAATAGAAGTCGGGGTTGAAGTTGGACATTTTAAGTGTTTTCTAACAAAATTTCATTATTCTAAAACAATCTCATTGTTTGAGTGTTTGTTGGAGACGGTAAATGCAGTTGGACTTCTAGAATTACCGAGTTAAAGTTGAAACACTCAAAAAAAGTTAGTCCTTTATTACGCATAATATACATAGATGCCAAGACTTGTTGAATTCGATTGAGAACCGTTAGAGTTCCGTACAAATTGACTGGAAGATTCGTTGTTCGTGTGCGATTGCCGAACCCGCAGCTCCATTCTTCAACGCTCGTAACCGCAATTCTTTGGCACGTCGAAAGAGAACGTCAGGCGCTTGAATGTTCTCAGCACACGTGGTTGCTGAGCAAAATAAATAAGGTAATGAACATAGACATCACTTACCCATAATGGCCGAATTTAATGCTCTGGCAAGAAATTTGCGAAAAGATGGCTCGAGTAGATAGCTTTTTGGAGATTCGTAGGGTTTGTCGTAACATACGATACTGAAAGCATCCTGAAATGCATGTGTCGATATGTTTGTATGACTGTCAGATGCGCTTACGTCCATTCGAGCCAACAGTTCGGGCGGTGCATTTTTGAGTTGAGAAGCAAAACTCGAAACCCGTTGTCCCATTGAAATCAGAGCTGTGAATTGGTCTTCGGCAAGAATTGTTTCCGCATCTTGACTTTCCGGTGCGCTTTGATCCATTTCCCAATCCGATTCCATCGAACTGTGACTCAATTCGGAAGAGAAATCGTCGTCAACTTCAGCAATTATGTTTGTACTTGTTCCGTTGGTTTGTGTAGCATTTCCGTTTGTCACAAGCGGAGCAGTAAATCCATTGGACGAAGAAGAATGTCCCTGAACAGCGTGACCATTCGTGGCCGCCACATCGTGACCCATATTGTCGTTTACACCTGAGTTTTGTTGAGCTTCATGAAGTAGATGATTGATGGCAACACTTTCGGCTTCTGAAATTAAGTCCACTGATCAATACGAACTTGAAATGCAAACCTCGTAAGAAATCACGATTGATGTCGTTGTCTTCGCCTTCTAATTGTTGTTCTGATTCGTAGAGTAACATATCGGTCGACGGAGAGACTTCGTCCATGTTGACATCACCCGCCATGTTCACTGTTGGTTGATTAGCAAACTGAGTTGGAACTTTCAGTGAGGCGTACAACTCAAGAAACTCTTGAATCATTAACAGCAAAGCCAACTGTTTGTTTTCTTCAAAGACTTTCTTCGAAATTGAATTGGTTCGTTGAATAGCTTCGCTAATTTTACGGTCCACAACCAACTGCATGATTTGTCGTCTCTCCTGCAGCTCTTCGAGTGCTGCTCGATGACATATACCCGTTGAGTTGTTGAAAACAGACAACGTTTTCGAATAACCCGAATTTGCCAACCACGCGGAAACCGTTCTACGAATACAAACGCTATGAGAATAAGAGCCTCAACTTACTTTGCCATCCAAATCGACTTCTCTGGCGGTAAGACGACGTTTCTGATGTGTTTAAGGGTTTGCGTTTCGGTTTCCTTTAAACAAATTTGATTGAAATGCTTCTGATTATGTTGTTACCTTCATATCAACTTCAATTTTGTAAGCAAATGGTTTCTGGCCAAAATTTGTGTCGATTATCGCACCTGGAGTTCGCATCCCAACTGTCGGATAACGTGAGTTCTCGATGGAAATGTTGTACGCAGCAACACCCAAATTCTCGCCGTTTCTGGTGAAGAAAATTGAACGATTCATGAAGTTGATTCCACATCCGATTGTATCGCCCGTTGAGAAATTCGGCCCGTAGGTTCCGCCTTTGCCCGAACCCGCAAAAAAGTTCCCGTCGTCGCCGTGATAACCATAAGAGCCCGATTCCCAACCGGGAAGTCGATTGATATCTACATTCTTTTCGGATAAACCGATTCCAATATACCTGAACTTGACGATTAAATTACTTTTCAATGTGTTTGACTAACCCGGTTTCCCCCTTTTCAACAATGTAGATCTCGAAGTAGAAGATACCACAGGTACGCGGAATCGAACTGTTGGCTCGAACGGCAGCTGCTGGAGCATCTTTGTGTGAAACGTCGTTTTTTCCTAAACCCAAAAACTAAGCTGTTTAGACTTCAATTACCTGAATATTGGACCTGTAAACACTCGCACGACAATTGCAATAACTTCGATTTGTCTGCGGGATTCCAAAAACGAGGTAGAGGAGTTTTCTACAATGAACATCGAACAGCGAATGACGAAACTAAACAAACCATGTGATCGACTAGAGGGTATAAACTCTCAAGTTTGTTCATAGCAATTTCTTCATCTTCGTAGTAGTTGGAGTGACGCGAATCGAAAGCACTCGCTTGACCATGAATCTCCGCATCTTCGTTGCATAAATTTTGCGACATCGAACCAGTGGACGCACTGGAAAGCACGTTTGCGATATTGAAGCTTTGAGATTGATGTGAAGGCGGCGAAGAGGAATCGTCGTCAGTCATCGGATCGTCGTCCATCGTTAAACAATCGATCGACCTATTTGTATGGAACCTGCTTTCTAAAAATACAAGAAAAGTTGAAAGTTTTTGACAAATTGCTTTGGCAAAAACACGTTTCCCCGCCGACTGCAGTAGCTTACAAGCCGCACGATAGACGAGTTTGCATTCAATCAACACGATGACAACAAAAATCAATAGGCAACGTGTGTCCTTCATTCACGTGTTTCTTTGAAAGGTTTTGTTTCTTAAGTTAAAGACATTCGAGACATCAATATCAACAAAAACACACCAAAATTCAAGGCGATTTTCGGCGTATGAGCACGCGGCGGCTCTTCGCTTCCACTCTCCTCCGATGTCCAACAGAATGGGCGCAGTGGTGTGCGAAAAGATGGACGATAAAACGAGGCAGTGGGCACGAGGTTTTGTCACTTTGTTAATTGGCCTTTAAAACACTTGTTTCCAACATTCAATCATGATGCGAAAACACTTGAACATCGAATTGCCGACGAGAAGAATACGAGTTTATGGACATGATAAATCTATGCAATTAATGTAAACGAACAACTACATTCGGACAGTTCGATCGTTCTAGTACCAGCGTTTTGAGTTTAACTACGAGATTTGCAGTTTGTTCGCGTCAACACCCAACTTCTTCAGATGTTCGGCAGACTGAAAAGGAATCGCATGAAAACGAGAACAACAATCTCATCCACCTTCTTGTGAATATCTTGATCGTCGTGACTGATGACCGGAGCAACAAAAGCCGTTGAGTACTGTTGAATCGCTTTCTCTTTTTGACTCATCGCTTCGTAGCAACGACCCAACCAGAAGTTGTTGCTCGAACAAAATTTCGGCTAAAATGACATATACGAATAGCAACTTCAAAATTTCTTACCGAAATCGCTTCTGCGCGTTCGAAATGTCGCAATGCCTCTTCGTATGTCGAGGTTGGTGGACTGCCAAAAATCGCTTTTGCCACCAATCGTTGATAACCGGGCAAATCGGCGAATGCAAAGTGCCACATTCCTGCAAGCAAAATGCACGTTAAAGAATCTGTTGAAATGTTACCCAAGATCATCCATGTTGTCGCATCCAACGGGTTGATTTCAAGCGCCCGTTCTAAGTGATGTTTCACATCGTAGGTCTTCGCTAAACGTTCTTTAGTTCCGTTCAACTCGCTAACAAAGTCGAGAATGATCCCGTACCTGAAGACAATCAAACTCGACTTTCACTTAATGAAACTGACCATTTGTTGGCTCCAAAATTTGAGGTTTCCGATGAGTTCGAAAGTGCACGTTTAGCGAACTCCAATGCTTCCTCGGCAAGTCGCTTCTTTTCGTCGGTGTTCGTGCAGATTTTGGCTTGTTCGTAGACAATTCGAGCCAAACGCCATAAAATCTCCGGATCGTCCGACTTTCGATGACGTCGTAGAACTCCGTAAGCATTGTCGATCCTAAATACAAGCTTAACACAAAGATGAAAAAACTGCTTACATGTAGTTGTTGTAAAAAGCATCCGCTTCTTTAATCACCGATTTCTCTTCGACGAGCTTTTGGGTTTGAGCCGAATTGCCGAACAATGACAACGAAAATGTTGTGGCCGTTCCACCACCGGTTACCATCAAAAAGTTGCGACGACCTCGTGGTGCTGTCACCTGAACATTTGCGATCGTTAAACGCCTTGAATTCAAAGTCAACTCACATAATTGGAGACGAAACGTCGTGTCAGCAAATTAACGAACTGTGGAAGCCACGGGAAATTTCGCATTTTGGCAACCAACGTCGATTAAACTCGTTGATTAATGCAAACCAACGAACCAACCAGCTGTCTTTGTGACGTCAAATTTCGGACTTTTGTCGCAAAAAGAAAAAAAGAAAAAGTGTTTCGAAACGAAAGCTCTTGAGCCTACTTTGCCTTCTGCTTCAATAGAAAAAAGTCGTCGGCTCTGAGGATTCTACTCGCTTGTGTTGGTTGAACATTTTTGTTGTCCTCAACATAGGAGATTGGAAGTCGTATGTATCATACGTTCTATAGGCCATAAAAGTGGTTCTAAACGAATTCACCAATTGCCGAATGCTCATTCTCGTGTTTTCTTCGTCATTTGCAGTCTTTTTATTTTCAACTTTTGAGCTCCATTTCAGGAACTTTTCTGCTGTTCATTCACTGCGAATAAATCGAGATGGGTCACGAGAATATTTGGCACTCGCATTCGACCAAGTACGGAGCAGGATCACGCGAATGTCGCGTCTGCCACAATCATCACGGTAATTCGAATACTTACACCTCGATTTCAACGTGTTTTTCAAGGTCTGATCCGCAAGTACAGTCTCAACTTGTGTCGTCGTTGCTTCCGCGAGTACGCACCTCAAATTGGCTTCAAGAAGTTGGACTAAATGTCGCTTTATCTCTTGAGCTCTGTTGTTGTTGACTTTAATAAATTTGTTTAAAGAATCTTTGGAGAAAATTGGTGTAGACGTTTGACGTTCATTTCGTGTCTTATTTCTTTCCGGATCGAATAACAAGTAACCTTCTGGAATCTTTTAGAAACTATGGTCGAGAAAACAAAACGATCGGTACGCCGAAAAACGAAACAGCAACAACCATCAAAAGCTCCGAAGCCGATCAACAAAAAAGCAAAGTCAACGACCAATCGTTCCGTTGTTAAGACGCTCGTCAAGAAGAAGAATGTTTCTTTTGCTCAAGAGCTAACTCAAGACGAGGATTCTCGACCGATCAAATCGGTGGCCGATCTTTCGTTCAATTCTGCAACTAAAAGTATTCTGCGTAAACCGAATTCCATCAACTTTTCTGACGAGCAGGAGAAATCAAAGGAAAATGAGCCGATGGATACGACCCCAGAAACAACCGGTGATGATGGACGGAAGACGGTGAAAGGAGCAAAGCGAACATTAACCGTAAAGAAGTCGGTCAAAGAGAAGTTGATGGCTATGGATCGAAAGCAGCGTCGCGAGTTTATTCGAGAGCTACGAGCTCAACACAAGCCCGACTTTGCTATTGCTCAAGACGCCAAGAAGATTTGGGAGAAATTACGAAGGTTTGTCTAACTTGTCTATTTGAACTGATTCGTTTGTTTAGCTCAAAAACTTCAGCAGCTTCAAAAGAAGAACTCGCAGAGAAACTATGGGAATTAGTTAAAAGTTCGGCCAAAAAGTTGATTTTTGCTCACGACACATCTCGTATCTTCCAATGCCTGTTGACTTATGGAAGTCCAGTAGTTTGCGACGAAATGTTTGACACGTTGATTCCCGAACTGATTCGAATGTGTCGGTCGGCTTATGCTCATTTCTTCGTAGTCAAAATGCTCAAACATAAGTAAGTCATTACAATAACTTTGCTTCATATATCATTGTTATTTAGAAATAAGCGATATCGTGAAGTGATTTTCGATTCTATTCGCGGTCATTGCGCGACACTTTTCCGTTCAAAGTTGGGCTCAAAGATTGTAGAGTACATTTACAACGACATTGCTACAGCAACTCAGCGATTCGATCTAGTCAGCGAGTTCTATGGCAAGGAATACACACTTTTCAAGGTAATAAAATAATTTGGATGCTGTTTATCCTCTTGTTTTCAGATGGAAAGAAACGTGAAGTCAATCAAAGAAATCGCCGAGAAACATCCCGAGAAAATCGAACTAATCGTGAAGAACCTCGCTGACGCCTTGAAGGGAATCGTTGATGGGCAAGTTCTTCAGACGAAGAATCTGCTCATTTTGGATATTTAGAGAACAGTTGAAACACACATTGTCCCATCATTTGCTGTGGAACTATTTTACTTACTGTAACAAAGCTGAGAAATTGGAGATGATCGAGAACGTGAAGGAGCGTTTGCCCGAAATCTCGCATACTCGTGAAGGCGCCGAGGTTGCATTGGAATGCATTTGGAACTGCAATGCAAAGGATCGAAAAGTGGGTTTAAATTGAAAAGCAAAATTGAAATTTTTCTCCTGCAGATCATAGTCAAAAGTTTCGATGACTGTGCTGTGCGATGTGCCAACGATAAGTTTGCTCGACGTGTTCTCTACGCAATTTTCGATTGTGTTGACGATACGATTATTGTGAACAAATACATTACAAAAGAGTTGGCTGACAACATAGCGGACATTGTTTACGAAAAGTGAGTTGAGATAAGAAAGATAAACTGATATAGTCGTGGTTCAGATTTGGTGTCATGATGCTCCACTACATCGTCTGTCCACGTGATCCACACGTTTTTGGAAAGCAGGGTTTGGTTGATTTGTTGAAACGTGGTGATGGAAACGAGTTCTCGAAGAAACCAGCGGTCGTTCGATACACCGAGATCTTCGAATGCCTCAAAGAATCGTTGTATTCGTTCTTGGCTGCGAACATGCGCGAAGTTTTGAACAATAAAACTTCGGCGGTTTTGGTTTTAAGTTCGTTAAAACCCACAGGTTTGTTGGTAACAATGAAAGTGTAAAGATTGAAAACATTTTCAGACGAAACTGATTTGGTGAAACGGAAAATCGACGATGAGAAGCTGAAAGCTTGTTTCGACGCAATTGCTGAAATGGCAAATGACGAGTACATTCCACACAACATGGAGAATGGCAATGATTCAACTTCTCACATCATGCAATCGGGTGCTGGTTGTTTTGTGTTGAAAAACCTTCTTCGACTCGACAAACAACAACCGTCGATCAAACTGTCCGATTCGATGGCAAAACTGCCGACCGAACAGTTGAGATACTTACTGCTCGAGAACAGCGGTTGTTTCGATCTTCTTCACATGCTTCAAAGCGGTTCGACCGACGCTCGACGAGCGGTAGTCGACGCGATCGACATGAAGTCGTTGGAGAAGAAGAGTTCAACGTTCGTTGGCGCCGGATTGTTGTTGGAAGAATTGAAAAAGAAATAATAATGTTAATAACCCTTTCGATTGTTGTTTTCGCGTTTTGTTCATTGTTAAGCGAATACTATTTGTTGGTTCGTATTCATGAGATAGTTCCTGTTGTTGCGGGTGGAATAAACTGATTGAAAACGAGGTTGCAAGTTTGCCAACAAAAAGTAACATACGTGGAAAACGAGGAGCGTATTTCAGTTCGCATTCGTTATTTTGGTTTTTTGATGCGAAGAGACTCGAAAATCAATAAGCGCCTTCGTTTTTGCCTTGCGAACGGCGGCCGCTTTGATGACTCTCGTTCTATGTCTTGAGTGTAAAAGATGAATAATTGGATGTTTTTATTGGCGTTCGAGTATTTCAATTAGCGTGTTCTGTTCGCATAGTCGACTTTCGATTCGTTCGTTTTCAGACCACCTCCGTATAAGTTATGGCCAACCTGAACGAGAATCCGTTCGCGGATCCATTCGCCGTAAGTTTGATGTTTTTTTCGATTTTGGATTCCAACTCGTTTCCAGGACCCGTCGATTACTCAAGTCACAAGCACTCAGCCGGCAACCGAAGAGTACAATCCCTTCTCGAATCAACCGGCCACCGCAACGGCTCCAACCGCTCAGACGGTGAGTTCGTTGCCAACAAACTCAACGGTTTAATTGACCAAATTAAACACAATCGAGAATGAAGTGTGCGCGTTTTTGTTGTGCCACTTGTGGCCAATCGATAAAAATTTCGGCCACAGCGGAAGTGCTTTTTTCTTTTTGGCATCTGAAAAGAGTCGACTCCTATGGACCGTCGTTGAGATTTTAATTTCAGGCCGCTGCTGTTCCACCACAAACGAACATCAACATGAGCAGCGACGAGATTTTTCGACAACAGGAGGAGCTGCGTAAACGAGAGCAAGATCTTGGTATGTTTTTATTGAGTTTGTTCAGAATCATTTTCGGTGTTCAGCTCGTCGTCAACAAGAATTCGAGCGACGTCAACAAAGTACCGGTGGTGGTGGACGATCCCAAAATCCGCACAATTGGCCGCCATTACCTGCATTCGTGCCTTTGGAGCCGTGTTTCTATCAGGTGTAATGCAAGATGCTGAAAATTATTTTCGAAGCTTTAGGACATTGACGTTGAGATACCGGTGCAGTTTCAAGAGACCGTCCGATTGATCTACTACGTCTATTTGGTTTATGTTCTTGCATTGGTTGCCAATGTTCTCGGCTCGTTGTTTTACATGCTGTTTGCGAGTGGAGGAATCGGGATTCTTCTGTTGTCCGTCATTCAACTTGTGCTCTTCACTCCATGCGCCTTCTTGTTCTGGTTTCGACCGGTGTACAAAGCTTTTCGGTTTGTTGGATTCGTATGTTCAGTTCAATTTGTGTTTTAGAGATGACTCTTCGTTCAATTTCATGGTCTTCTTCTTCGTCATGTTCTTGCACACGATCTTCTGCTTCGTCCAAACTCTCGGCTTATCGCAATACGCGTGTGGTTGGTCGAATACGATTAGCGTTTTTAGGTTTTTGAAAGACGTTGAAGCTGTTTAATGAGTTCGGTTTATAGCACAAGTATTCTGACCGGATTGGTGATGCTAATTTCGACTCTGGCATTCACCGCTGCGTTTATCGGAATGGTTGTTGGCTTGTTGAAGGTTCATCGTTTGTATCGAGGCGCCGGGTATGTTTTCAATTACCTTAATTCGCTTAATAGTTGTGTCTTTAGATTCAGCATCGACAAAGCCCGAAAAGAATTTAGTGACGGAGGTGAGCAGTTTATAAGTTTTCTACGGCTAAGTCTGTAGCTTTCAATCATCTAAAGAGATTCGAGAATCTTTTTACTTTCGATATCAATTTCAGTTATGGCCGATCGTGGTGTTCAACAGACGGTCAACAATGCGGCGAGAGCGGCGGCCGTTCATACCGTAAGTTGACTTTGCTTTATATGGTTTTCATTGAGGATTTCAGGCAACAAACATGGCACAAGGTCGATACTAATCTTCTAACTTTATTTTCATCCTTTAAATTATTTTTGGATCTTTTCAAATGTTGTCGTACGATCTTCTCAGATTTACGTTTGTTCCTGTTCTAATAATCAACTTCGTATTTTGTCACCAAACCACTTTGGTATTGTAAAAAACAAGCAACAGATTATTGCATTCTAAACCATTGGCATAATTGCCAACTAATCTTTTCGCTTAAAAACGGTCCCATCGACCGTATACGCAAATTATTTTGATGTTGTTCAATGGCGGCTTTTGTGTTTGTACGAATGAATAGAATAGACTTCTTTTATGGGCTTCGAAATTTGTGTATAAAACATGAAATAAAATTGAAATGAGTTCAAAATTCGAGAGCTTCGATTCCGGCTGCCGGATGACTCCAGAACAAAATGTCCATTTCGTTCTCGACTTTCTCTTTATCCTTGGCATCAAACAATGCAACGGCACAACCGCCCCTAAATCAAGCAAAAGTCAATGGTCCTGCGAATTACTGCACTTACCAGCCAGCTCCGGTCAATCGTGAACCACGCGCTCCGAGCTGCTTGCAACTCTTGACAATCTCATCCAATTCTGAACAGAAACAACTGGAATTAATGATCTTAATTGAAACTGTACCTGGACAACTACAATTGTACAAATCTCGACAACTGTTGTGACTCTCGTCCATAATTTTTCCCATGAGTTTGAGATCTTTGACAGCACATGCTTTTTCGAACTCATCGACTCTCGCACTTTCCGTAAAAACATGTTTGACTCGTGGATATAAATAAAAGGTTTCCACTAAAATTGATTATTTAATCATAACAACAACTATTTAAGCTTACTCTCTTGAGTACTTTTGTTCAACGAAAACTCCGAAAGATCTTTGTCATTAGCTTGCAGCTCTTTGAGCACGTCCTTTCGTGAGTACGATGTTTGTTTCAACAATCTTTCGACCGCTTCTTTGCACTCATCAAGCGACCATTTGAATGAGTCTTGAACATCTTTGAGACGACGAATTTTCTTCCACTCATCTCCTTCTGACTGGCTGCTCTTTTTGTACAAGATCTAGATATCTCAACGTGAATTGGGTGGATAGTTTTGGTTACCTGGGCAGCAATACGACATTCCACAACTCGCTCGTTGTAATGTGCCGTAGCTGCTTTGTTCGATTCGACGTGAGAATGTAAGCAGCAGAATAACGCATCTGATGGCAACTGAACTTCATGAACACTCAATGGCTCGAACTCAATCCGCAGAGCTGCATTGTTCTTAGCCAAACTACATCGACTGGTTATTCAATTGGTTTGATCGTTCAACTTACGCGCAAACTGCTTGATCCATTCCGCCGCCTTCAAGTCCAACCAAACGTTCCGATTTGATTGCGATGTCTGCCACATCGTTCTAAAACCTACATTTTTCACCAAATCGATGTGATCAACTCACTTTACTGAAACCGTTCCAAATCTTTTCAGTGAATCCGATTAGTGTCGTTGAGACCGCAGCACAAACAAGAGCACTGGAAGAACTGAGTCCTGAAGAATAATTTTGCATACAATTAGCAGAAATGAGTTTACCGGCTGCTGCTGGAACTTCTCCATGAACCAAAATGTTCAATCCCTTAACTCCAACCGATTTCAGATGTTCTTTGGCACCTTGATAGCCGGACAAAAAGTAATGAAACCACGACGGTTTGGTTGTACCGGTCCATTCCTTTGTAACGTCATAAGTGTGTTGCCTAAATCAATGATGTTTAGTGAGCAATCGATTACAAAACTTACTCGTATTTCCCGTCGGTGTTCTCCAAAATCAACAAATTCTTGTCGTTTGGAGCGAAGGTAACATAGATACTCTGCGCCGTTGCCATTGGCAAAACTCCGTAGCCCGAATAGTCGACATGTTCGCCGATTAGGTTGACTCTTCCCGGACTTCGAACGATCCATTTCGCCTTCTGATCGAAACGTTTCTCGAATTCAGTGCTCAGAAATTCGCGTTTGAATCGATCATCGTCCATATTTCTGCAAATGGCCAAAAAACAATCTCGACTTCTGATAACTTTTTTTGCACCAAAAAACGAGCGTTAACTCAAAATTCGTAAACAAACAGACGACCGCAATGCGGTGGTTGTTTCGGGCTTCTCGATCGCATTTGAACGAAAAAGAGCAAAAAACGTGAATCAAATGGAGGTTTACAATGAGCGAAAATGCTCATGATAACGCTTCTACGGTTTTTGTTTCATCGATTAAAAGGTAATCGCGCACATCATTTGACCGTGATATTACTGATCGGTAGTCAAATGGTCGTAAACCAAAATTTATTAGAACACGGATCAATCAGCCTTCCAACGACTCGTGTGCTGGAAGAACACGTCGTTGATGCAAACGAAAGGTGTGAGATCGAACGCCGATCTTCTATCGGCCGGGTTTTCATATTCGCAATCCATTAGAATCGCGGACATCATTTACTAAACAAATCAAAATCGGCCACCCTCATAACTAAACCACATCACACTAAAACAAGAACCAAGTCGTCAAAAAAACGCGCGAGTTGTTCTTTCATTTGCTTGTGCAAAGTGTGACCTTCTAGGTTATCCTAAAAACAAAAATTAATTTTATAATTCGAAACGACCATATCTAAAGGTAGATGTTTTTGTTTTAGACAACTGTTTTCAAAACATAACGTATCCTTCGCTCCGTTGACGCTGATGTCCGACATGTTCTAGGCTTTTCGGTTTTCCGTATGGCCATTGTTGTCCAAACCGTCAAGCAAGAACCGTTTATTGTCACAGTTAGGTGTCTCAATTAGACGTAAGATGTAAAGGTGAGATTGTGAAACGAAAACTTTTCAAGCCGTTGATTGATCGTTTGATTCCATCCATGAACCACGTTGCACTTCGGATACCACTTTTTCTGGGTTTGCGGCCTGCAAATAAAACATGACAATTGTAGATGGTTCGTCCGTTTCAAACCTACCGATTTTTGCGATTTGAGGTTTTTTCCACGTCACTCAGGATGCTAATTGCCGATTTTTTCGCTTATTTGCTCAAATCTACCGTTGTTCCAAAATGAGTCGATGAGCATCTCTCGTCTGAAATTCGTTAAAATATCAATAAGCTCGTTTTCCGTCTCAACACAATTTCTGCCGGACATCAAACCCAAACACGGCTTCGTCTGATCAGTAGAGCATTTATGCCGAAAATCGGATTTGCAACGCAACAAGCCCTTGATCACCATACTTGACACCGTAGCTATTTGCCAACAATCAATGATTCGTGCTATTTGGATCACGCCCCCATCCAATTATTCGAATGCACGACCTCTAGAGTAGTAATCATATCTTTCCTAAAATTCGATTGCAGCTGAGGGAATTTGAAAACTAACTTTGACTATACACCCGTCAACGGCCTTCAACGAGCAATGATATACTCCAGCAATCACCGGACCATTTGTCCTTTTTTCTTTTGTGTCTTTGAGCAGCCATAATCGACTTGGATTTGTAACATTTTCAAAAGGACGAGCTGAGTTTTAGTAATCAGTTCAATGACCAAAATGTCTACTTACGATAAAATCGCTTTGGAGCGGTCTTTTGACAACGTGGACAAGATTGTGGTAACTTATAGTTGGATAAACACGACTAAGCTAATGACATAGCAAGCTCTCTGAGCAGCGTAAGAAGTCTTGATCAAGACAACTTCAGGCAAAAACGGAATGCATCCTGGATTTGCGCGAAATACGTTTCCACCAGTTGTTGTTCCGTTAAACAGCAAACAAGCAAGTGTTGAAAAAATTTCGTCATAGTGATCTTTGTCACAACAGTTGTAAGCTTCCCAATAGATAAACTGATGTAAATACTACTGTTAGTGGCGATGCAAAATCGATCAGCTAAAGGATGAGTCAACGCTGTCAGAAGACAACTTTCAAAATTCCATTGATTATCAATAGAAAGAATTGATTATCGACATTCCGGCCAATGTTCTGCGGCGCATTAAAGTATTTGGGCAAAGACAACGGCTGTAAGATATGTCTGCATTTCAAGAACACATACTTACTTCTTCATTATGAGGATAAACGATGGTAGTAAAAGCGACTATAACAAAAAAGGCCACAACTTTCGATCCTTCATTGTTGCTACTAAATACAATAATCTGCGTAATTGACGTTCACTTGTACAGAAGGCCATTTGGAGGTTAGATTGCGAGGCTCTCCGAGGCCTCCAATTTCTTTTCCCACGATGTGACCGCTATCATCTGTTGAACACAGCTGAAAGATGTTGTAATTACAAGACACAAAGTAAACATATCTTCTAATATTGTTTAATCATTTCTCGGGCACGGGCAGTAACGGCAGTTCCTTTATTGAGGTCTTTAGGACAAACTACCGCTCTAACATAGGATTTATTTCGATATTCCATTCTAAAAAATGAATCTTATAAGTCTTTTGATAAAAACTTACGATTCGTAGCAAATGGTAAAAACACGTAGAGCGTGTTTTGGAAGCTTACGCGTACTAGTACCTGTCATACGTGTACTTGTGTCGGTTTTACGCGTATGTCCGGAAAAAGTTACTTCTCCGTAGTCCTCACAGAAACTTTTGCTCAGTTCCTCGATCTTTTCAATCTCGTTGTCGATCGCGGTGATCTTCTGATTCACATCTTCGCATTCCAACCCATTCACTGCTGAAGCAGCGATCATCAAAAGCATCAAGCTAATCATTGACGACATTTTGCTAAAACCATAAAGATTATGTTACAGTAAAACGAATAAGGGGATAAACGATTCAATACCCGTTATCACAATTTTAAAATTAGGGGTAAAAAACGATTATCTTGGTGACGCAACAGTAATATCGATTGGCATATTCACGTTGGCCACTTGCGCTCGTTCATCACACTCTAGACAAAATGAACGTTCGTATTGTTCTTCGAACAAATGGAAACGCTCGTTGAGCTTCAATAGTAAAAGTTCAGAAGTTAAAATTGAGACAACAACAATTCTTGGCTTTAATCGACAGTTGAAAGAACCTCTGATGATTCATCTAACATCAGCATCAATTCGCTCGAATTTGCTTCGTTCATTCATTTGTAGTTTTTATGTTCTTTTTTGTTCACTTGCTACCACGAGCTCGTTCTTTAAGTTGTAAACACGACAAGTGGAAGGAAATGAGTTTATTTAAAGCAATTTATGTACAAGCAATAGCAGAAACAGTTTGTTTGATAATTCATAGCTCTTTTGAACTCGGGTTATCGATCGCGCCTTCCATAACGCTTCCAACTATTTCTCTGTTCTCGTACAACGCAAAGTGATAGTAGAACTTGATTGGTCGCAGCATTATATACTCGCTTTCATCGTCGTATTCAATTGCGAAGGTCATGAGTGCGTGTCGATTACCTCCTTTCTTCAAGTGTTCGTAGATCTTCATTTCATTCTCCTTCCACGCAGTCATGTCAATCTGAAACAAGCAAATGCAAAAGAATACAACTTCGTACTCACCTTTTTATTCAATGGAATAAAGTTGAGAAGGTGTTCGGGACCTCCTAATCGTTTGCTAATCAATTGCAAGGCCATATCACCCGGATCGCTATTAATGCTAATGGACCTAGCAGAACACTCTGTAATATCTAAGTCACGGTCTAAGCAGTCAGGATAAACTTCGGCGCTGACGTAGACTATTTGGTCAAAAATATCCAATTCACACTTATAATTATGCAGAATACTCGTATGTTGTACAAGTGCAGTTCTGAAGCTGCATCCATCGCGAATCTTCTCGATGATCGGCAAAATGAACGACATCTCCAACTGAGTTTCAAGATCTGCAATCAAAAATCTCAAGTCAATGTAACGAAGAAGTCAGTAAAGAAACGCGGTTTTATTTTCTGATATTAAAATTGAAACACAAAGTTATAAGATAACCGAAGTGCTTTCACGTGAAAACGTGCGCCCCAGAATGTTCGATTATCTTCAGATCAGCTCTTACTCACCCGCTCGGATTTTCGAAGCCGAAAACTCAACGGAAATCGTCAAATCCACTTGATAAGAGCAAAAATTCGAACGAAAAGTACTCACGCGGCAGCCGAGAAAAATAAGCGTGCAGCGAAATACCGAAATCGATTTCGGATTCTCGTGTTCAAAAGCTCATTGAGTCATTAGTTTTTTCCAACATCAAGTCTTTAACCGATTGAGCTGCTTTCCACGCCAACTAGTAATCGGTTGCACACGAAAAATTGATCCGATGTTTACTGGAGACTTTCAGATTAAAATTTCACGTCCACAGCCTTTCAGTTCTTCTCGTTTGTGAAAGACGTGGAAACAAACTCGTTGCTTATGTCAGTAACCATTTTGCTAGACGGCTTTTGGAATGTCATTCTAAAAGGTTTCTGTTTTGTTCAAAAGCTTAGAAGACAAATTACTCAAGTTCTGATGACAACAAACAAACTTACGCGTAATGGAATAGTCGGTGAGATTCCAATTTTGAGGCTTCACACGAGAAAGAAGTTCAATTCGCTGTCTTCGTGCTATCAACCTTTGAGTTTGATGTCCATAAGCTTGTTAGCATTCTGATTGCTTCAAACGTTAGTCGTCTCAACAGCCAGAATCCAAGTTCTGCATATTGAGGTTCTAAGCTCAATTGATACCATCAGTGGTTGTAGTCAGTACTGAAAACGAAGTTGCAAGTTTATTCAAAGCAATTTATGTACAAGCAATAGCAGAAACAGTTTGTTTGATAATTCATAGCTCTTTTGAACTCGGGTTATCGATCGCGCCTTCCATAACGCTTCCAACTATTTCTCTGTTCTCGTACAACGCAAAGTGATAGTAGAACTTGATTGGTCGCAGCATTATATACTCGCTTTCATCGTCGTATTCAATTGCGAAGGTCATGAGTGCGTGTCGATTACCTCCTTTCTTTCTTCAAGTGTTCGTAGATCTTCATTTCATTCTCCTTCCACGCAGTCATGTCAATCTGAAACAAGCAAATGCAAAAGAATACAACTTCGTACTCACCTTTTTATTCAATGGAATAAAGTTGAGAAGGTGTTCGGGACCTCCTAATCGTTTGCTAATCAATTGCAAGGCCATATCACCCGGATCGCTATTAATGCTAATGGACCTAGCAGAACACTCTGTAATATCTAAGTCACGGTCTAAGCAGTCAGGATAAACTTCGGCGCTGACGTAGACTATTTGGTCAAAAATATCCAATTCACACTTATAATTATGCAGAATACTCGTATGTTGTACAAGTGCAGTTCTGAAGCTGCATCCATCGCGAATCTTCTCGATGATCGGCAAAATGAACGACATCTCCAACTGAGTTTCAAGATCTGCAATCAAAAATCTCAAGTCAATGTAACGAAGAAGTCAGTAAAGAAACGCGGTTTTATTTTCTGATATTAAAATTGAAACACAAAGTTATAAGATAACCGAAGTGCTTTCACGTGAAAACGTGCGCCCCAGAATGTTCGATTATCTTCAGATCAGCTCTTACTCACCCGCTCGGATTTTCGAAGCCGAAAACTCAACGGAAATCGTCAAATCCACTTGATAAGAGCAAAAATTCGAACGAAAAGTACTCACGCGGCAGCCGAGAAAAATAAGCGTGCAGCGAAATACCGAAATCGATTTCGGATTCTCGTGTTCAAAAGCTCATTGAGTCATTAGTTTTTTTCCAACATCAAGTCTTTAACCGATTGAGCTGCTTTCCACGCCAACTAGTAATCGGTTTGCACACGAAAAATTGATCCGATGTTTACTGGAGACTTTCAGATTAAAATTTCACGTCCACAGCCTTTCAGTTCTTCTCGTTTGTGAAAGACGTGGAAACAAACTCGTTGCTTATGTCAGTAACCATTTTGCTAGACGGCTTTTGGAATGTCATTCTAAAAGGTTTCTGTTTTGTTCAAAAGCTTAGAAGACAAATTACTCAAGTTCTGATGACAACAAACAAACTTACGCGTAATGGAATAGTCGGTGAGATTCCAATTTTGAGGCTTCACACGAGAAAGAAGTTCAATTCGCTGTCTTCGTGCTATCAACCTTTGAGTTTGATGTCCATAAGCTTGTTAGCATTCTGATTGCTTCAAACGTTAGTCGTCTCAACAGCCAGAATCCAAGTTCTGCATATTGAGGTTCTAAGCTCAATTGATACCATCAGTGGTTGTAGTCAGTACTGAAAACGAAGTTGCAAGTTTATTCAAAGCAATTTATGTACAAGCAATAGCAGAAACAGTTTGTTTGATAATTCATAGCTCTTTTGAACTCGGGTTATCGATCGCGCCTTCCATAACGCTTCCAACTATTTCTCTGTTCTCGTACAACGCAAAGTGATAGTAGAACTTGATTGGTCGCAGCATTATATACTCGCTTTCATCGTCGTATTCAATTGCGAAGGTCATGAGTGCGTGTCGATTACCTCCTTTCTTCAAGTGTTCGTAGATCTTCATTTCATTCTCCTTCCACGCAGTCATGTCAATCTGAAACAAGCAAATGCAAAAGAATACAACTTCGTACTCACCTTTTTATTCAATGGAATAAAGTTGAGAAGGTGTTCGGGACCTCCTAATCGTTTGCTAATCAATTGCAAGGCCATATCACCCGGATCGCTATTAATGCTAATGGACCTAGCAGAACACTCTGTAATATCTAAGTCACGGTCTAAGCAGTCAGGATAAACTTCGGCGCTGACGTAGACTATTTGGTCAAAAATATCCAATTCACACTTATAATTATGCAGAATACTCGTATGTTGTACAAGTGCAGTTCTGAAGCTGCATCCATCGCGAATCTTCTCGATGATCGGCAAAATGGTCGCCATTTTCCAAATGAACTTGACATCTACAACCTTAACTTGTTAATTAATTTTAAAAAAGTGGATAAACATTTAGGAATCACAAGATGAAAGGGATAAAAACTTCAATCGAAATTCTCACGAACTTAATTGATGGCTGTTAAACCCGTCAAATGAATACAACTATTGTGAGACAAATCGATTGAATCGAAAGAAATTCGAGACCTCGATCGACATTTGTGTTCAAATCTTTCTTTTTCGGTTCATTTGCTTTGTTTGATAAGATACAGAAATTCTTGAAAACTGCTGGATAAACACAAGAACGAATAGAATTAGCTACTAGCTTGTATCAGACGACATTCAAACGCATCAACTGAAAGGCAACTGTCTTTCAAATACCTGAAAAAATCAAAATTCTGCTTCAACCAAAACTTAACAAGTCGACCAAAACGACGTACAACTTAAACCGTTTTGTTTCGATAATAAGCATTAATTCGAACATCTTCTGCACAAAATAGTCGCTACTTTAGTCTAGAGCAATTGTTCGAAAAGCTTTCAATCATAACTTTTACTTCTTCGGTCATGCAATTGAAATCACATTCGTGTCTGGTTCTTATAATAAAAGCCATTACACCTTTGTGATTCTCCCGTTGTTTCGTGTTGATTGATGTGTAACATTGCAGGATCCAAAAATCTTTAGTTAAACGCAAGAGCTAAGAGTGCATCGAAAACACAAGCCCCATAATGAGTTTTCTAGATGGTCATCAAAAAGCAACATTCCAAAAAGAGCGACAAAAGAAAACAACTCGCAAGCGTTCTGTTCGCAGAAAGCAACAGTTACGAGTAAAAGATGAGTTAGCTTAAAACTAAGAATCTTCAAACGCTTCATGAACAAATCAAAATACAAACCGATTGCTACATAACTAAACTTTTATTTAGGAAACTGCAACTACATGTTCGGGCCTGACGAGTCAAAAAGGTACTTATAACGATCTGCCACGTCACAGGTTTGAAGAGCTGCATAGCGTTTATCAGATTTGTCGACCTCGAATAGTATTTCGCGACCAAATTCAATGGGACATTTGATTAACTCCGCGTATTCGTGATCGGCATTGTCAAACTCGCCCACAATTGTCTTCACTTCGACCAAATCCTCGTCGAATTTGAATTTGTACAAGTAAGAAGTCGGTCGATACGGGAACCTTGTGTCTTTAAAAAGGAATGCCATTTCGATGGTTGCGGTCCTGCAAGATAGTTTGGTAAGCTGCATATAAAAGCTTATCTTACCGCGCTGCTACGTGACTCCATATGTTAGCATCGTAATTAGCATTTTTTCATCGTTGATTTTTCGAAAATGTTCGACCAGTGTGTTCGATACGCATGACCATAATCCCATGTTAAGCTAAAATGGAAAACCAGTTGTAATTGTATTTTTGGTTAACAAAACATACGTTCGAAGATTGCGCAAAGAGGTTGTGACATTTTTCTTTGCTAATTGAAGCCGCTAAACGCCCAGCAGCACATCAAAGCTTTCACTGTCAATCGGCTTTCCACAGATAGATCGATAGACCGTTGGTTTCGTAGTCCAAAAACTAATGGATGGGAGAATAAAAGACATGTAAAAGTTGCAATCGTTTCTGAATTCGACCGTCATATTGAAAACAAGAGAACGATTAGACATATTATTATAAATCGACAAGAGAATCTATGGAGTTGGTTACAAAAATAAACAGAACGACGTTGAATGACTACTTTAAAGAACTAGTCGTTAATGAAATGGTCAATGCTGTGGACCATCCACTGGCAGCTGAAGGTCTCGTCCATATGTTTTGGTTTGAGAGTAACTTGAGGAGTCGAATGACTTTGGACGAATACATCGCTCGAATGAAACCCACACAGCAATCAATCTTCCACGCTTACGATCACTTGAAATCAGAAATTGGCTAGTCTTCCTGACTCATATAAGCTGTTGCAGATTGAGCAAATGTGCATTGTACAGTCGTTGGTGAAGACCGGGAATAAAATTCTATTTTGTGACCAACTCGTTGGACGAACGTGTAATCGATCGAATTGACATGTTTAGAGGAAAGACATTCATGGACGTAAAACGTCTGATCTCGAGCAAAAATGAAATTGCCATTCTTGACTTGTAATTGTAATTTGAATACAAATAAACTCTGAGTCCTATCGCTCGTGTAGAAATTCATTGAATACTGTATCCTTATGTAAGTTTATTCGAGCATTGAAATTCGTATTTTATCGAAAACAACAAACTTAACAATGTAAAATTCAACAGCAACAAGAAGATTCTAATCATCTCTTTTAGCTTTCGGCTTCCTAAAACTTGTGTTCCGCTTAGATGCGTGGATCTTTAATCTTACCGGTTTGCTTTCTTCTTCGGCGGCTTTACATTCTCTCTGTTTGCTTTCTGATCACTTGTTACTTCATCGGTCTTTGACTGTCGTGTCTTCTTTCGTCCTTTGGCCAGAATCTTCGGATCGCGTTTAATCAGTCGTTTTTTCATTGCCGCTTTCTTGACGCGATTCCAGCGGCCAACCGACACGATTGCTTCTCGATTCGGCGCATGTTTCAGTAACCACTTTCGATCATCTCTAAAAGATTTTACGTGTTAATGCAAGGTATAACTTTCAACTGACCGTTTGACTTTGTTTAATTTCAACGTATACTCTGGAACTTCGTAGCCGGCCTGATGAATTACCGTAGCAATCGGTCGAATGACACTCAAATCGCCGTAGGAGAAGAACGTGATCGCACGTCCAATTCTCCCAGCTCGACCAGTTCGACCGACTCGATGAACATACGAGACAACGGAAGTGGGAAGATCGAAATTGACAACCAAGTTGACAGTCACATCGAGTCCACGGCCCAGGATTTCGGTTGTGATCAGAACGAAAACTTCGCCGGTACGAAATTTGGTCAAAACTTGATTGCGCTGCAAACGACAAACATCAATACGGTAATCGACTTGGAACTCACAGCTTCAGCAGTTAACTCACTGCTCATCAAGCGAATCGGAACATTCGGACAACGATCTTGAAGTTCGACAAACAACGAACCGGCACGTTCTTTACTTTGAACAAAAACTAAAGCCGGTGGTTCGAATTGAGTGTTGATTAAGTTGCTCAGTGCAATCAGTTTTCCATTCTCATCTCCTGTATACAGCAGCTCTTGAGTGACGTTGGAATTTGAACTGTTGCTGCAAACAATTGCATTTAGCTGCTAATCACAATTCTCATTACCGTGGACCAATGCAAACCATAGAAACATTAGGAATCGAACTTTTGCACCATTTTTCCACTTCATGAGAAAAGGTTGCACTGAAGAAAGCGATCCGACATTTCGTCTTCTTCTTCTCTCCATGACAAGCGTTGTAGATCTCTTCAAACTAAACAACAAGTACAAATGAATCCGAGACGAAACTCACTTGTATACGAAAGTTTCTTTCGTTTTCAGTGGTGTCGAACAAACGATCTAAATAAAAAAAAGAACGTAAATGATAGCTGTTTAATCATTACCTGCTTCATCAATAACAAGCCATTCGACAGACGAGAGTGATTTAGATGAAATGGCGTTCTCTTTCATTGTGTAGATCAGTCGATTTGGTGTGCAGACGAGAATGTTGGCTACGAAAACAGCAGTTCAACTGGTTCGTGTAAAAGAGACATACCGTTGGGATTGAATTCAGTTCCTGCTTCCAACAAACCTATTTCGATCGGCATCTTGTCGGCAAACTTCAAAAATTGAACATAAATCTGCAAACAAACTTTGTGTTATCATTCCAACTGGATTCTGTTACCTGTTGAGCTAAAACATTCGTTGGACTAACAACGATGGCAAATAATCCGATGGTTGGTTTCTTACGCACTTTGTCCAAGAACGTTTTAATCAACGGAAGAGCGAAAGCCAATGTCTTTCCAGAGCCTGCAAAGCGGTTATAACAATCTTGTTTCTGTTGTTAACCAGTTGGGGCGGTGGCAAGCAGATTCTGTTTGCGAAACAAGATTGGAATCGATTGCATTTGAATGGGAGTTGGTTCAGTGAACGAAGCAGCAGCCAAATTCTTGAAAAGTTGTTTCGGCAATTCGAGGTCGGTGAAGTTGATGAATGGGTTAGGAAGCTCATCGCCCCAGACAAAGATTCTGTTCAACTTTCGAATCTGTCTAATCTGCAACTTCAACATAAAGATAGCAATCGAAAGCTTCGAACCTTTTCTTCTTCCAGAACTTGTGAATCTTTTTTCGACTGTTGTTTCTCCACAATCTGTCCAGCTGGATTCAACGAGTCGGATAGCAAACGAATCTCTGAAATCTGCGTATTAGATCGTCGATTCTATTGAACAAACCTCCTGAAGTATCATCGACAGGTTTCGTGAGTTTCAGTTTCTTTTTTCGAATCTCCGTATCATCGGGCAGAATACGTAAGGGAACGACCGGTTTCTCCGCATTTCGCTTTGCGCTCTTCGACTTCAACTTTGTGCCAAAAGTCAGTTCACGGAATACGTCGTTAAACGCCAATTTGTCGTTCATTTTGGTGAAAACTCAGTACTGAATTGCCAGTTCTCGGTTCTCCAGTAAAACACAAAATGCCAAGGAAACTGCGAAGAGCAAATCAGTTCGAGAATCTAATGCACAGAAGGCGCTCAGACGGAGTGTATTTGAAGGTTTGAAAACGGCGATTAGCGTCGATTTCAATTGTTCGATGAAATGGACGATCTTCCGATTTCAATCGAGGATTCCATTGCATCCATAGATGATTCAACTAATCAAGAAACGTCGAGTACGAGTGTATCCAATGGTTCGCTTCAAAACGCTCATTCAAAAGCTGAACTGGCCGCACAATTGCTACGTGAACTTCGAACAAATCCAGATTTCCTACCGCCTTATCGCGCAAATGTCATTCAACAATGTATCGAAGAAATTCAACGACTACACGATTTGAATGTACAAGACTTGTAAGTTGGATTGTTTCTTTTATTTTTCCATAGTTTTTAGGCAAAGTGCACAAGGTGAATCGGGATCAAATGATATGGCCATCATTACAAGTTATCGACACGGAATCATCAACAGAATCAAACGTTGTTGTTGTGCGTACGTGAACGAACGGCTACATCGATTGAAGGAGATCCGTTGGCGAGATGCCGGAAAGTTGACGCCCGAAGTTCAGGTACAGTTCAACATTTTTTGCGATTCGTTTGTTCGTCGTTTAGGCGAACATATCCGAAGAGGAATTGCGATGGTTTCAAGCGTACAATCAGGCACTTTTCCAATATCAAATGGACATTGGCGATGATGGAATCAACTTACTGACAATGATACATCCACCCAAAACAACATTGATTCAGGTGCGTTTATTTGATGCTAACGCTTTCAAACACTTAAAGGTGGTCGCTAAAGAAGATTATGGAGAGTTCGAAACAAGTGATGGGTTGAGTGTTGTGATAAAGAAAGAACGAGTGGTTAGTTGTGTTGCTTGAACTTCTCTAATCCCAACTGTTTAGTACTCGATTCCACGAAAAGACTGCGAAACGTTGGTCAAAAAAGGAGTTTTGGAATACACTTGATCTCTTGACTTTATCTCATCATTTCTTTGAACTCTTGGAAATAAATTTCAATATCCACATTCAATTGAAAATTCTTATTAAATTAACAAACGTGAAGAACAAAGCGAGAGAGCTCAGGTATAAGGTTAGCGGTCTCATTCCGTAACTACTGGTCAGTTTCACACGATTCACTTGTGATGTTTCTGAAAACTTCGTTGTCAATTGAACACTACCGACCAATTACTTTGATCGAGAAACTGATAGTGAGCGTAGAATCCCGTAGCATCAAAAATGTCGTTGGCAAAAAACTGCATTCGAAAGTAGTTGGATTCACTTTGAACTGGAGCTTTCGGTGGTCGACTTGTGCCGCAATAGCGACGATTTGTACGATCAATGGTCTTGTAGTTACTGAACAGAACAAAATCGCTGTGTGTCGATTCCTCACATCTACGGAGCAAAAATTGTTCATGACAATCGTGTGGAACTTACTGTCCAAAACCTTCAACATCGAAATACTCAAAGTGAATAATTACGATTTGACTTGCGGTCCCATGAAACGTATATTCGCAATTGAGATTGCGCGGATAGTAGCCGGGATGATTCGGACTCCACAAATCACCAGACATTCGAACCGAGCTGTTAAACAAAAACGAGCAACCTGAAGAGGCCGTCGAACGAATGGTAGAAAGAACTCACTAGTGTTTGGAACGGAAATCGCTTCCGGTGGTTGTGAACCGTAATTCGAAAGAAAGCGATATTCGAGTTTGAATCCGTATTTATCGTTTGATTTGGCTATTCGCGATCCAATACTCTTCACAGCGTAATCAAGAGTCAACAAGTTCTGGGCGGATATTAACGGCGGTGGTATTTCGTCGTGACAGAAATCATGAATCTTCGACATTCTGGAGCCAACCAGAACATGAGCTGCTACGTGATCCAATTCTTCACATCTAAACTCGGGCGTGTAATACGTAAACGCTCAATTGATTAACCTTAAAGCTGAAGTGTTCTTCGAGATTCCGCTCCAATGGAACAGATGAAACGATCGGAAAATAATTTGAACATGTTCATCTGGAGCAGCCAAAAAGATAAACTGACACTTGTGATTTGACGGTGTTTGTGGAGTAAAATGTCCGCTCTTGATGAGCCCCGTGTTGTTGGAAAATGGTTGAACGATGTTTTCGGGTTCCGACAATCCGTCAGAATCACTGTCTTCTTGCACCCATTCGTTTCCAATGTTCTCTTGAGCCGTCAGATGATGAGCATTGAGAGAAACTACACGCACGGGACAAGAACATTCGACAAAATGGTAAAACAACGGCAACAACAGAAACAATATGATCCACAACATGCAACGTTTAACGCAAAATTCAACGTCAAATTCAATGGTTTGTGGAGGTTTAACAGAGAGAAACTAAGAGATAAACTTGTTGTTCAAACAGTCCGCCTTTCGCTTCTTCGTCTCCTCAGCACCGTCTTCTTCTTTCGCTTTGGGCTTTTGGCACATCATTTAATTTGTCGTTTCGTTCAATTCCGAGAGTTTTCTCGCGCTTCCAAGTCAAAATTTATGGATTTCGAGAACCTTTTTAGCCGTCTTCTCGAACAAATAAATGGGAATACAATGAGTGTCGAAACGATGGTTTAATGTTACAACCCAATAATGGTGATAATATTGATGACTTCTAGATGAACGTTCTCTTGGAGATAAACTTTGATTATCTGAACTCTCGTGCTTCTTTTGGTCTAACATGAGACTTATTGGTCGGTTTTCCCTTCATCACTTCGTTGCTTAACATCAATCCACAATGGGATTCATGTTCTTAATAAGAAATAACAACTGAGAGTTCATCAGAATACTGTGTTTATGAGATTCGAAGTAAAAAGAGCGGAAGTTTCTACGTGAATTCGGTGTTTGAGCGCAACAGTTCGAAGCGTTCCGCGGTACCCTTAAGTGCATTAACCGGCAAAACAGTCTCGTTGTAAACGTTGCAGTCTTCTAACTTTCTTGTCTGCAACAATCTCGAGTTTATTTACGTGAATGTTTACCTCAGACCTCGAGAGTTCCTTCGTCATCGGCGAGAAAAGCTGAGTTGTGAAATTCACGTATCTCGTCCACGGGCAATTCGTCGTCGTACATTCGTTCATGTTGAAATTGTTTGTTTCCGTGAGCATTCCTTAACAACATTTTGCGCAATCTCTCTTCACCGAAATCATACCTGCTTAGTTTCATCACACGCAAATAGCTCATGACTACAATCGCCAGAATCACTAAGGCGAACGGTGTGCAGTTCAAAACTATGTCGCGAGTCGAATAATCGATCTTCTTCTTTTTAGTGATTCTTGGTAGCGTCTGATCACATCGCGGTCCAAACTGATTGTTTGAACAGTTACAAAACGCAAAGCCGCCAACAATTGAACAATTGGAACCGTCGGCACAGTAATGATCACAAGCCGGTTGATCACAAACTAGTCCCTGCCAACCATTGAAGCATAGGCATGTCGCACTGGGTCCCTTATCACTGTCAGTTCGCACCTCACAAGCTCCGTAAACACAATTCAAATCGTCGCAATTTTTAGCGGAATATCGAGTGCAACTGAAAAGAAGGTCACGTATTGTAGAAGCTGAGCCTCACCTTTGCTCCCCATTTCGATCAATCACAAGCTCAACACCATGCGGACATTGACATTCCGACGTGCCGTTTGTTGTTACGACGCATTGACCCAAATGACATTTCTTCTGACAGCGACTACTTCTCTCACATCGAACACCTTCAAAGCCCTCTTTACAATGACATTTCCATTCGCTCGGTTGATTGGAATCGATCGAACAGTGTTCACTGTTCTCGCAATAGTCCCGACAATCCACCGACCGTTCACACAAATCGCCCGCAAATCGACTTCCACACAAGCAATGGAAGTTGGCTGAACTATCATCTATCGTTTCTTGATCCAACTGAGCACAAATTCCTAAAATTTGCCTTTGAACAGAACCCCAGAATTGCACATCGAATACCTTCGTTCTGACAATAATTCGGATTGTCGTCGCAGAAACTTCTTTCGCAGTTTTTGCCCGTAAAACCTTTCGAACACAAACAAATTGGACCGTCCGTTGAGTTGCCACATTCTCCGCCATTCAAACATTTCAATTGAGAACATTCGTCCACTTCGCATTCAATCCCCGAGAAAGTTCCCGGACACTCGCAAGCGGTTCGATTCGCGTTGCAGTATCCGCCGTTTTTGCACACCAACACATGACCGGATTCGGACTTGCAGTTTTGACATTGGACGCCGTAAAAATTGGGCAAACATTGACAATGAACGCCGTTGGAAGCAGTGAAACAAACTCCTTCATTCCTACAGAAATCCGCGCAAACATCGACCTACGAGAAGAAATCTGTTTGTAGCAATAATCTGGAGAACTTACCTTTTGATCACATTTGATCCCCGTATAGCCGAAATCACAATTGCACATAACAATACCCGTGAATGGATGAACAGCACAAGTTCCGTGTTTGCAGAATGTTGAGCATTTTTCCGTTTCACATCGATCGCCAGTGTACTCCTGTGGACATGTGCATGTAAACCCCGTGTTTGTTGTGCGGTTTTCATGACATCGACCTGCAACTATGTGATTAGATTTCTTACGACGATTTGAGTTTACCACCGTTAAGACATTGACCATCACAAACATCTTTCTTGACACAATAAGCGGATCCAGCGGCATTCAATCGACATTCATTTGAACATTTCAATTCGTCTTTTCGTTGCGTACATTCGTCTATTCCACACTCATTTGTGCGTTCGGCAACAACGACAAAGCCCCTAAGTTGGTCGTGTAAATCTGTTCGAATTGCTATCATGTCTTCTCCTGCTATCTTGTCCACACTGTACAAAGCGTTGGTTATCAAATCGGTGAAATACAAACGATCGAGATAAACCTCCAAACTGAACAAATTGCTGAGTGTATCATTGAACAGGTTGTTTAGCACGATTTCACGATTCTTTCCATCTTCGTCCATTCGTTCGATTCGATCAAGCCGACCGTTGGCAAAGTAGATTTTACGAGCAGAAATGTCAACAGCTAATCCATTCGGAGATTCAATGTTCGTGTTCACGAGTAGCGTACGATTTCCACCGCTCAGTTCAAAGCTCTCGATCGTCGACTGATTTTGCTTTGGGCCCTTTAAGTGCGTAAATGGTGTAAATCACAAAGGCTACTTACTGAGTTTTGTTTCGTGAAAATAAGAGTCGATGTACACGGATTGATGGCAATTCCTGGAATCGTCTCATTCCTCTCCAATTTGAACACAATCGATGGACGTTGCGGTTTATCCAAAGAGCGCACAGAAACAACGTAAACACCACGATAAGCCGCAAAGTAGAGGTCTTCATTCTTAGCATCATAAGCCAAAGAAACAATGCGCTTCACGCCATCAACGACCACTGAAGAGAATGTTTGATTGATAGAAATGGCCATAATTCGCTCGGTTTGTGTATCAGAAACAAACAGAAGATTTCGTTTCAAGTCTACGGCTACGGCTGTTGGAGCTCGAAATAGTGACGAGTTCCTGATTGGTTGCAGTGCTTCAACTTCACGACGATTCAGTTCGGCATTCGTAGACAAATTAAACGATTGAACAGATTCGGACACTATGCTCGTGAATTCAATGGACGAACCATGAGCATAGGCAATGAAGGAAGCGAATCGATGACATGAGCGACCATCGGTAGATATTTGTGAATAAACACAATCACAGCGTGCGCTTCCATCAACTTCAAAACAAAACTGTTCACAATTGGCGTCCTGACAAACTTCCGAACCGCCTGAAAGTACTCAATTAGAAGAACGAAGTAAGCACGCTGTTACTCTTCAAATTGTCGTCCAAAATACCGATCTCAATAACTGCAGAGGTCAAACGTGCAATTGGTTCTCTGGTGGCATTTGCTAATAGATTCATTGGAATGCGCCAAAGTTGCTGTCGAGTTGTGAAGTAGAGAGATGGATCAGTCGAATTGGCGTTGGGTCCAACGGCAATTGCATCATAACTCACAAGACCATTCGAAGTCTTGTTTGGCATTCCTTTCAGTTCGTATTCAATCTCGTTACCATTATAATCAAAGAACAATGCCGTACCTCCAAACGGAAGGCCGATCAATCGACGCTGTCGCCAATCGATTGCAATTGATAACAACGGTCGTCTTGTACGTCGAAAACGTTGAAAATCACTTCCGTCCAGTCGACATCGTCGAATACCAAACGTCGTCTTCCAGAACACAAACCTGTAAACATTGTCCTTACATCCACTTGCACTTATTGCCTACCCGTTTGTAGAATCGACTTGAAGCGACTCAACCGTTTCGTTGACAATTAAAAGCGTTTTCCTCAAATCACTAATTTGCGGATCCAAAACACTAAAACTAATCATTAAAACCCTTCAGTTTCACACTTTTACCTTAAGACTCCACGTGAAGACGAGAACATTGATCTATAGGTTCCGACATAAACATAACCCGAACGTCTATTCACAGCTACACTTTGAATCCCAAGCTCTGCACCATCAAATAGCATTTTGTTTGTCCGCGTTTTTAAGTTCAAAGACCACAACTGATTGGTACGCAGCGGCACGTAGAATATCTGGCATATCAAAGGTTTATGGTTTTGAGTAAGTAGTTTACCTGATCGTTACCCAACGCAAAATATCGCGGTTGTTGTTGCCGATTCAAATAGGAGTTGAGCGGAATTGAGCTTATTTGTCCCGGCAATGCGTTTGTTATCCAATTCAAATCGCCCATAGACGTTAAAGTCAGGACCCGCTCTTGCGGCAATTCACAACGACCGTTGCCGAAGTCAACGTAACCATCTGAACATAAGCACTTTTGCTCGTGATTTGAACGCAAACAAAGTTGACTGCAACCCAATCTTTGACATTGCGTACGAAAATGAGCAGCCAGTTTGTGAGCACTAGGATCGGGCAACATCAGTTTCATTTCAGTAAGATCGAAAAGATTTCCACGCAACAAACGTGACATGTTGGAGAGTTGTCCGTTTACCAAAATATGTCCCGTAATGTTTCCCTTGTTTTTGTCGTACAAAATAAACTCCTTTATACGATCGTCAGCTACCAACATGTCTACGGTGACATTCGACTTCACATCGACATGAAACGTTTGCAGATTCATAGACGTAAGATTCAACGCATAACTGACGTCATTCGAACTCCAGATAAGCACATGTTTTGTATAAACAGACAAAGAATGAGCATTGGAAAGTACCGTTGAATTGACGAGTTTCAATTCTGATGCTTTTCCGCCGTTTCCAGCGCATGTAAAAAGTTTTGCTGGTCGATAGCCATGATCTAACCAATACAAATGACTGAAACGTTCAATTACAAGAAGTTTTAATGTATAGCAAACCCCAAATGAAAGACAAGACCCTGCGGTTTCTTCATTTGTCCAAATGATCGAGAATCAATGAGCGTACGAAGGAATTCACCGCTTGAGGTTATTACTCGTATCCATGAGTTTTGATTAACAAGATCGTAACCCGTATAGTAAACAACGTCCAAGAAATCATCGACTGCAATACCCAAACAGTTTTTAGCACCTAAGATACTCGTAACTTCTGTAAATGTTTGTAATTTACCCGACTTGAGAAGAACTTTTGGTTCGCTTCTTGTACCGTCTTTTAACGAAAATGCTGACAATCTCTCGAGTATATTATCAGACCAAAATATTGTTTGATCAATCGTGTTTACACCAAGAGCTGTGAGATTGGCTTCGACAACCGAAAGGATCGGAAAAACTACTCTATTGGGATAATCACTGTCAATTGCTGTTATTGTGTTCTTTGTAGCTAACAGAAGTGTTTGATTGATGGCTAAAACAAGAACTAGTTAGTAATTGTGAAACTCCACTTACGAATACACTTCTTCGGTTCGACGTGATGCTCCAAAGTCATAAGATGCGGACAAGCACAACGTTTGTTCTTTCCATTTAAAAGACACAAATGTGAACAACCACCGTTGTTTTCACACGGATTGCTGGAAGCTATTGGTTGACGAGAAGAGTGAACGATTTTCAAGTCAAACGGCTGATTCACGGTATCTTTTGTGATCGTAGTGATGTTCGAGCCATCAAATTTGTTTGCCTAAATATCTATTAAGATTAAAAACGAATGTCTTTTTGCTCACAGCATAGATGTTACGTGTATTCCAATCGGTCCAATATATGCGATCCTCGAATAAACTGATTGCGAAAGGATGTGACAAGAAATTCTTATCGTTGAGAACTTCTTTTACATCAGAACCGTCGTAGAGAGCAGCGTGAATCGATTTGCTTTTGGCATCGATCCAATAAACTCGTTTAGAATATAAATCCAAAGTCAAACCGTTCGGCCAACCGCCCAGTGAACTTTTTTCGTTCAAATTAACAATCATCTTTCGATTGCTTCCGTCCATATTCGCACGTTCAATCCGCGGTTTTTGTCCCCAGTCAGACCAGAAAATGTATCCTTCGCGTGGATCCAAGACGATTGCTCGCAGATTGTTGAAGCCGCTGCTCAACACGGTAGTCGTCTTACTTCCTATAACCTTCATGTTAGCAGCTTCTTCTAGTGATTACTTGCCGTCGAAGGTCGTGACAGAGATCTGTTGAACCAAACTGTCAACCCAGTAAATGCTATGACCTAAGTAATCGACGGCCAATCCTTCTGCCGTCCATAGACCGTATTTCACTATCGGTTGGATATCGCTGATAACTAAAGGAATTTTGATGGTTAGAAATGGTACGAGGCTCTTACTGCCATATTTGACTCTGGCACGGGATATATAATCGACTGAAGTTTCGGCCCAAAAGACCAAGATCGAATTATCCGTTCTGTTGTAGTAATAATCCATTGCTACAGCGTTGCGTAAAAATGAGATCAATAACAAACTCGTGCTCTCAACCTCATCGTCAATAATTTCACTGGTTTTGTCTAAATAACAATTTGATGTTAAACGTTTGTTTTAGACGAACCGTTCGAGTCTACGTGTTGTCGTAGTCGCAGAAGTCGAATGGCATAGCGATTTGTGAACAACAAAAGCGGATCCTCCCTGGCAGTCGATTGACACGAGGTGCCATCTTTTCGAAGTTCGAACCCTTGTGCACATTCACATTGTGGTTTCTTGTCTACTTCTTTGCAAATTTGACTGCACGTTCCAAACGAACACGAACGAGTTTCATTTGTTGACCGTTTCACATTCGATTCTAAACCCCAGACTATAGTTGTTCCAAGCAATTGATAGCTCGTTTATCAATCAGAATAGGAACATACCACAAGCCAAGTTCTTCGGATCACAGTCCTCGCGAGCCACGACAGTTCGAATCAAGCAGACGACCAGAAGAGCAATCCACATGGTCAACAGACGACCGACGCATAACTTTTCAAGCGACTTCCATTCATCTGCACGCAAACTGAAAACTAACTGGGGCCTCTTGAATAATTGCACGATATGGTTCAAATGTCAACACTCTCTTGTCGACCCTAACGGTAATTAAAAAGACGACGCGATTAATTCCGAACGGAAACCGGTAAATCACCTTCGCCGCTCAAAAAGAGTTTCGCCGTCTTTTTTTCTTGCGACCTGTTGAGCTCTCGAATAAACACGATGATCCGCTTTCCTTCTCCCGAGTTCACATCTCGACGTTGAGCGGCCAAAAATGCCTTTTCCCCCAAAACTTTCGGTTTTGGTCCGAGACTATGCGCCCGTTTGGACGTCCACAAGAAAAAATAACAAAAGTGGGCATCCGAATTTTTCGGAGCCACACTTCCCGTCGTCTTGCACGAACGTTCGAACAAGATTCCTACAGTTGGCAGGATCCGGCGGCTTAAAAGATCGACAAATGACCAATGGAGATGGCCGCCGTGGCACAAATTTGTTCAAGAAAGCCGGGCGCAATTTTCGTTTCCTGAAATTCGCGAAACAAAGAACGAAACAAGACCGCGCGCAACTTATTCTCTTGTGTTCGAGAATCGGCGGCGGCCTCGCTGAACAAAAGCGCGGCTTTCACTCTCGTACATTAGATCCGAGAGTCGTTTCGATGATTGGCGTCACGCACGCTCCAATTATCTCTTCAGTGTCGACTGTTTAATCAAGTGCAAAAATGGAGGGAGAATTTTCGGAGCGCTCTGTCGTTTCCGAAGTTCGTTGCGTCGTTCACTCGCATTTTAACAATCGAAACAAAACGATTTTCGCGGCTTTTTTTATTGAAAAGTGAACATTAAAGACGCCAAGAGATTGAATAGAAGTGGACTGAAGATTTGGGAGTTTGATGAGCTGCTTTGAGCCAACTCTATGGTCTTTGAGTAATCGGCTGAAAGAGCTTGTGCTCGCCAGTAACGATCTTCGTCGCCAAAAGAACTGATTAGTAGACGACTTCGATAACAAGCAAGATCCCAACCATGAACTCCAGTGGTCTTGTTCAGCGGTTTTAAAGCCTTGCTTAGCGGTGAAGCGGCGTGGTTGGTTGACGATTCTCCTGGTTGCAAGATTAGGTCGTCGTTAATGAAGAAGAGAATTGGTTGAGGGTTTGCACAAAGCTGAGAAACTGAATCTTGAGAATAAACTTTTCATCACATACCTCCACTTCAATATAACTTGGTTGATTCTTAACAAAACGCTTCTCGACCACTTCGAGAACGCTTAATCCGAGAATCTCCACTATATTCTCGCTTCTGAATTCGGATCAAATGTTACTATAAAAGTTGATTTACCCGTAAACCAGTTCATCATCAAATTTCGCTTCACATCTGTAGGAACCACTCGAGTTTGTCTGAACTTTACCCGTGCATCTGGAAAGAGTTCGATGTTCTCCGAGCAACGTTGCATTGCACGTGTGTTCTTGATGTCTTTTACACGGAGCATGTTGCCAATGGGATTCGCCTTTCGGTTTAAACTTCCAGTGAACGTTTACTGTGGTGGGCAACGAAAGAAAACTGCACGTGAAGTTCAAATGACTTTTATGTAACTGAAAACCATAGGGTTTTTGTGATTATCACTTGAACTTACATCGTAAAGACCGCTCTTCGGTTCGTTTAATTCGAGCCAATGGCCACAAGAATTCAGCTCCAAACATCTGCCCGTGCATTCTGATGAGTTGTGAGCAAAGACAAGTTGATATGAAGTGAACAAAAACGACACAAATATGAAAACCACTTGCATTCTTCTGTCCTGGCGTTTTCTATATGCACCAGCAAAGAGAACTTGCTTTCTGCTTCTTATCGCGTTTTTCAGTCTGATCAGTTTATATGAGAAAAACAAGTGAATGCAAAATTTTTATTATAACACTACAAGCATATTGCACATTTCTAATCGAAAATTTAAAGGCACAATTAATAAATCGAACAACCCGTCAATATAACAACCGGAACAAATGCGTAGAAGAAACATTTTCGGTTCAACCAAATGGGTAAATTTCCCTGAGAAACGGACGTACATCGTAATTTCTGCCATTGAAACGTTCGAAATACTTCTGAATGAGCGGATGAATGATTGATTGTCCTTCGACAATGTTTATGTTCTCCTCAGCAACATAACCCATCTGAGGAATATGACGATCTCGCGAATCGATCAGAGCAAGATAGTGAGGTCTGTCATTCGCTCCCTGTAACTCAAAGCTTACAAATCACAATGGTGACTGCAAACCTTTTTGCCGTTTTGTTCCTGAAACCACACATCCGGTGCTTTGGCTTTTTCATCCCATCCAACTATCACGGCTCTATAGTCGTTCATCTGAAGACCGAAAACATGTTCGATAAGAGAAGATTGCTTACTGTGTGTTTGAAAACCTGTCCAACTGAGTACTTGACAAACGGCGGTTTTGGATCACGCGGATCTGTAGAACTCGCGAAATGATCATCAGCCAACGACAATCCATCTTCTTTCAACGCATCGGACAACAACTCGTTGTATTGATCTTCGCCCAACGTATCGTCGATTTGCTCATCCACCGAGTTCCTCAACACACTCCCGAAAATCTCGTTGTTTCGAATGTTGTCAACAAATCTAAACAAAAGTTAAAAGACAGAAAAACGTTACATAAACCAACTGAGTTAGATAGTATTTGAGTTCGCCGTTAGATTGCGGTGACAAGTAGAATTGAAGTGGAAGAGAAATGAAGATAACCAGAAAAGTCAAATAGGCAACATATTCGACCATTTTACATTTCTATTAATCAACTGACTCGACGAATTAAGCGAAACGATTGGCGTTGGCTTAAAGCAACATCTGAAATAGAAGTCGTTTCAGTGTTTTAGTCGAATGCTATAATCTAAATGATTTTGAGATTGCGGGCTAACTCGTCAGTTTTGAAAAGTAAGTTCGAAATATTCTCGAGAAAAATTGATATTTCAGTCAATCGATTCATTAGCGTTCGGGACAAATACGACGAGTTGGTCCAAAATGGCACACTACAAGCGGGAGACAAGCACCAGGTGAGTATTCAGCTTTAATTTTTGTTCGTTAAGAATCTACAGATCAAAGTTATTCATGAGTTGGATCGACTAAAAGGCGAGGTAGAAGAATACGCGAAGAAGACAATCACTCAGCCATCGACTTCGATTCTTTCGAAATTTCTCGGCACAACAATGAAACACGTTGAAAATGCTCCTCGTGGAGTTTACATCTTTGGGACTGTTGGTATGTAGTTGACTGTAATCCAACTATTGATTTTACGATTTCTGGTGGTGGCAAAACAATGCTCGCAGACTTATTCTTCGATTGTACGAACATCAAACTGAAAGAACGTGTTCATTTTCATCAGTTCATGCAGCACTTTCACAAGAGTAGGTTCGCATTTTGTGAGCTTGGAATCATGAGGAAACAGAGTTACATGAACTAAAACTGCAACGTCCAAATCCGCTGAATGTTTTTAATCGTGAAGCTATTGATCATGTACACGAGATTGCTCAGTCGATTGTCAAAGACGCTAAACTCTTATGTTTTGACGAATTCCAAGTCACCGACATTGCAGGTGAATCCAATAGCGGAGGATGAGATTTGAGCGTTCATTTAGATGCGATGATTATGAAACGTTTATTCGGAGAACTTTTTGAATTGGGTTTGGTGGTTGTTTGCACGTCGAATAGAGCACCGGATCAATTGTACAAAAACGGTTTACAACGCCATCAGTTCGTGCCTTTTATTGAAGTTCTGAAACAAAAATGCGTGTCGATCAGCTTGGAATCGGGTAAAGACTACAGACTGGTGAGTGTAATGGAATGTTGGGAAGTTTTCGTTGATCGTTGCAGGAAGGGAAACTATCAAATGTTCCAAGTTATGTTTTGATCGAAGAGAACGGTAATCAAACATTAGATTCGCTATTCAAACGATTAGTAGCTGGACAAAATGATAGTAAGCGTGCAAATCTTTTGTGCTTATTGAATTTACTTTTAGCCGTGCGATCCAAAACGATTAATATTCTCGGACGTACATTAACGTTCCACAAGTGTTGTGGACGTATTCTTGACATTACTTTTGATGAAGTAAGCTCAAATACCCTTGTTGTATTGTTGATCTTTTAGTTGTGCAATCGACCTCTTGGTGCTACAGATTACTTGACAATAGCTCGGTATATTAACTTCGAAAAGCGTAAATTTGGTTTTTAGGGTCTTTCATTGGGTACTCATTCGTGATATACCGGTGCTAACAAAATCCAATTTGTCCGCTGCTCGACGTTTCATTACACTCATTGACACGTTGTACGACCACAAAATTCGCATATCGTGCAGTGCAGCTGTCGACATTGACCATTTGTTTGAAGTCGATCAGGACGCAACACTGAGTGATAGTCAGCGCATTCTCATGGACGATTTACAAGTTCATGCCGAAGATGTAAGCTCTAAATCCCTTTAAAATTAACAACATTTGTAGGAAGCCTTAGAAGCAAATGTCTTCAGTGGAGCCGAAGAGGTTTTCGCATTCAATCGAACTGTTTCTCGACTCAACGAAATGCGTACGGCTAACTATTGGGAACGAGCAAAAGTCGTGTAAAAGCATAGGACTTCTATTACCGTAGTGTTTATGTTCGGCTTTCAATAAACTGTCGGTTATAGTGTTCTGGAGGTTAGCGGCAAATTTTTGGCACGTTATGAATCGTGGGCAGCCGAAAGTGGAGATTACGCCAAAAAGGTTGCCATAATCCGTTTCCTGTTTGTAATCGTCGAATCCACGAAGATTAATGAAAATCCGCGGAAATCATCGGGACAAGCGAAAATACTGCGACCTATTTCTTAACCAAACGACTGTTAAACGACCACGTTCTTCTGCACGCTATTCACAATTGCAGACAAACGAGTTTTCACGTTTCTGTTTTTTTTGTTTGCGCGTTGAGGTGGAGCGCATTAACGGAGGTGATTGTTGACGCGCATCGATGGTCAATCGAGAACTCGAGTTAAACGACGCTCTCTAAACATATCACGTCGTCGCTTGTTGCTCGTCATTGAAAAAACGTCAACTATTCGATTTGAATTGGCCATTCGGGCGTTTCGGTGAGCGTCATTTGATTCAGCCAGACGTGCGTTAAGGTTAACTCTCACTACTATCTCTAACTGATAAGCCAAAAACTGACGTCCGGCTCGTTCAATCGTTTGCCTCTCTTCCGCTTTCGCCTTTTTTGTCTTAAAACTTCCGAACTTAAATTAAAACTCCGTATTCAGTGGTTGTCATCGATGCCCGCATCTAACAGACAACGACACGAGCCTCTACGACGAGCCGGAACACTACAATCCAATCAGAACAGTAACCACTCGACCGCACATCCTCTACTTTTTGCCACCAGTTCTGTCAATTCGTCGCTATTGAGTGCGGGATCGAGGATTGAACCTTTGGACAGCAGTTATTCTGATTCCTGTTATTCGAGTGAACACGAAGTTTTATCACGAGAACCGTCGGACAGTACTCAACTGATTGATCAAACCACAATTGATCTCGCCACTCACTGTGAAATTTCCGGTACTGAAGAGCTGTCAGACTCGTCGTTAAGAGAATTTGCCGCGAAGCTCGGCTACAGTGAAGAGCATTTGCAAATTGCTTTGGACAAATTGGGACCCAATGCTGAACAAGTGTGTTGCAATCAACTAATTTTGTTTGAGTTCTCTTCAATTTAGGACGGTGTTCTGTGTGAGCTGATCAAATTGGGTAAGAAGTCAAAGAACAAAACGAACAATAAGTGTGGGAATTCAACGAAAATCACTCCGACAGTCACGCTAAGCTCCACTTCGACAACAACTTTGACCGAACGAAAACTTCGACCGATTGTTATTGATGGATCAAACATTGCTATGACGTAAGAACTACTATAACCGATGAATTGGTTTTGTATTTAAGTCATGGACGCAAAACGACCTTCTCGTGCAGTGGTATTCGCGAGTGTGTAAACTTTTTTTTACGACGTGGTCACACGGAAATTTTCGTTTTTGTTCCAAAATTCTATCAAGAAACTCCACGACCGGATACTCCGATTACCGACCAAGTTAGTAGCGAAAGTGTGTGGGTTGATCTTCACGCGCTTTTAGCACTTGCTGTTTGAATTGGAGAACGAAGGGATCCTAATTTGGACTCCATCACGTCGCATCAACGGTCGACGAATGGTCTGCCACGATGATCGGTAGGTTGAAATCTATTGTGCGATTTAGACTTCTTATTTAGCTACGTACTCTCTACGGCTTTTGACAAGGAAGCAGTGAGTTGTCTTTGTGCAAAACTTATCGTTGTCAAGTGAACTTTAGGTGATTGTGAGTAATGACGAATTTCGTGATTCAATTCGAGACCATCCGGAATATAAGACAATGATTGCTCAGCGACTGTTAATGTATTCATTTGTTGATGGAAAGTGAGTAACACATTTTTTCGACATGTAATGTCTTTTTTTAGATTTGTTCCACCTGAGGATCCATTAGGAAGGCATGGACCAAAACTCGACAGATTCCTGGAAATTCGTCCTCATTTTGGCTTACAAATATGCCCGTATGCTCGAAAGTGCACGTAAGAACAGGCAGTAGAATTGCTGCAATACCTGTAAATATTCAGATACGGTAACAAGTGTAAATATCTGCATCCCGAAAGGAATGGACAACATTTGAGTGTAACTGAACGTTTGATGCATCAGAATGGTCACAAGCAAACACTTTCTGCTCGTAAGATTTTAGGCAAACTGAAAGTCAATAGCACTTTGTTTTGTTTAGGAGCATCGATTGGTGATGTACCGCAACTGCGTCACGTTCTAAACAACGCCAATCAAAACATGAATTACGGGGATATACACGGGAAGATTACTCGAACTCACAGTGCAACCGCCGCTTTAAACAATGCAATTCAAGTGTGTATAGTCGTCAGTTCAACACTAACAGTTGTTCTTTAGCATTCCAATCATCAGTATCTACCGTCACAACAGCCGGATTTGTTGCTTCCTGTACCAATGACATTCAATTCACCTGTTTCTCCACAACATCCCCAACTCAATCGACATACCTCTGCGCCGTTGAACGTTTGCAACAACGTCATGGACTCCTCAATTCACCATTCCATGACATTAATGTCTGAATGGCCGACAATTGGCGAACATCGTACGCATTCCACTTTGACTCTTAATCAAGCGACTCCCGACGTCAATCATTGGAATAACGATGTTTTTGCTCCGCACAAATCTGTTTGGAGTGATTGTTCGACACAACCGCCAGAAAACTTTATGCAAAAGTACGAAACTTCTGTCTAATCAACTGAATGGTTCTTTCAGTTCAAACCCTATGATGAGCGTCGTGGAACAACGTGAACGTATAAAACACAATCTCTGTCAGATTTTCCCCGTTTCCTCTGTTGTCGCCGTACTGAACGCTCATCCGAACGAAACCAACGCACAACGTTTATGTCAACGAATTCTCGCCTACCAAAGTGGATTCGAGAATTGAGATCATCGCCGTGTAATCGGCCACTCGAATGTTAACCGACGTTGTTACGAGAGTTGTATGCCAAAAATTTTGGCAACTTTGTAAGCGCATAAATGCGCAGTTTAATCACATCAACAATCGTATTCACGTATCGAGCCATTTACGAACAACTGTAGATTTACAGTCGAAAATGTAAACTAAATAGTGGAATAAATATCGTAGTTTTCGGTTCTCAACTCATTTTTGTTCAAAGAAGTGTCTTAATGACAAGATGATGTCGGTCAATCAACCGCCCAATCTTCGATTAAACATGTTTCTGATTTGACCATTCACGGTGGTCGTGTGTTCTTCGTTCGGGTCTTGTGTTGTTTTGTGGTTTAGAAATTTCGGCATTCGACGCTCGGAATTGTTTGGCGGTGTTTATGTAGATGTAGATATGAATGAAGTGAAACCGAACGACGAATCGATGAAAACTGAAGAAGCACAAGAGGCGATGGTGGATCGACCGTTGGCTTGGATCGTGGGGCCGGAGTATCAAGATGTTGATCCGACGTACGAAAAAACCAATTTTACGAGATTTGATCGTTCAGTTTAGATTGTATTTTCCGTCTTTCAAGCCCGGTGAAGTCCTGCGAGTTTCGACGCTATTCGGCGTTCATCCGAAGACTCTTCGACAGAACATGATTTGGTGGCCATCACGAACCTTCTTCAAAAAGGTTCCACCACAACCTGAAGCAGAGAAAAAGACAACTTTGGAATTGAGTCTTGGAGAGCTTCCACGGCGTATCGACTGTGCACAAGATCAAATGGTTGGTTGAGGCTGGAAATGAGTATCTAGATGGTGTTTAGGATTTTCTTCTCGCTTCTGAAGCTGAACTCGAAGCCCTTCGGAATCCACAGACGGAAGAAGACGAAGAACCTCCACCATGGCGTTTTGGTCCTGCTCAAATTTGGTACGATCGAATGGGTCTCACTGAAAATCCGAAACGTTTCGACTACGGATTTCGAGTAACGAAACCGAATAAGGTAATCAATGAATTTTTATTTGCTTACCTCGCTGTTAAGATTCCGTTGTTATCAAAGAAAGCGCTGGTTACGAAAGAGCCCTCGGAAGAGGATCTTTTACCCGTGAATCTGTTGCCTTGGGAAGATGACGTAATCTACGACGACACGCAAATCAAACCACAGGTTTTAGAGTTTTGTTTTGGCAAAAATGAAAATTGCTGATTTAGTTTATTGAAGCTTTAAACAAAGGTCAAGAACCGAAATGTGGCTGGACCTCAACTCAACAGACGCGAACATACGAATCGTATCGAGCAGCCTTCACTCATGGTTATCATTTGTAATCACGAATTTTCTTCGAAGTTTACATTTAGATAATCATATACGAGGACCATCCGCTACTCATTCTATTTTTCCGGTCGGAAATTACGATTTGGAAAGTACGAGATGGGAAGACGATGTGATCTACGATCCCGATGATATGCCAGCAATTCCTCGTACTTAGCAAAAAATTATTTATTTAAACATTCGAGTTGTTTAGAGCCGAAGATCTTGACCGTCGAGTATGACGAAGATCCTCGAATCTTTGGAATGCCCGAAGATATTCCCGGCGATGATCGGAATCGAGACGATGGGAACAAACAGTCGGATCGAAAGGTAAAACGAAGATAATCAATGAAACTTAATTGAACTTCAGGAACATGCGTTCACGAAAAAGTCGAAGATGATTCTCGGTCAAGTTCAAAGGCGGCAGAAACAAGAAGAAGAAGAACAGTTGGAGTCGACGGTTGCTGACAAGGATCCATTCAATTTGTCGAACGACGAGTATTACTATCCGAAGAATGTGCAACGTTCGATCGGAAGCGGTGCAGCTATTCAACATTCCATTCCCGCTCAAAACATTCATCGTGCTTTCTTCCCAACGCAAATGAACGCCCATCGACTTCGACATTTCCATCGAATGGCACCGACAAAACGCTTGATGCGAGACTACATCGGACATGAGGTTCCAATCAAAAATGTTGTGCATCAGATGGAAGAAGCCGAAGAGAAACGAAGACAACAAAAAATGGTCGAAGGTGGTGGTGAAATTTTCCATATGCGAAGTTTACGAGATTTGACATCAAAAGATGGAAAAATGTTGTTGATTGAAGTACTGTGCTGGTACGCGACTAATACAATTAATTGTGTTTTTAGTATTCGGAAGAACATCCACCGTTTTTGAGTCAACCGGGAATGTCGTCGAAGATCCGCAATTACTATAAACGCGTATGTTTTCGGTGTTAAATGTTGAGTTTGTCGTTCTAGAAAACACAAAATGAGCCCGAACCGAGTTGTGAATTTGGTGAGACCGCTTTCACCATGAGTTCGCCCTTCCTCGGCAATCTGGAACCCGGACAATGTTTGCAAGCACTCGAAAACAACATGTTCCGTGCACCGATCTATCGACATGCAACACCGGAAACAGATTTCATTTTGATTCGAAGTGCCGATGGGTTAGTTGCTTTTTAACATTAAAACTTTAAAGTTATTGCAGATTCTATTTGCGTGAGTGTCCAATTCTGTTTGTTGCTGGCCAAGAGTGTCCGCTGCTGGAGGTGCCGAGTCCGAATTCTAAACGAGCGAGTGTTTTCATTCGCGACTTCTTGTTGGTTCGTGATTTTAAGCTTTGAAGCTGATCAAATAGATTAAATTCAGGCGTTTATTTATCGTTTGTTTTGGGAAAGTGACCATCAGCCACGACGCATTCGCATGGAAGACATCAAAGAAGCATTCCCGCAATATGCCGAGAGTTCGATTCGTAAAAGGCTAAAGCAATGTTCGGATTTTAAAAGACTGGGTGCTGGACCTGAACAAAACTATTGGGTAATAGTCAGAACGCAAAATTTGTGTAATTAAGAACTTAAGGTCATTCGCAGTGATTTTCGCTTGCCAAGCAAAGAAGAAGTTTTGAGTATGGTAACACCAGAAATGTGTTGTGCACAATACAGTATGCAAGTGTCGGAGCAACGGTTGAAAGATGCCGGCTACGGAGAGAAGTAGGTTGAATGTGTTAAAGCAACTCTACGAGTAAACGTTGTAGATACTTCTTTACGCCCGAAAACGACGACGATTCGGACGATCAAATAACAATGGAAGATGAGGTACAGCAGAGTGAAAGAGATAATTTTAAAGTGACTATTCAGATTAAATGTGCTCCATGGAATACGACTCGTGCCTATATTGCCGCAATAAAAGGCAAATGTCTTTTAGATCAAACGGGAGTCGCCGATCCGACCGGTTGTGGTCAAGGCTTTTCGTATGTTCGAGTTTCGGCAAAACCCGGTAAGGTGAAGTTATCAAGTTTAATTCAACACAAGATTTCTAGCTCAAAAAGAAGAAGTACCACAGATGCCCAAACGTTTGGTTACGGGAACAAACGCTGATCTTCGCAAATTGCCGTTGAAAGAAGCAAAAGAGATTTGTCGATCCTACGGAGTTCGAGAAGAAGAAATCAAGTTGCTCTCGAGGTGGGAGATTATCGACGTGATCAGAACGCTCTCCACTCAAGCAGCCAAGAGTCGATCTGATTTTAGCGGTTTGTTCATTTTGCAATCAAAATATGAATTCGTGTTTAAGGAATGGCTCGTTTTGCTCGTGGAAACATTCGTTTCAACTTCGATGATATGCGCGAAAAGTACAAACAGTACTGCCAAGGCGTATTCCTGTTGCAGAATCGTAATCTTTCGTGCACAGACGAACTGAGTACCGACGAGGGTTCGGACAATGCCGATTCGGATAACGAAGAAATGGCGAGCAATTTGGAGAAAATGTTGGATTCGGGAAAGAACGCTCAAAAAATGGGTCGTGGAAAAGTTTCGTTTGCTGCCAACAAGAAGGCCGTTGAAGCGGAGGACGAGGAGGAGGAACGACGAGCTTTACAACGAATGATCCACGGCGAAACAGCCAAATCGAAAGACAGCAAATCTGCTGCCGGGACAAGTAAAAGTAAGTTCAAGCAAATAGAAAGCAAATTCATTATGATTTGTAGACGAGATCGCTCAAACCTCTCAACCAACAACGAGTGGAGTTGTGAAGAAGTTGCGAATCTATCGAACGATTCGAGCAGCCGATGGGAGTGAATCGACACGCGTCGAAATCATCAACAATCAACAGGTCATTGATGCGTATACGAAGATTCGTGAAAGCAAAGAACCGGAGTTTATCAAAGTTTATGCTCAAATGGATGAGGAATACAAAGAAGTGAGTTCAAATAAGATAGAAGTGAGTAGTGAGTTTATTTTTCAGGAAAAGCGAAAGGAGAAACGAAGGCTTCAGGATCAACTTCGGCGAATCAAACGAAACGAACAAAAACAAAAACTACCAGGAACAGCAACAATCGGTCGTCCACCAAAGAAGAAGAATGCGGTACCGAAGAAGCCGGCACCGATTAAAGAAAGTCTGTTGAAAATGAAGTGCAGTGCTTGTGGTGGAACCGGACACATGAAAACGAACAAGAACTGTCCGCTCTATGGCAAAGATCCGAAGAAGAAGGGCGAGAAAACGGTGGCCGACGTCTGCAAGGTATTTGGTTGATAACTTAGAGAAATGAACATACTTCGATTTTAGAGTAAAGAACCAAACATTTCAATTGAAGAAATGAGCATGGCCAGTGGCGAACTGCTGACTTGTGAGGGCACGAAATTCAAAATCAGTAAGAAGTTTATGAGCTTTGTTGAAGAACAAAAGAAAAAAGAATTAAAGTGAGTCGAACTTGTTGTTGAGAGGTTGTAAGTTTACTTTTCAGATTACGTATTCCACCTGAATATATCAATCAACAAAAGTTAGTTAATCAACTGGAAGATGAGAAGAGACCGCATTCGAGTGGACATACTCGTTACGATAATGAAATTGAGATCGAGGACTTTGCCAGTTCGTCTTATGCTGCCGAAATGGCTTCTCCCGCATCAACGATTGGAAGCTCGAGTGCTCGGCATTCACGTAGTGGTTCTAATTGGCGAAAACGTGCTGCAGTCGACGATACCGATTACTTGTTTGGTCCGACTAAACACGTGCAACGTCGTCGCGCCGATCCACGCGTTTCAATGTCCAGCATTCTACTCGACATTTTCAACGAGCTCAAGTCTGTGACTGGTGTAGATCCGTTGATGAAGCCAGTAAACAGCAAAGTTGTTCCCGATTACTACAAAATCATCAAAAATCCCATGGATCTACAGCAAGTTCGAAATCGAATCAACGAATATCAATACGAGCTGCGTAGTCAATTCTTGGCGGATTTAAGTTTGATTGTGAATAACTCGGAGATCTACAACGGAATCACTCATCCGATTACGGTGGCCGCCAAAACGGTACGATTCTCTGGTTTTTTCCTCTTAACAGAGTTGTTTAGACTTGTGAAATTGCACTTCGCATGATCAAAGAACACGAATCCCGACTGATCGATATTGAAAAGGCGATCAATCCTCTTCTTCACGAAAATGATCTCGTCGGTTTCTCGTACATCCTCACCGACATTGTTCAGCGATGCAAAAACGTTCCGAAAAGTGCGGCTTTCCACGTAAAAGTTGATGGTCGAAAGGTAAGGACTAGCTGGAATTTGTTAGACGATCGTATCTTTGAAGCTGCCCGAGTATTACACGCGTATTTCCAATCCGATGGATCTCGGAACAATCGAACAGAAAGCAAAGAACAAGGACTATCAGAGCATTGAAGCATTCATGTCTGACATTCGTTTGGTTAGTAAACTGAACAAAGAACTTATATAAGTTATATTTAGATCTATGAAAACAGCTTGACGTACAATGGTCCTGAATCTCTGTACACGCAAAAGGCAAAGGAAATTGTTGAATGCGCTAAAAAGTTGATCGAAGAAAAAACGGAGCTTCAAGAGCTACAATCCCGAATCTGTGCTCCAGTTGACGGTCAGGGTGGTGAATTCGTCGATGTTGATGAGACAACTCGTGACACTTTCACTCAAGCAGACGACCAAGAAAGCCGACCGGATGTTGATCAAGTGGAACATGAGTCTCAAATCGATTACGACGAATCAACACAAGATATATGGGAATCAACAGCCGATGGATTGGCTACTAGTCAAATGCACGCGTTTGGTCAACTGAATGCCGATCTTGCGCTTAGTGATTCCGATTCGGATGATAACACGCCGAGTAAACGACCGCGATTGAACCCCGAAGAGTTGGAATATGATGCGCTTTAATTCTTTCTACTTTTAACTCTTTTACTGAACAACACTATATAACTGTTTTATTGATGTGCACATAAAAGATGTACAAAATTCAAACAAGTTTATTACTCTATTTGTAAGCGTTGTACAAGCGCGATTTTGACGAAATGTAGGCTTCTCATATCTTTTCACTAAAATAGTTGAGAATGAATTTTGCACCCGCTAAACCCAACAAGTCATTCAATTTCATTTGATCGATCTTACGTAGCTATTGTTTTCGCGCTCTGTACGCTCAGGCAAAATAACAAACTGGCTACGATAAGACTCGTCAGTATCGCTACTTCACATATTCTTGCGTTTTCAATGTGCAACAAATCCAAGATTCTGTAGACCGCCGAAAGCAACATGCACGGTTTATTATTGGCACCACCAATCATTTCGAATACACGTTTCTTGGACCAATTTCGTCTTCCGTTTGGTAAGATGCCGTGAACGGTTCTGTTGCAAGATAGTAAATATCGATTGCAATGCAACAATGTAATCTTCATTTCAAACTGTTGAGTTGTTTAAATTTTTAAACAACCAGTTTATCTATCAGAAATGAAATCGATTAACAAACTTAACGCTCCGCATAAATAGACCAATCAAAAGCTGCGTGATGCTAGAAAAGATGGATTGTTTCAATTCTCTTGTGCTCTTTAGTCTCAGCTCATGATCTCTGTACTGGGTCTCTTTCACCAGTGACTTGCACTCCACATGTCACCACGAATTGTGTCGTTAAAATTGAACCAACCAAAGAGAGAAAAAGTAAGACATAGGAAATGGTTTAAGTCTTTGTTCCAGTCGTATGCTGCCAAGTCCATTGCTAAGTACAACACAATTCACAGTGACTACCAAGTGGCCTTCATAAAGATCGTGGATAGTCGACGATACAATTTCATTAACGATTAAATTCAACTGCAAGTTACGAATAAAGCGGTAACCCAAACCGAAAGCTCTGATGACAAACTCGTTTAGTTTGTTACATCTATCTATCGATCTCGAGATTTGAACGTTGCCATCACACAAGCACTGACACTCACGTACATTTTCTATGAATCAAACGTTTTGGATGCTGATTGGCAGAGTTTAGAACCAAAACATTTTAATCAATTAAAGCATATCATTGTTGTCATTCGCTTGAGAAACAATCAAAATGCTCATCGAAATCTCATTTATTCAAACAGACAACAAAGTTTGGTTCTTGTCAGTAATCTCTCCTTTATGTCTTACTGTGATCAGAGGCCGTCGCTCTTTGGTGTCTTGATTTTCCAATACCCAAGTTCCCTCAACCCAAAGGAATTCAATTGAAAGAAGACTAACTAAACTGGTGGTTTACTTTTACCTTCAACCTGAGAGTTATCGACCTTAGAGTCCTCAAACAATGCAGTCGCAGAGATCAGTTGGTGCACCAAATTTCAACGCACTGCGAATGCACCAGTGAAGCTGAAAATCGATTCCACAAGATGTCCGAAGGTGATATTCACATTTTCAATTCTTGAGGTTGTGAGAAACGCATAGTCACTTTCTAAAGATCCAAAATCCTCAAAAATACAAACAATCATTGAATGCAAACTTACGACCTCAATGCAACAACTAGAACTTTACTTTGATCTCATTTTTCTAACAATCTTGATGTGTTTTAGTGAGTTTCAACCTTCCTAATGTCGTTACACCAAAAGAAAAGTTGTAATTTCCACGCATCTTCTCAAGACGTCACCTTCCAAATGCACTCCCACCAACAATACTCGAAAGTGAGTTCCTGCTTTCAATCCCATTTTTCTGGTTACCTTTGGATAAGCACTCGGTCGTTCCACAAGCTGAATGAAATTGTACAGATGAATGACGGATATAAACAATGAAATGGCAAATCGAAGTTAGAGTTCCAAACCCCTAAACTTACATTCCATTGCACCTCTGTGACCAATGTGCCCAAACTCAATCGATGGACTTGACCAAGTGATAGAACCCAGATATTAACATTCAAGCAATTCGAGCTGGAATCAACGGCAATTATTTTACAGCAATCAGGACGATCAACAAACCAACTGCATTGACAAAACAATCTTGTTTCGCATTTGATACTCAACCGAGAAATAAGACAACCGTTTCTCTCCGCGGTTTCTACTCAAACTGATTTCACAAACCGACCTTCAAAAATGATCGACGTTGCTTTCATTTTGTATCACAAGTATTGGTCTTATATATGCTTTTTGACTTTTGATCTTAATGAAAACAAACTGAGAAATATTATTGTTTCACAAGTCTGCTGTAAAATCCGGCAGTTCATTCTGACAATCAAACAAAGTTACGATCGCTTATTTCAATCTATTGTCTACTAATTTTGAAGACGTTTATTCTCAAATGAAACAAGTTATTCCTCATCTTCGTCATCGAAAACAGTACGTTTCTTCTGCGAACTGTCCACTTCTTCGTCATCAGAATCAATAACTCGTTTTGATCGGTTGACCGTTTGGTTCAAATCCTCTTCTTCTTTTTCTTCATCAGATGAACTCAAACTGTTTGCACTCTCCTTCAACAGTAAAGTTTCCTTTTCGACCGACGGAGAACGAGATTTCGCGGGAACATCGAACTCGTCTTCGTCGCTGCTGTCCGTCGAATCGTCATCGATTATGCGATCCGAACTGATAGGATTCGCTCGACCGTTAGATCTTTGGTGTTCATTCTCGTTGTCTGAGTTGGCCGGAGATGGCGATCGACTGACCAGAAACTCGCCGTGATCTTTCAGTTTGTTTTTTTGACGTGGCTTTCGTGTAGCCCGTTTCTTCTTTGGCTTCTCAACGTACAGTCCCATTCGCTTCAATTGACGAATTATTTGATTGGGAGTACGTTCTCGGGACAAATTGTGTTGAATGAACTCCAAGATTGTGATATCTAGAAGCTGATAAGGGAAACAAAAATTTACGAAAACCAACCTTCCGGTTTCTCTTCCATGTCTGTGTACTGTTGATACAAAGTTCGCAGCTCTTCTTCCAACTCTTCGGGCCACGTCAACGTCGATTTCTGCATTTGTTCTCTGCAACTCGAAAGTAAGAATGTTAACCGGTAGATTTCTTACTCGTAAGTTCCATAACCGTTCTCGATCTCCACACACTCGCGACCAGTTTTAGAGAACAACAACTCGCAAATCAAAACCGATCCTCGTTCTTTGTAGTGACCAAAAAACTTGCGCAGTAGATGATAACCGAATTCGTATAACTCAAAGTGTTTATGCTTTCGACGCACTTCCGCTGGACACTCGTGGATTTCAGCGTGCAGTTTCAAGAGAGTTCGAAACAACGTGGCCTGAAAATACAGTCACTAAAATACTCGCAGACACTCACAATGTACAAACGAGATGGAGAATTCAGTTGAAAAGCAAAGCGATGAAACATCTTCAGAATCGACTTGTTCAGCTGTTGCTCGTTCGTTTTGTAGTCTTTGAATACGAATGCATACCAGTGAATGACGTCCGGTTTTGCGAACCGCATGACATATTCGTCGAAATCGAATTCAATTTCTGCAACTTGAAATTTCGGTTCGTGATCATCACTTTGTTCTTCGGCCACAACTTTTGCTTTCTCTTCTTCATCGCTAACCGATTTCATTTCCTCGGCATCGAAAGCCGCAGCATCATCACCGTAAGCATGTCGAATGGCTTCATCGTATTCATTGGCGATATCGACAATCGGCATTCCGAAAATCTCGTGCAGGAGCTCACGATCATCGTCCACGGAATTTGTTAATGAGCCAAATGTCGAATCCGGCCACAGATCACGAGCTCCGTGCAGCAATCCAACGGCATCACAAATACGACGACCACGAAGTGCGCGTTGAATTTCAAGAACCGCAAAAGTTCTAGAAACAACAAGTCAAGAACAACTAGCGTTCGACTCACTGATGCTTCTCATCGTCGACTTTCAACAACACATTGATGGGTGAGATCTCAGTGTTCGCTTCCACTTTGCCATTGAGCACATCATCAATTTGAGTCAACAATTCAGACCATAAAGTTTCCAGTTCTTCATCGGCCATCTGATCGGTTTTCGCGTGTTCGCTCATTTCCACCAATTTCTCTTTGGCCTTCGCTTGTTCTTTCTTTCGTCGTTTGATCAGACGTTTTCGTTTAGCGACTTTGAACATTTCTCCCGCCTTAATCAATCGTTCCATAACAGCGATATAAAAGTGATTAGCAATAATCAAATCATCCAACAACTTTCGAGTCATTCCCTCGGGCTGAAGCAACAAATTGACCATAGGTACCTTGTTAAAAGCATACCTTTAAACGACCCAAAGTCAAGTATCCGAACTCTCGATACTCTTCCATGTAATAGATGGCTCGAGTCATGTAAGCAAATGCCTCCTTGTCAATTTGACTCTCAGCTTTCGACAAAGATTGTAAACTGAAAAACAGAATAACATCCGCTCGACGTGAGACCTACAGTTGCATCAGTTCTTTGTAGGCAGAAATTGCGTGTTGAGCGCGAATTGCATAAGTTCGAATTTGATGCTTATCGGTAACCATCGTGTCAAAATAGATGCCTGTTTGAGAGATCACGTGATTGAAGAAGTCACGAGAAAAGACACTTTGGATTTTGCCAATGGACATTTTTGACAGCCGAATAAACTGAAGAACGTATTCGCACAAGAAAAAGTAGTTCACGTCGCTGAACATTAAGATTCCCGTTCGATTACTCGAAAAGGCCTAAAAAACGATGAGTATGAAGGAAGAGTTGAGCTCACTGTTTCTCGTGTCGTTTTCATCAGACGATCAAAAGCGTTGTTGATGAAGTTTTTGCAGAATTCGTTCATTAACTTGCACACAATCATCGCAGCCGATTTGTTCGGTTTGAACATCGATTCCAATTCATTCCGAATGCGAAAACGTTTGGCCGTTTTTTTTGCTTGTTTTCTTGATCGTAGCACATCAAGTGGACTGTTGACTCCAACTCTACACAACCAACATAAACGAAAACATAAATGGAACTCACCTTCCAACCACGAGCTCTTTCTCGGGATCTAACGCCGCGTTCTTCAGCACGTAGTTGCCACCCAAAAACGCTCGTGAAGATCGCTGAGCTCTGGAATAGCATTAACACTGAAACGAAAAGAAACAAACCGTTTAGCGGCGATCATCGCTTTCTCGTGCTCCAAGATTTCTTTCAATTCGTTTTCTTCTTTTTGTCGCTCGTTTTCCGTCTGAACCAACTCGACGGTTGCCACTTTTTCACAATCCTAAACAATCACTGAGAATCGGAGAGCTCCAACTTACAATGCAACGAAAGAGCAACGAAAAGATGGACATGATGTGAACGCTCAGCTCCTTTTCCATTCGATCACAACCCACACAAATCAAAGCCTTCGGCATTTCGGTGGACAGAAACGATTCAATCATTCGTTCCTTAGTTAACGGTGACACTGATGGAGCCTAGAATCGAAATAAGGAAAAAAAAGGACCAGAAACCTCAGTAGAAATCGGTCCTTCCATTCCGATTGAGAAGATGTACCGCACGAGCATCACAATTCGATCGACAATCGTTTTCTCCCCTTCAGGTCGATTAGTCCACTCCTACAAATGAACGATCAGAATACGAAGCTATGCAGTGAAATTACCTTATCGTAGTATTTTTGAAGAAAACTCGCAAGCTTCTTGAAAATCTTCTGACCCGTGAATCCCTTCAAACAGTCAACCAAATGCGACTCCAAATCGCAGTAAACTTGCATCTGATTAGCCAACGGTGCTTTGCCACCAAAAGCAACTATTGCCGGCTGACACAAAATTGCGGTTAACCTGAAGACTAATTGAGTAAATAGGAAGAAGAATACGAACCGTAAAGTCAAATTGAAGAGATCGGAGTTTGTTTCGGGTGCTGTGAGAATCGGAACCAAGTCGTTTCGAACAATGTTCCGCGCCAAACAAATTCGCCGCGCATCCATAGTGTCATTGTCGTTGTGAAGATAGCGAATCAGATCGTGGACCGTGGCTGAAACCAAACGATGAAGATCGAAGTAGAAACGGAAACTGACCGTAACAATCGGGTTCCGCGAAATAGACGCCGTTCTCCAAATATCCCAAACTCGATGCTGTTGCTTGAACAATCTTTTCCATCGATGAAGTCATCGTTGAAATAACATGAAAAAAGTTCAACGCGACAATCAAACTCAAAAAAAATTTGGCGCCCAACTCATTTAGAACTAAAGAGACAAAATAGTTGACTATCGATTTCCATCGTTCCTATCAAGTGGAGTTTTAGTGGTCTTCTTAACGCAATTCTTACGATAGAAAAACAACAATTCTCGTGTTTTCGAATCAATCGTTTCGATGTCTGTGGTTTTGTTGGTCAACTCCAGGGATCCGCTACGTTTCAAAACAGAAGGCAAAGACATGCGAGTTACTGATCGATGTTCTTCAGAGGTCCTTTAATTCAAGAAAGTGATCAGGTCTTCTCATGGTTTCCGGGTGTCATAAGACCATAGTCTTTGTTAATTCGAGTTTATATCCGGATCTTATCTGTTTCAAAGTGCATTCTCTTTGAAATACGTGTTGATTACTTCATTTTCAAGATGTCCTTTGACCAACTGACTCCACAACATCCGCATCGTCCATGAAGGCCAATAAACCTAACTCAAGGACAACAACTATTGGTTCGCAAAGATGCACGAGATGATCGTTGGAAGAATGAAGAAATTTGATCATAAGAAGCTAAGTGAAAGCGATGAGTCGGAGATTACTTGTTGCTCCAAGAGTTGGTTCTTGACGACTAAACTTTGAGCTCCAAGAACGGAAATTTGTCTTTTGATGTCTAAAACTTTTTTTGGAGTAAAAGTAGACACTTCGAACTCAAGGGTTTCATTTTAGGGTGTTGATGGCAAGGACAGTCCAAAGGCCATCATGTTGCCACTCGAGTACAGTTTATCGATGTGCTGTTGAGTTTAAAAATAAACAACTTTTATGAAAGATCGTTTTATTGGTGGTTTTAAAAACACGCTCATTCTGAGTATCTGTTACAATTAATAGTTTGAATATTTGAGTAGTTGGGGTTGCTGTTGGTCGTCTTCAACTGTGATAAAAAGTTCGAGTCGTCTGAAAACAATCACTAACGAGAATGAGATGAATAGCACGTGGGTCCATTGAGCTTGCGGCGAACAACAATGCGACATTCGGTGAAGGTTTAAGCGCCGGTCTCTTTCGGCCAACTCTCATAATGAAAGATCGCTTTCAAAGCGGGAATTCCCAAGTTGCGCGTGGCCTGCAAATCGTGAATGAACTTTCAACTGAAGTCCGATTACCTTGTTGAAATCCCGAAATTTATCTAGCAAACTTTTCGGCAGCTCGCTGTTCATGTCTTCCTTGTCGTTGTTGGATTGCAACGAACGTTCCACCTTGTCGACGACTTGGACAATAGTTCGGTGAGCGACTTTGGCCAATACGATGCTGAATTTACACAGTTCATCGGGTCGAGATTGACATTCGTGTATTCTGCGGAAGAATTCACAAAACATGGGAAGAGTGCGTTCACAGAAGGGACGCAATTCGCTTTGGAATTCATTGAGCGGAAGTATTTCAACACTAAAGAATTCGTAAGCGTCGACCAATACCATGGCTTCTACTAAACATGAAATTTCATTACGAACTCGACTGCCAAACTAACTTTCAGAAAGACCTACGAAGCCGGTGCCTCGGACGTTGCTGTTCATTTTGGTGGCGTTTGGAATGAAACAGAGGCTGCAAATAAAAAGTTCACGATATAACACGTGAGTCGGAGTTTTCGCGCCAACACGATTTTTGCACTACAAACGTAAACGTCTCTGAGCCAACTCCAGAGAATAATCACCGACTGAACGACTTGTTCTGAGTGGCTTTGTTCCTTCAATATCCAAATCAAAGGGCGTGGATGAGTGAGCGATCGTGGGAGGAGCGCCGACAACAAGGTCATTGGCCCCGACTCCTACTTTCGAAAGAACAAAGGATGGTGATTGCGCGAATCAGCGAGCCGGTTGAATTCTGCCCTTAGGAAGTGTGATGCGACAATCGGTGACACCTCGTGAACGGCGCGCAAAAACAACAGTTTTCGCTAATCACCCACAGCTAACGCCGTCGGTATTCGGTGGTTTCAAGGTACGTATTTTTGCTTGGCAGTCGAAAACAACGATCGCATTTCATCGCCGACAATCGCAACCCAAGAATTCGATTCTGTTGCTCTGAAACGCCAGAGGCTCAGTTCTTCTATTCGATTAACGAAGCGGTTGAAGTTGTGAATTTTATTTCTTTTACGATTCGCTGTGGTTTCGTTCGAAAAGTTTATTCATAGACAAAGAACTTGAAAACATAATCAGTAGCTTTTATCAGGATCGTCGTGTTCGGCAGAAGAAGTTGAAGGCGGTTCGGGGTCGACCCGCAACCTTCATGAACACTTCGTTCGTTGAAACCGACGACTCGACCACCGGCGTTTCGAAGTTTCTTTGCAAACGTGATCGTATTGTCCAACAATGGATCCAGATGGCACGACTAAACTCGAAAATTGTACGTTCAAAATCGTTCGCTTACAATGAAACGACAAGTCGGAAGTTCGCGGAGCAACTCGTCGGGAGTGTACATGGGCGAAATCAAACAGTCTCGTGGCAGATTCAATCCGAGCAGCTCGCTAAGCGAAGTTTCAACTTTCTCTGCTTCCTAAAATCACTATCTTTACTACGTCGAATACTCGACTAAACCACCTTCTGTGCAGCACGAGTCAATTTCGGAGTACTGCAGGTGCGAGTTCGTGGACCGCAATTGCGTACCGGAGTCGTGCAGTAAAATAGTCGAGGTCCTGCATGCACTTCGGCGGCATTTTGACCGTTTTCTCTCTCGAAAACATCGTCATGAGCCGCAAGGTTGGTCATGCTGAAAGAAGCAGTCCGAAAGAACTTCTGGACGAAACATACGTTTTCGTTAGCGGATGGCTTTGCAGGTAGTCGATCAATGTTTGATCGTAGTTGCACGTGGAGAGCGAAAGGTGCGATGGATCTCGATTAACGCAAACGGTCGCATTTTCGTTTTCTCCACGTTGCTCTTCAGATTCTTTCGTATTGGTTTCGTCAATTGAGTTATTCAGACTCTTCGGTTGGCCTTCTCGCGTTGCTTCGTCTGTGGAACGGTTCTTTGTCGCAACCAAGGTGTGGCCATTCAACGAACTGGATGGAACGCTCATATTCGACAAATTCATCAACGAAAGCATCAGCTGACTTTCAAACTAAAATAAAGCAAATGATACAAAAAGATGAAGGTAAAACAAACGTTGCAGTCCGCTGAATCGACCAAGTGTTTTGCTTTGACTTCGTCGACATATTCCAACAACGATTTGTGTCCTCGTTGACTGATCAAACTGTTGCTTGTGATTTCCGATCTAGTTCCATTCGGACAACAGTCTGTGTACGCAGCAGCACAACGAATAACAATTCCCATGTGAAGAAGCGGGTCTGTGAAACTGAGCACCCGTGATGGCGAAGGAAGATACTATAAATGGCAACTTCAAAAGATCATAAAGAAAGCAAAGTACTTGGAATAGAAACGGAGTGTAAATTGGAATCAAACCGTCGGGCATTCTCGCGGCTTTCAATTGAGCCAAACGAAGGGCAACCGAAACGATCAGATTACCACCGGCCGAATCTCCGACCATCAAAAGTTTTTTGCCGTCCCATCCAAACTTCTCAGGATTCTTTAGAATCCAGGCATAAGCATAGAGCACTTCTTCGGTGGGACGTGGAAATGGGAATTGAGGAGCTAGCGAGTAATCCACCGACACAATCGGGCAGTCCAGATACTTTGCCCACAACCGTAAATATGTTTCGTGCGATTTTGACGATGTTGCTACATAACCTAAAAGAAGCAGCTCGCGTTTTTATATGTTTACCGCTTTTCCAACCTCCACCGTGACAATGAAGCAATAGATTGGAGAGAAGTGGCTTCGTTGATTTTTTGGACGACTAAACATCTCGACGATCAGAAGCATTCAATCCACGTGACCTACCAATCCTTCACGACTTGTTGCCGACAAGATGCGCACTTGTATCGGAGCTGATGGTCCATGAGCACTCGGTTCAGGGATTTCAACTGGCCGCCCGTCTCTTCCATCCAATCGGATCGGACCGTCCATCGGAATCAGAACGATTTTGTTGATCTCCATCGTTGGACAAAGCAGTTTCGGCGGCGGGATTTCGGATAGGTTCCAAAAGTCGCGGCAAAACTCCAGATCGGCTTCCCGAGTCACTTTGATGATTGGTCGAGCACGTTCTTCAGGATTCAGAAAGTAGCGGCCGGAATGGAGCAACGAACTGAACGCCGCCGTTCCACTTTCCCACGACAACGAGTAGGTGGCCAAAATGATTCCAATCACATTGAAGATCGACGTGGCGCTCGGAGCAAACTAAAAGCCAAAAAGAAAAGCAATTTCAAAGACTTCGAACCTACGAACCTGAAAACCGAATGTACGACCATAGAAACAAGAAACATCCAAGCCCTCGATTCCCTTCAGCATCCCATGATACAACGAGTAGTCGCAGTCAAGCGACGGGAACAACGAGTTCTCGTCCAATGTTTCGGTCAAAAGCACGACCGAAATCCATTTCCCGGTGTGTGTTCGTCGTAATCGCATTTTCGTGCAGCCTCAGCATCAAGTCTGAAATCAGCGATCTTTCGAATGGACGATGTCAACAGTTGTTACGGTTGATCATTTCGCTGCAACATTCGGCGATTCGCTGATAGCACATGGATTTGGTTCGATTCGCGTGGAAGTAGACGTGATTCTCGTCGGCCAGTTAAACCCCGTGAAGTCATTTCGAACACGAGGAAATCAGATCACCAGTTTGAGCAAACGAAAAACTCCATCACGCTCCACGAGCATTCACGGTTCAACTTTGCGCGAACGACCGTTGGAATGGTGTTGCGATGAGTTTCCGTTTGCATCGAGTCGGCTGGAACACACAAACGTATGATAAACCAGCGGATGCTCATGACGCCCCATTGCATTTCGTTTGAACGGCTCCGAATATCGAACTACAATCAGCAAGCATCTTCGTTTATTGGTATAAAATCATAATAAAAAGTTCAAGTCGTCTGAAAACAATCACTAACGAAAAACAATGTGGTATTATGTAAAGGCTTAAGCGTTGGGATCGCCGGTCTGTTTCAGCCCACTCATATGACGAAAGATCGCTTTCAAAGCGGGAGTTCCGAAGTTGTGCGTGGCCTACAAATCATGAATGAACGTCCAACTTAAGTTCGATTACCATGTTGAAATCCCAAAGTTTATCTTGTAAACTTTTCGGCAAGTCGCTGTTCATGTGTTCCTTGTGGTAGTTGAATTGTAACGAATTTTGCACCTTCAACGACTGATCCTTGTCGAGGATTTCGTACATTTCTTGGCAGGCGACTTCGAACAATATGTCGAAAACTGCAGACAGTCCATTGGGTCGAGATCGACATTCGCGTATTCTGCTGATCATCTGAGAATACATGAGACGATTGCGTCGACGGGAGCGACGCAATTCGCTTCGGACTTCATTGGTCGGAAATTGTTTAAACATAAACAATTTCAAATCGTCGGCCATTTGCATGGCTTCGACTAAAAATGAAACGTGATTACGAGTTCGAATGCCGAACTAACCTTCGCAAAGAGGTATGAAGCAGTTCGGTTTGACGTTCACTCTCTGGCCGGCGGAAACCTCGACTCCGTGTTCGGCCAACTTTTGCTTCAAAGCTCTTCCTGCATCTTGACCTTTGGCTCTAAATGGTCGGATTGAAGAATCGGTTTCGTGGTTTTGACTCACTTTCTGATGATGCCGTTGATGTACGAAATGTTCAAGGTCTCCGGGGCTGACAGACGGCGTTTGATCTCCGAAATTGTGATTTGGTATTTTTTGTTTTCGTTCAACAATCCCAAACGACCCGGAATTTGAAACAAGACATCATCTTTGGTCTTGATGTTGTGGTTTTGCGAAGCCATTTGTTTCGGGAAATTCCCAAAAAGATCATTTGCAGTAGTTGATGAACCTAAATTAGAGGATAAGATTTTGCATTTAGTAGAGAGCATTCTGAAGCTTGTTTGTTGCGCATATCATGTGGCAAGTTTGTTGAGTCACTTTGTAATTTAAACCGAACATTGTTTACTTACTGTTGAGTGTCGATGAAGAATCCGTGTAAACGCCGCTGTCGAAGGTGTTGTTTTGAGCGAAAAGCGAAGTTGGTTGCATTGGGGTCGAAGACATTGGTAGTGAGTTGTTTGCGAGATGTTGAGTTGACAGTTGCGGTTGATATGGAGGGTACGTGTGGTTGGGCCATTGGGTTCCAATTCCGTAATTCTGAAATTGAAAGTACATCAACTTGCTCTCATCTTCGAGATACCTCAAAGAATCCTGCTTGCAAGTTCGGGATGAGCGGAAATGAAGGTTGGTAGTCTGTAAATGTGGTCATTAGCTAGAACGACCTTCAAAACTTACGGCCGAGGTTTTGCGGTGTTGATTGAGTAACCGGTTGGAATGATTGCCGATTGTAAGAGTTCTCTGTTAGAACCGTTCGCTTTGGTACGATGTTCTCTACATCGTCCGTCGAATCGCGAAGACGTTTGCGACTGTCCGCAAAGCCGGAGGACGACGCGAACGGCGGAAGGCCGTCATTGTTATCTCCGACGTTGCTGTTCATTTTAGTGGCGAATTTGGGACGAAACAGAGGCTGCAAATAAAAAGTTCACGATATAACACGTAAGTCGGAGTTTTCGCGCCAACACGTAGAGGTGATCTTTAAGAAACAACCGGAAATGAGAAGTTGACGCAGATAACAACAAAAACTAAGTGAGGGATACAATGGAATTGCTCTCCTACTATTTAAGCGCCTTGTAAACAATGCCGACAAACACGCGAAGAAAACGAACGGCGACTCGATCGATGGTCTTTCCGCGGTTCAAAGTCTGCGGTCGACACTGCGAGAGTCGACGGCTGCCTCACAAAACTGAGTTGAGCCGAATGCTTGTAAGATTGAGCGAAAACAACGCCTCCAATCACTAGACACACCAAGAGGTGTGAAAAAGTTGCACAAAAGTGACCGCTGCCTTTACTGCGTCTATCTCATATTTCTTGCGGCAATTATAACTTAACTGCCATTGACCTTTTCCTTTGTTCTTGACATTATCATGGACGACCAATACGACTTGCGCAATTGTTTACATTGCTATCGTCGGCATAAAAGATTAATTTCGTGATGCAATCAAATGCGACACCATCGATGCCATCGTTTTCTCAATTTGAATACGTTTGGATCGGTTTTTGAAGTTTCTGAGTACTTCTGCGTCGCAATCGAGTATAATCATGTCTTCAAATTAGCATCTTTTGAATGCAATTGTGGGTGGAAATTGAGTTCACTTAAGCGTCTTTCTTTGCAATCAAACGCGAAATATTTTCGAAGAACACGGCGCAAATTTTTGTTGTTTTGACGTCTCATCAGAAAAACGGAAGAAAGTGAAATCGAGTGGCCGATTCTACAATTAAGTGGGACATCGATATATCTAATGGATAGAACCTATCAGTAAACACAATTGAATAACTGACCTTTTTGCAGTTACAAAACTTTAAGTTGTATATTTTGTGATAAACGACTCACCTTATTACCAATCGTATAATGGAGAGAAAGTGAACACAGTTTTCCGAATCTTTTAACTCGAATTTCGGATACATTTTTTTATATTAAGATTTGAATTGAAGCTTGTTGGTTGAATGATCGAGAATGGAGCAACACTAAATTCAACGACATTCACGACTATAAAGAATATACGAACACGAACGGGCTTCTCACTTTCTCTTGTTTTGAGCCATAGATTTGAAGTTCGGTTTCTGCAAACGATAGATTCATATACGATTAAGACCTTTACTGCACTGATATTAAGTATTTACTACTGCAAATCACAACCTAAGATGTCAATAGCCGTTGTTTTTATGATCAAGATGCAGAACCGCATTTCTGAGCATGTCTTCGATTCTAATTCTTCTCTCGGTCAATCTCAGCTCTCCAAAGTTTTAGAAAACTACATTAGAAGTCTCGCTAACAAGCATGCCAAGTTAGAGCGCTTCATCATCGACAGGAAGAGCTGCACAAACTTTTGCAATTTTGGACGATTTTTGACAAATTGTTCGGCTTTAAAGTGCTCGCACTTCTCTTTCAGTTATCCGATAGCTACGAGTTTAAGCAAGTTGGATGATCAATCTACTGGGTTTTCTAGTGTTACAATTTGAGCACTAGTTGTTGCCAGAATCGCCAAGATACATCGATTGGCGCGATGGACGTGCTATACAAGGGAATGGGGGGTGTTGTGTATTTTAGCTCACTGGCTGATCGGATTCCGCTGATATTCACAGGGTTTAAAGTCCAATAGTGTTTATTGTGGTTTTGTTAATTACACGCGCTCATAATCACTAATTGATGAGCTACAGTTAATGGAAGTTGATTCTCAGACGTTGATGTGATGTCTGGTAGTTGGCATTCTTCTCTGTTACGTTTCCAGTTCATTTGTTTCTACTATGTTTAGACTACATTATTCATGCAATTTACAGTCACCGAGATCAATTTCATGCGACTATAATCAAAATTTTGATCACAAGTTTAAGTGATTTCCGATCACGCTAATTTGTGATAGTTCAATAGTGAGTGGTTGTATGTTGATATAGTTGAAGTCTACGAGATTCTATCAATGTGTTCAACAGTCTCCAAACCGAAAATAAGGACATGAAATTTGCCGGTTGTCATCGTGAATCAAAACCGAAGGAAACAATTCAAGTTGAAGATTGAAAGTACAAAAGGAAATTCAATGAAACTGTTTATTTCACTTTAAAAAGAACGGCAACTAAAATCAAATCGAACATTGGAACTCATTCCTCTTTCTTGTCCTCGGCAGCTTCGTCCTTCTTCTTGTCTTCACCATCCTTCTGAAATCACATCTTTCAATCGAGTTGTAATCTGTGTGAACTCACCTTTTCCTCCGGTTTCTTTTCCTCGGGCTTCGGCTCGTCCTTCTGCAACTCAAATCAACTGATAGTACAATCTCGACCTTCAAACTCACCTTTGCGTCCTCAGCGGCCTCGGCTTTTTCGTCTTCCTTCTTGAAGTCGACGTAGAGTTTCTTTTGTCCGTCGGGATCGCCTTTGAATTCCGCCCAAGCCATGCGGCCAGTTTTCGACTCGTCCGGTGCTTTGATGGCGTAGACGGCAAAGTAATGTTTTCCACTGTCCGGAACCGATTTGCCCGCATTGAATCCAAGCTGCAAAAAAGAAGGCAATTGGTGACTCAAAGTCCAAAACTTACAGTAACAGTTGTTTCTCCATTGCCTGCGATTGCTCCAATGACCGGACGGATTCTGAACATCTCATTCGAAGTGCATTTCACCTGCAATCCTTGGATCAATCCACGGACAAGTCTGAGCATACCTTGAAAGCGTAGCGATCAGCCGTCGGATTCGTGATCTTCATCGTCACATTGACCGCCTCTTCGCCCAATTTGGCACTCGCGAACAAAATACGATCGCTCGGCTCCAACTTCAATGGTAGTTCGGCCATGATTCAAGAGCAGTAGAAAGACAAGCAACCAACGTTCCCGATCAAATTCACTGATAATGAGCGAACTCAAATTTCAATTTCACTTCGATTTTCTGATTTAAAACAACCTTTATGTAAATTTTAAGAAAACGCTTCCATTAAACTCAACGTCAATGCTTCTGAGCATTTGTGATAATGTGGTTTTAAACATTCAGATTCTTGAAGAGTACAGTCAGTCATTCGATCTTGTAGTTTTCGATTCTCAAACGCGATTTACAATTGTTACAAATTCTTGGTGTTTTCCCAACTGGTTTTGTTTCGACAACTGAAACCTTCTTTCTTATGAACAATTCTGTGATATTGTTCGTGTTTTGTAGACGACAGAACTCGATTTCTCTCTGTTAACTATTGCGAGTTTGCACGTTGTTTATTTCGCCCAAAACAAGTAAAAAAGTTTCGCTTAATGAATAGGAATTAGGCCATTGAAGAGCTTGGGCGAGTGACTCGTCGATGTATTGGTGTAATCAACGACTTTTCTTCATTAGGTGCCGAGTGTATTTTGACTTTGACCGTCGGAACATGCGGAGCACTTCGTACTCTTGGACGTGGAAGAGCCGGCAATTGATCTCCACTCATGATGGGAATAGCGACAAGACAAGCCACCTGATTGAATGCTAATGTTTGATAATCAAATGACTCACTTGTTTCAAGTTATTTGATGCGTTGGAAAGTTTGCTTTGAGCTTGTTTGCATGGTTCCAACATGTGATCAGCGATGACTTGAGCGCACTCACGTCTGCCAACATATTCTGCCCATTGAAGTGCGCAGAATTGACGTGAGTAATCACGAAGATAAGGATCGGCTCCAGCTTTCAGAAGTGCTCGTGCGCAACTCACTCGTCCTTGTATTGCAGCTTTCATTAATGCGGTCATTCCCAACTGAAAACGATTGATGTAACAACATTTGTAATTCAGCAGAACTTAAAACCGTTGGATCTTATCGTTTGATTAAGCTCAAAGCGTGTGGTCGCACTGTTTTGTAGGAATTTAAAAAACGAAATTCTTACCCCATTAGCTTTGTCGATTTTCAATTTTGGGAATCGATCGATTAAGGCTTGAACGACACGTGCATGACCTAATTACAAGCTGTTATTTTGCTTGTATCACTTTGTTTACCAGCAGCAGAAGCGTGATGTAACGCACAATTGCCCTCATTATCGGCGATGTTTACATCAATGTTCTCATTCAACGACAACTCTTCGATGATCGATAGCTGACCTTTAGCAGCGCTATGTATCAGCAATGTTTTACCTTGTTTATCCTGAAAAGTTTTGATTAGTTTTTGCTTTCAATTGGACACCTGAATGTTGTGATGATGAATGGGAGTTGATGACTCATTTTCGAGCGATACGTCTTCACCCGCCAGTTTGACTGTACCAATTGACCGTAGACACAAAACAACCGACAGACAGAACTTTCGCAACTAACCAAAACACGCGCACCTCTTATTCGACTGAATCTCAGGGTTTTAAGGTGCTACTACTACACACGAATGGTGTGCTTTACGTGACTGCAGAGTTTACGTTTCCCCACTCCGCGACGTGCATTAATTTATCAAATGTCTTTTTCATAACTTCTCCGGTCGTTGTTATGCTCTGCATTACTCCTCCATCTGACTGACTTCTCTCTTGTGGACAACAAGCAAATTCGGTGAGCGTGGAATGCAGACGCGAATAATTCGGTTGTCATGCCTACCTTCCATTTTTGTCAACAGCTAACGGTCAGTAAAGTTCAACGGATCTGTTTTTGGAAGCGGCCAACTTTCTGCAAAACTTTTCTCTCCGATGTCTTCGAACAAAACGAATCGTAGTGCATCGACCAATGTTGTCGAACGGCTTGCAAATAAACGTGCTTATCTTCAACATCGACAACGTGTATTGGCTGCCAGTTCTCGGGTTGATACTCGAAAACCTCGCTCGAAATCGGCTCCTCGATTTTACACTGTGAAGGTAATGAATCGGTTGTTTGAGTAATCTTTCGGTTTCAGGAAGACGCCAAAATGGAACAAATTCACGACGAGAATTTGCGTCTTTTGAAAACGTTGGTCAACATATCCCAACGCAAAACCGAACTTGGACCTTCGAGCAGCGGTCGTTCCAAGTCCTGCAGTCGTTCGTCCACATCTTCGGCCTCAACCGCGAACAACAGTCGCAACAGTATTCCACGTTAAAAAGCTCATTGTCCTATGTTGCCACACTTGCCAAATATAATTTATTTGAATAAATATTCACATTTGATGTGCATTCGGAGTTTCCGTTTGAGTCGGCTTCAACGTGTCCAATTCGTTCAACCAATCAGCCCATCGCTCCTGAAGAGACGATAATATCTCTCTGTTGAAGAAGATTTGAACTCACTTTGACAACACCACTCGTCATGTCGGCTGGTTGTTCATCAAGATCGAATAAACTTGAAGGCATGAAGTTCGGCTCATTTGTTGAAGAGCCAATCACCGTATTCCGAACTCTGTTAACCCATCCAGTTGAACTCGACGAAGGCGGTGGTTGAAGACGTGGTACTGGAGCAGAATCGGTGAACAGTGGCGACAACGGTCCAACACGCAGTCTTGTTTTTGAATCATCGACTTCATCCGACTGTTTCGTTTCATCATGCGATTCAAAGAATCCTAATGGACTGTCAGGCCTCAATTCTTCTTTGATTTTCGCAAACGATTGTGGTGGATCCAACGCAATTAGCTCTGGTTCGTCGTTTGGTTGAACTTCTTCGAGAAATGCACTGGTCGTTTGTTTCTCATCGGTCAAATTGACTGCAGTAGCGGAATCGTCGAATTGAACCAAACTGCAAAACAAAAGTAAAACAGGAATCTCGTATTTAACACTTACTCGTCAGCAAACTTAGTCTCTTCAGGTCTGTCCAATTGTTCTCCAACTTTTTGTCTTGCGTTCTGTTTCTGTTGTTTTTCTTTTTCGAACTCGGTTGCTAATCCAACGGGATCATTCAGGATCTGCAAATGTTGTTGTGAGCTTTGAAACTTGAAGAAACCTTACCTTCAAAACATCAATCTCGTAGCTATCGATTCCTTGCAAATCGTTCAAAATTGAATCGTACGCTTTCGCCGACTCTTCGAAATAATCGTACAACGAGTTCATGTATTCGCTCGTGCATTCGTACAAAACGGTCGCTCGTGTTTCGTCCAATAGGTCAACCTAAAACCCAAATTGGCTTAATTTTAGCTGGAAACGTTCAGTTTACTTTTTGCAGCGTATCTTCTTTCAATTTGTCTAATTTGTCCTTATTTTGTCGTACTACTCCTTGAGTTGTTCGGAACTTCTCCAAATTTGTCTCGGGATCCAGTTCCTCGCTCATTTTCTTCATCCACAACAACGATCCCCGGTACTCAATACGCGCTTTTTCAGCCGCTTCCACCGTTGTATTACAATCGTGAACCGCACGATCGCAGAACATATCCAAGTCGTGATACATGCGAACCAACGGCTTCAGGGTCATCATCCTGGAATAGAAATGAACAGCAATTGACTAGCGGGTTACCGAGCTCTTGCTGCCTGAATATGTATCCCTCCTACCAACTTCATCACATTTCCAACATGTTCTTTTTCGTCTTTGGATTGTCGATTCAACAGCATTCCGAGATCTCGCTCATTTTCCGTCAGTCCTAAACAGCGAAATAAACACCTTGGAGTAATTGCAACTACCATTCATAAAGTGGTGGCAATCTACAAGCTACTTAAATGAACAGTAACGATGTCTTCTCCACTCACCTTCAATAGTCGACAACAGCTGACGAGTGGTGTCGCGAATCGAATAAAAGGCGGTTAATTTCGTGTCAAAATCGGCGTCGGATGCACAAAGAAACTTGTCTTCTGGCTTCCGAAGTTTACTTCTGAGTAGTTGTTTGGCCGTGTAGAAACCTGCTTTCATTTTTGTCAACGTGTTTTCACTGACCAAATCCTCAGCGAAACGATCGAAGTTCATTCCACTGAAATCGGAACAAAATCACAAATCGAACAATCAACTCACTTTGTTGCGGACTCGTAAAAGTTGGTCATCTCGACGAAATTCACAACGAAAATGAAGTCCAAGACGACAGAATTTTGGCAAATGCCGTCCACCGAAGCTTATCGATTCCGTTGCCTGTGGTCGGGCCCGTCGGACGGCTTTCGAAATGTTCGAGGCGAAAAAGGCGAGAGAAAATGGCAAGAGGTCCCGTTTAGGGTCTTGAAACCACGAAGCCAATTAGTGGATTTTAAATTTGGTTTTTCACACTTCGTTCCGGAACTTCTCTTTAATTGACCGTTCTCTCTGTTTTATGAGCCTCTGAAGCCTTCGAATCACAAATGGAAATCGGTCGGAGATGCGTCCAAGATGTTGCTAAGCAGCTGCCTTCTTTTGGATTGAAATTCACGTTGTTTTTTGTTTGTTGTTGTTTCCACCAGCACATTGTACACCGTGGGATTGTAGTCGTTGCATCCGACGTTGAACCGGAAATTCCCAACGTTTTTTTAAACGAATTTTCGGGTCCAATTGAACCGGAACTTCGCTTCATTTGCTCCAACGAGTTTATTGTTGCGTCGTGTTTTGAGGTTCGTTACATCAGAAATCAACGGCGCTCGATTGTGGCGCTTCGAAGTTGGAGAAAGCGGTCAATTGCAAATTTCCGTTGACGCCGACGCAGTGCGTTCGGACAGGCGCTTGTCCACATCTCGGGAGTTCTGGAAATCCAAACCCTACGGACACGCGAAAGGACTGCGGGACTTTGGCGACAACCATCTTGCGAGTTTTTATTGGCAGTCTCCTGTTCCGAAACGCTTGTGGCCGCACAAGAATCGCACGCGGCGCCCGAGGGGGGAAGCATCAGATTCGCGCGCCAAAATTGTCCCGAGCGCTCGTTTTTGAAGTCGCGCGCAGCGGACGTTCGTTTCTCTCAATCAGCCGAGCGCTCGCAATTTTCGTCTTCCAATTTAGCGACCATTCACATCGCCTCCCTCCAGAGGACTCGAAAGGGGCGACCGACGGCTTTGTGGGTTCGTGAGTCACTTCATTTGGTTCGATTGCGAAATCCTCGAACGGAAACGACTCCAACGGCCTCCGAGAAGTGAGTTGCTATTACACGGTAATAAACCAGAAGTCATTGCGTGGAGAGGGCAAGTCGGCCGAGGACCCGCGGTTTTGCCATTCGACTGTCCGTCAAGGTGCTTTCGATGAAATCCGCAGTGCGCTCTTTTCCAACATCAATCCCTGTCATTCGTGTACGTAACCCGAAGTCTCCAGTAGCTCCGACCGACGTTTTTCGTCGCGAGCACTTCGCTTTTTTTGTTCGCGCACTTCATCGAAAGAAAAAAGTGTGATCGCAGTTGATTGTTTTTCAGAATGAGCTCCAATAACTCATCATCGCCGTTGGAATACAAATGGAACGAAAAGGAAATGAAGAAACGGTAATCTTGACTTTCGATCTTACGCCATCAACCATATGGTTTTGATTGAGCGGCGGACATTTGGTTACGCTTTTTCGCGACCATTTTGATTGAAATTTACATTCCGGGATTTTCAGTTGGGAGCAGTTTGCCAAATTCGGCGGTAGTACGGCGAACGAGATCACCGGCAAGAACTTTGACAAATGGCTAACGGATGCGGGAGTGATTGACAAGAAGAATATCACCACGATTATGACCGGAATCTCGTTTTCGAAAGTCACTGGTCCGAAGAAAAAAGCGAACTTCTCTGAAACGAAGGAGGTTCTCGCCAACGTGGCGAAGGATCGAGCAACAACGAGCAAGAAAGATGTTCAGGTAAGTTTTCAAAACATTGAGTTGTAAACACGAATTCAATTTTAAGGACGAATTAGATGATATCATCGAGAAATTGAGCAAACTCGAAGCTCCGGTTGTGAAAGTGGCAGTCAAACCGGAAACACAATCGAACGTCTACGAGCGACTGACCGACACGAAGAAATACACCGGTTGGTGATCGAGCAATCAACGTTTTGCAAACCGTTCTTTTAGGCTCTCATAAAGAGCGTTTCGACGAATCGGGAAAAGGTAAAGGCAAAGCCGGACGTGTTGATATCGTTGAGAACACGGGATATGTTTCGAGTTACAAAGCTCAGGGAACGTACGACAAGATTCACAAATAAGCTCTGCAATCGAGATTCATGTCCCCAATTCTTCGATGATACTCACGCTCAACATTACAATTCGGCATTTGTAAGCAAACTTCCACCGAAGAGCAAAATTCACACATTCGCTCGGTTTCAATAGTTGTAACCTCAGCATTTAATTTCAATAGATTTTCTTTCACTTTTCTACCGAATAAACTTCTCTTTCCATTCTTGTTCGCACTCAATATTCAACGTCTAATAACCATATTTTACCATTAACAAACAATTTTCAACAAATCAGCTCGCAAACAGTCGAACAACACGAAATTTAACGACGACCGCCGCCAAGACCCTCTTCGGCTGCTGCCTTCGCGGCCTTCTCTCGTTTGCCTTTGTTTCGTTCTTCACCACGAACTTGACGCAACTTGTTGTAGACGGCGAATTTCTTCAACTCGTCGGTGATCGGTTGGGCCTTGATACGTGGTTGGGTCTTCTTTAACGGCAACACAACACCGCGCAACTGTTGGGCCAATTTCAATTCGGCTTCCTGAAAACCTTGACAGTCACGAACAATCCGAAAAAACAAAGAAACATACCGAGCTATCGCCCTTCTTCGGTTTGCTTGTCTTCTTTGGGAACACAATCAAACGCGATTTGTATTCTTTCAAACGTTGAACATTGCGCTGAAATCGAGAATCAAGAGATAAATCGAAATTGAAAACTAACCTCAATTGATTCGACCGATCGGTTCGTACGACGATAGTCAACGGCAATGCCAAATTGTTTGGCTTCGGTAACTGGAATTCCAGCGCCTTTCAACTCTTCCAAGGTGAATCCACGGCCCAAACGAACTTTGCTGTTATAGCGAATGGACGGACAACGAACGGCCGGACGAAGAAGACCGGCGGGACGAGGAGCAACGGATTTCAATTTGGCAATACGAGCCTGAGAACGGCGAACCTTACGAGCCGGTTGATTAAACCAGGTCTTAATACGACGTTGCCAGTGCTTGCGGAAATGATTTCCGGGGATCGCGTTGTTACCACGACGTGCCATCGTTAGAAGTAATGTACCTAAAAACAACCAATGAACTAATCCCGAAAATAAACGCAAAGATCCAAGAAAAAAAGAAGTTTAATAATCACGGAAATTCACGAACAAAAATCTTCTCCAGCTCCCTACTCGTCGAGCAGTAAAACAAGGAGGAAGACATGACTGAACGCAGAAAGTCGTTTTGAGACTGTTCGCCAAATGGTCGCTTATTTTCGGCGGCCGCTGTCTGAAGCTTCTCGGTCTCGTCTATCTCAATCTTTTTGTTATCAGTTGGACGAAGAGAACTGTTGCGATTTTCCGAGATTGTATTTTGAAAAAAGTTACAAATACACGTTTGAAGTGGAAGTGATATGCGTTTGAGTAATTGGTTCGAAATAAGTCAGAAGTTATTCGCCTTCTTCTTCGGACGATGCGTATTCGTTCGTGTTGTTTGGGTCGGGAAGTTTGTCCATGGTTAGCTTGAGAAGAGCGGCAATGTCCGGGTTCTGAGCCAAATGAATCGGTTTCTGTCCATCACGATTGGCAATGAAAACACAGGCTCCACGATCGATTAGAATCTTCACGCAATCAAGGTGTCCCTTTCGACTTGCTGGAAAAGAGCTCATCGAGTATGTTTTGTAAAGGTTATACTTACCGGCATGAAGAGGTGTATCGCCGAGTTTGTTCTGAAAGAAAAACATTGTTCAACGATCACAACGATTCCACTCAACCTGCGGCGAGATGGTGATGTTTGGTTGTTTCAGAAGTTCTTTGATTTCCTCAGTGTGTCCATTCAGCGCGGCCCAGTACAAAGCGGTTGAACCCGATTTGTCCAAGCTGTTAACCGAAATCTTCAAAGACAAAGCTAATCATTCAAAGGATATGAAAACGAACCCCATTTTTGAGACATTCACCAACCAAATCGACGTTTCCACGTTTCGCTGCCTCGTGCATCGGATACTCAACGGTCACAATACTGTTTTGTTTGTCGTTTACTAAAATTGCAATTTTGTTTTTTGATGTCGCCAGCATTGCAACTTGCCATACTTGGCTGAAAGTTTTCCTTTTTGATTACCACTGGTCACGTTGAAATACTCGTCGTTGCTGCTACATTCCTCAATAAAAACCATGTCGCCTTCATTCAACGACAATTCAACGTCCTGAACTTGAGTGTGATAAAGCAATTTGGTTAATTTCAACTCACATTCTCTGGTTTGTATTCTCGAGTCACATAGAAAGCTTTGACGCGGCCGGGTTTCGGTGGTAACGTGGGCATTTCTTTAATCTAATTCTTATTATGACTACTTACTCATCAGTTATAACCGGTTTTCTTATGAGTAATTAACTTATTTTACACACTTGGCCAACAATTGAAGTCGTCGAAAGTTTCGTAGCGAAACGAAATTCGCGGTTTGTAGCCAAAGGAACGCTCGATTGACGGATCTCTTGATGTGAAGGGACGCTCACAAAATTGTAATGGGTTGATGGATATTTACGAGTTTTTTGTCTTTACGCAAATCGTTTCATCTTGAGATGTTCAGTGTAGCTCTTTGAATTGTTACACATAGTGTTAAGATCAATGGCGCCACTATTTGGTTTTCTTTCGAAAAAAGTCAAAGGAAAACGACAACAAAGTGGTATTGGTAAGCAATCAAGAGTTTCTGTCGTCTAACTGTGGTATCAGTTTAATGTAAGCAGTCGAGCTGCTTTCGACACTAGAAATTTTTGTGACATCGAACTCCCGTTGAAGTCTCAGTATCCGGTTGTTGCAGAATCAAAAAACATCGTGGGCCAAGTTTATGTCTCAGTGATAGTTATCGGCCATCAAAAAACGGACAAACTTATGAGAATCTGTTCAATCATAGCATGTCAAATTGAATTCATCAACTTACGAGAAATTGCAGAAGAGTCAATGAATTCGAAACAGCACTAAGACCACAATCTAATGCTCATCAGTACGAATTCACGGCAACAACCTTCGGAGTATGAGGACAATAAAAGTCTAATGGAGATTTTTCGGTCTAGAGGGCGATATCAGGACTTCGGAAGTTCAGAATCCTGTTTAGACTTCTCAGTCAAATTGTCGAAAAAAGAGGGTTTCAACTCGGTTATTAACAGACGTTTAGATATGTCCAATATTCCGTCGCTAAGACTAGGAACCAAAGACTAAGATTATTTCACGTTGAACAATATGCTTGAGCAACAGCAAAGCGACAATTTGAATTTGATGATACCCGTTCAATTTTCGAACATTACGAACCAAAAAGTTCGCTTCGAAGCTGCTAAACGAAATGAGAATTCGACTGATGAGTTCGATGAATTAGAATCTCAACGCAGAACCCCAGTCAATGAGTTACAACAAACGAACACGTTTACAATTGAAATTCCATCTGTTCCGCGATTGAAAAGAAGTTGATCGGACAGTGCGCTTAACAACATGCCAATTGAAAACAATCAAGTGACTGTTCCATCAAACAACAAATCCCAGCATTGAAGTTACCGATGATCCCGAAGATTTTTAGAAGTGAACTCGTTTTCTTTTCAGAATATTACTCAAGCAGTTACTCATCAGATTAGAACACTGCTGAACTAATGGAACGCCAATTACAACGACGTGATGATACAGACTGGCAAGAGCCAATATCGCTTGAAATACGAAGGCTTTTTTATTGTTACGGTCCGACAAAACGTAGAACAATAATTCAATTTCTTCAACTACCTTTGTACTGGTGCTTGTGCTTTGGAGGAATCGGCCGACATCTCAATTCACTACTCAGAGTAATAGGACTTATGATTTCATCGACCGTAATCAAGCTATTTTGGTTAACTGGAAGATTATCAAAGGGGCACTTTTATTCCTTAAGATTCACTCAACTTTCTGTATCCCTTATCTAATCGATTGACTTCTCTAATTCATTCGCTCAATATCTTTGCAATGGTTTTTATGATCAATTTATCCACAAAATGCAATGTAGACGACTAATTTACAAGTAAATGAACATAACGAAGCAGTGTAATTGAGAGCACTAGTTCAACTGGGACGGTCGATAACCTCTGCTCCATCTTCGTTCGTCAACAAGTGATACAACTTCTGAGCAATTTTCGGACCCACTCGTCGGTTGTTCGTACATTGAATGTCGGCCAAATGCTGCATCGCGTCACCGGCCTGCATTCTATCCAATTTGTCCATGAGCTCGAATGGATTCGGATACAAGTCAAGGATTGCACGTCGACATTCTTCGGGCAAACGATACATGTGATTGAGCATTCGACTCCACCAGTCTTCAACCAAATTGTCGCCATAACGAATTCCTTTCTCGACTTCAACGTGCAAAGCCCCACAACTTTGCTCCAATTTCTTTTCCATTTTTGCTAGCGATCGATGAACTTGTGCTACCAGATAAACAAGATCCACTGAGTCACGACAGAAACGAAGTTGCACACGGTGCGTTTCGAAAAGTCGCAGTGAAAGAGTGTTAATCTGAAAACACCTCGTTTATGGTGTTTCGAGAGTATTAAGGAACAACCTTCGAATCGGAAACACCATGAGCTCCAACCACAGCCAAAGTCATGTGAGCGGTATCTTCGATGTCTGCTGCGTGAGTAACTATCGAATTGGCTACCAGTTCTTCGCATTGTTTTGTTTGAACTAACGATTTAAACATCTCACCGTCAATTGCAATCACAAAACCGAACTGTAAAACCTGAAAATCGAATAAGAAAACGTCCGCTTACTAAAACTTACGAACTCTTCGATTCTCTTGACCATTTCGTCTTCAAGCACCGCCGAAACAAGCTTCTTTTTCCAGTAGATCTTTTCGACTTCCATATCCTCAAAGACGATTTGGTTCTCGAGTTTTCGCTCAGTAAACAACTTCTTGAAGTTGTTTTCGAGTTGTGCTGCAAAACAAGTCATTAAACAACACGAAACAACTACCTACGATGCATTTGCAGAATCTTTCGACTACAGTAACAATAGAGATATTGTTCGCATTTGGAGTTTTTGGCGGCATTCACTTCTCGACCAATTTTGTTGATTTCTTTTTCTTGCTTAACTACATTGTATAGTCTTGATATTGATTGAAATACGAACCTTTTCTTTTGCAATTTCCTCTTTTGTTCGTCGTGCTTTCTTTATTGGAGCTTCGTTCTCGTCCGTTTCTTTCTTCTTATTCGTGGCTTTTCCTCGTTTCTTCGGTTTAGCAGCTGAAGTCGATGGAGCTTCTTCGTCGTCAAGATCACTTAAATCCTCTCTGGAAAAAAACAAAATTGAACACAGTCAAGGTCGGGAACTTACGTCAAGATCTTGTTTGCCAATTTGATGAAATCATTCTTCGACTTGACTGCCGCTAGTTTGTCCATTTTTGGACTTCAAACAATCGCAAGGAACTTGCAATGTAAAGCAGAAACTAAATGCCATTGAAGATTCTCTCACACTATCGGTCTCAGACAAATGCGCTCCATATGCTCATTACCGTATTTTATCAACGACGTATCTACAGAGGTCATAGTCTCAAAGACATTTGCTTTGTAATCTTCTAATAAAACTCAATTGGCTGGTGCAACGCCCGAGTTTACTTCACCTATCCATTTAATTACTCTATTTGCCCCGATTCGACGCTCTTTTATAATCCAATCAGCTGTTTTATTGCTCCTGTACTATTCGATGGAGTTTGGTGTTTGTTTTCGGGAATCTTTTTGTTTTATTGACATTAAAGTCGATCGAATGTGATGACAGCCCATCCGATTGTTGTCCTCATTCGTCACTTTTTGGCAGAGTGGAAGGCGGCAAACAGCACAAATGGCACTTGAGTCTGATTGACGCCCCTCGGAATGCCATTAAATGAGTCACAACTTGGAATCGAAGCTGCAGCACTGCAAGTGGTAGCGGCTTTTAATTGGACTGCTCTTTGACAACCGCTAGTTTAGTTGTTACTACGCATTTTGCCACTTTTTCTTTTGGAATCGCACGCGCAAACGAATCGATGGATCTTAAAAGAGAAATCGCTTGTATTTTACTTCTATTCTTCATCGGATGTTTAACGATTTTTGCTGACGACTCCGAACTCCCAGTTTGTTCACAATACCAAGCGTGTGGTGCTCGTTTGCGATCATATCCTTTATTGGAAGAGAGCGTTGGAAACATGATAGAAGAAATTGGGTCGGGAGTTTCATCGGGCGAAGAAGTGGAGATACCAATGCAATACGATGAATTTGTCACCGCCAAAACTCCATTCGACTTCAATGCCGAGCCAACAGTGAACGAGAAACGTTTGTGTAGATGCCCGCAAGAAGGTATTTGGACGTGAATTTACGAGAATTCAGTTTATTTTTAGATGAGAACTTGGATGCCTGCAACTACGACGACTCAACGAATTCGATTAACTTGGATCCGAAACGAATTACCCTCAGTTTTTGTCAGTCGATTCGCAACATAACACACGGCGTTCGATGTTTGGGTCGAAATCATCAGTTCATTGTCATTGGTCAAATCGCTGAAGATGGTCAGACGTTATCGGAAGTGAATGAAGGTGAGCAACCAGAACATTTGTTCTGTTACCAAGATTCCATTTCAGTTGCCGCTTATTGTCATTGTCCCAATGGCATCTATCAACAAACGTTACAAGTTCAGCCATGGTCCAAGGGCTACTTGTTTTCGTACAAATGTGGCAAATAGCTTCGATCATACGGTTCCGTATATCTACTCGCTGCTCGGGTATCATTGTCCACTCAATTACTCCATTTTAGTTCAATCATTATGTTTAGTTCGTTTATTTACTCAACTATCTTTGTAGCTGTTAGAAAAGCCGAGCAGCTAATTTTGCACGAGAATCTCTGTTCTCGTTTACACATCCCGGTTATCAATCTTATTCTTAAATAAACAGTCCACCAGACCATTTCGTGAAAATATCTGTAGAATCAGAAGGACCATTTGCTCGGCAATCCAAGCATTAAAGAACAAACGTTAAAACTCGAATGTCAATCAGCAAACTCGCAGCCAACAACATGGTCTTGGCGAAATGGTGTGACCAACAGAGTGTTTGGCGAATCGTTTTTTTGGCCATGGAATAAAAAATAGTCAAATTGAATTTGACGTGGCAAACGATCGATGTGATGCCGTTCAGTTTAAATGGCCCGTTGAATTTGAGTAATGGAAATGCAATCGATTGGTATGTTTGTAGTGAAAGTGGTACCGAACAGAAACTATTTTTAGGCATTCCTGTGGAATTTTGGTTTATGGTTGTCAGAACAGTTTGATTTTTGTTGATGTGAATACGTTGAAAGTGTTTCAAACTCTCACCAAACACTACGCACCGATCACCCAGATTCGATGGCAACCCAATCGAAGTTTCGACGACATTGAAACGGATTTACGATGTGCATCCGGTAACTCATTTTGCTTTATTCTTTTTGCAATTTTGATTTAGCCGATTCTGCCGGTCATATTGTCGTTTGGAACGTTCTTTCCGGCGCTGTTCATTCGAAGTTTTTCAGTCAACATCACGCTGTACTGGGTTTGTTTACGAGAGCTGATCAATATTATTCGAATTAATCAGATATGAAATGGTTGGATTGGGAAGATACACAACGTGATTTTCTTCTCGTCCTTCACACAAAAACACTTCTTGCACTGTGGAATGCGAACACGGCCGAACAAGTCTGGGAATGTCGTCTTGGCTTCAATGCCTTCAGTTTCTCTCTTGATCCTTTCAAATCTGGACACGTAATCTTTAGTTCAACGGGCGGCACTGTCGTTTTTCTCTCGGACATCAAACTCCATCGTCCCCCAACTCAATCTCCAACTTCCTTGTCACTTCGAAATCCGGAGAATACCACCGACACATCGCTCTTCGTCCAATTGGTTTATCATCGGGCGTATCCGGATCTTGCATTTGCGATTTTCAAAGACGAACTTATTTTAATCAACACCGCTCTACGCCAAATCATTTACAATAGTCACGAAGCGATGGGAATCAGTGGGGTAACCAATGAACATAAGAGAACGAACAGAATGGTAATTTCAGTTACTACCATGCATGAACAGAGATGCTTTCTATTTGATACGATCGAATGGTGTTGTTTCTCTTCACATCGCAACAACTCGTGTGATTGACAAGGAAACCGAAGAATTGGAGATCAATTACGAACAAGCGGCAACTATTGAGGCCCATCGATCGTCAGGAAAAGCACGAGTCTTATCCGCAGCCTTATGCCCAGTATATGACACTCACATAGCGCTTGTCTACATCAATGGAAAGGTCGTTTTCAATGCAATTCAATCCGAAGAAAATCGGAGCTTTTCTGCCTACCGACTTTATTCGATTAGCGATCACATCGAATTGCGGGACGACCTGCGACAAATTCATTCAAAATTGCGGTTAGTACTCATCAGTTTATCGAGATCTAATTGGTTTAGATTGCGGCAGTGTGGTCAAATTTACAGTCTTTCCGGAGCGATCACCACCCTTCGAATGCGACCGATGGTTGCAACTGAACAAACGTCTGTTGACTTCGAATCCGTTCATTTGGCAGCTTTGGCAACTTCAGCGGGTGTTATTCATTTAGTGGATGTTTTGACTTGCACGGTCATTCGAAGTTTTCTGACTCATTCAACGTCAATCAAGTTTGTTGGATCTGACAGTTTTGATGTTTACTCGGGATTTAGATCAATGGAATGGGCCGGTGGTAACATTTTGATTAGTGCAAGCACGTCGACATCTTTGAGCTCATCGGCCACCGTTCGCAATGACATTTTTGCGACCGACATTCGCACCGGTCAAAAGAAACGATTTCGACCGGAAGCTGAGGAGTCGGCCATCGAATTGATTCGTGTCTCGTACTTTCAGTGAGCTTTTTAGAACGTAATGCTTCAACGTTTTTATCTTTTCAGTCGATACGTGGCTTTTGCTTTTAGACATGAGCCACTTGAGATTTGGGATGTCAGTTCGATGCGTCTATTGCGGCGAATGTCCAAAAGATGTCCGATTATTGTCGATATGGTTAGAAACACAAATGAACACATTTAATGAACGGTTTTAGGCATGGTTCGGAAAAAACCCAAAGAACTCATCGGAAGATGGAAATGTTTTACGCGAGAACTTGGTGGTACTTGATGTAAGTGGTTGAGAAGTTTGAATACTCAGTGCAGGTTGACTTCATCTCCTTATGCAAACGATTTAGGTTGATAATCATTTGTATCATGTGGTTGTCAAAGGACTACATGTTCGAGGTAGTTATGCACTTTAGTCTCACAATTTTTTTGAAATGATCACTTTTACTGTTGACTAAAATCAATCGATACGTCCAGTTTTGGTGCGCAGTAGTTTTGTTCAAGAAGTTTTAGTCCTTTTACACTAGAAAAAGAGTTCGTTAGCTAATATTCCTAAGTAGGATAATTTCAATTACGAAGAGACTAAACTGCACGAGTGCCTATTTTAAGACGGCAAAGAGGTGAACACCGAGGTATTTGAATTGTCTTACTGTTCAGTTATGAACCTTGTGTTTAGTGGAAAAGCAGCACGACATCGCTGAGTTGCTTGGCGTGGAAAGGTCTGTGTGTTGAATGAGTTGTTTGTGTAAATTACGCTTTTAGACGACATGTTGGTTTTCGGAGATTCGGCGGGACGCATACGAATTTGGAATCTTCTGAAGAAACAAAGCCGACAAACCGAACCAAATCACGCAGCAAGTGGAAAGATCGTTCGCATTTGCTTTACTCACTTATCCGGAGACAAAACACTTCTTGTTCAATACCAAAGTGCACTGCTCGTCTATGATGTCGATAATCTTCAACTGAATCAAGCCATTCATATTCCGGGTTTATCGATTATTACCTCCGATATTTGCGGGTTGATTCCGATTTACGTGTCTTCGGACAACTTTCTTCGCTACTCAACACCCAACAACAATTTGTGCTTACCGGTCGAGGAAAACGGTAAAAAACGAAAGAATAGACCACACCTATTCGTTTAGCCATTCCAATGATCTTACGGTCTTCTTATCGACAAGCAGCAATCAAATTGGCGTTGGATGAAACTCCAATTTCCGGTGAATTGAAAAGTGAAGAAAATGCATACTCGCTTCTTGCATCCAAACTCAACTCCTCTACGCATCTTATTGATCGTCTTCATTATGTTCACCAGTTTTTGGGGCTTCAAAAGGCATCCGAATTGTTTGAAGTGATCAAAGGAATAACTCAAGGAACACAAATGCCGTGTCATTTGTGGATGTTTTGGCCACGAGAAGCCTTCAAAGTAAGTGGTCGATCAAATCAACATCAATGTGTTTAGAAACGAATTGAATTGGGCACGAGGATCTTAATGAAACGATGTCAGAATCTGCAGCACGTGGAGTTGGTGATTGAAAAAGCGATTGTTTTGGGGAAAGTAAGACGAGAAAGAGCAGAGAAATGATTGACAACATTGTTCTAGAAAGATTGGGCGACGTACTTGCTGCTGAACTACGATCAAGGAATAACACCAAACGAAAGTCGTTTCAACGCTCTCAAGGCTTGTTTGTTGTCTTCAGATTTGGGAAAAGAAGAATCCCAATGTTTGGTCAAAATGACGGCAACCAATTTGATTGCTTCGAACTTCATTTCTGGTTTGTTATGGTCATTTTTCAAGTGAAACTGTTCATTTCAGATGGTGTTCAACTGTTATATCTGATTGATCAGGGACTCGACGCGTGCAAATATTTGGCGGCACAAAACGACTGGGCTCGAAGCTATTCCTACGGAAAGGTAAACGGAGCGATCTAACGATTATTTCAGAATTCAATTTCAGCTTCAACCCGGTGAAGCCGCTCGAGAGATTGTCAAAAAGTTTATTGGATACGTTTGTAGCGAAAATGTTTCTCATAAGGTGATAACGTCTACAAAGATGCCAATTCGTTATGTCGTTTTTCAGACACTTGTCATCTTCTTGTACGCGAGTTTAAACGAATGGGAGAAGTGCGTGCAGAGTTTGGAAGAAATGCGATTCAGCTCATTAGCATCAGCCGTTCGACAGAGCTTGAACGCGTGATTGATGTCTGTATATTTTTCTAGTCATTCCAATTTTTAAAAAATAAACTCCTATCGAAATCTATTGATGGAATTAGAGTGACCAGAAGAGAGGAACAACAAAACGTTGATGATTCAGACACTCGGAGCGGGGAACTGGCGCGGGATGAGCGGATGGATGACCTTCCAAAAATCGCCGATTGAAATCAACGGCGACTGTTTGAGCGGGAGCGCAATTGCCTTTCGCTGTGGGATGACTTTTGAGATTTCAGTCGACTGCCATCGCACCAAAAACCTCTCATTTGTGCGCTCTTTCGTCGGAATACACGTTCGCCAAAACGATGCGATCGTTCGATTGCATTGAGCGGCCGTTGTCCCAACTGTTCAGACGATATGGGATCTACGTTACGAAGCATCCGGCACCATTCGTTGTGGTCCCTGTTTTGTTTACGTTGATCATGTCGATGGGTGTTTTGTATCTCGATTCGATCATTGATCCGATTTACTTGTTTACACCGTCGAATGCTCCGTCGAAAATGGAACGACAAGCAGTTCACGATCTGTGGCCGCTCTTCAACGGCACTTACATGCCCGGTCGATCGGTCACACAATCGCGAGAAGTTCAGGTGAGTTGTTTTGTTTGTCTCAAGAACATGTTTTGATTGTGTTCATTTTCAGATCACAGTGTTGGCCAAAGACGGCGGAAACATTCTACAGAAGCCGTATTCGACCGCCGTGAACAGTCTTGATTGGTATATTCAAAACAAAGTGGTTGTCGAATACGAGAACCAAACTTATTCGTATCGGGATCTATGTCTTTCGGCTCGAAACAAAGTCTGTCCGGGCAACAAGCACACTCAACTACTATCCGACTTTTATCAGCACGGTTTCAACATTACTTATCCGACTGTTCGAATTGGATCTGTGTGAGTTCGACTATTCACTGATTTTTTAGTGTGTTTGGTGTTTAGAAGTGGTTATTTGGGCAGCAGTTTGGGCGGAGTGAAAGTGGCTTATGGAAAAAATGACACCATCATTTTGGCAAGTGCTCGTGCATGGCTCATGGTCTATCACCTTCAATTCTATCCCTCGAACATGTCGCTTATTTCTGGTCGTTGGGAAAAGGTAATCATGAGTTTGAAAACAATTTCCATTGTTTTTCAATTTAGGCATTTGAAATGGCGATGAAGAACTACACACACGACAACCAGTACATTGCCATCACGTTCTTCCATTCGCAAACATTGGCCGAAGAATTGAAACGAAACGCCGACTCGCTAATTCCACGATTTGTTATTGCCTTCACGATTCTTGTGGTTTTCTCCGTGTCTTGTAACATGTCATTCATTGATGGCACCTTCTTCATTGATTGGGTTCTTTCAAAACCGATTCTCGCCATTTTGGGAGTCATCAACGCCGGAATGGGAATCGCCGCGGCAATCGGAATGCTGAATCTGATCGGAACACCGTACAACGATGTGGTCGGAGTTATGCCCTTCTTGGTTGTTGGTATGTTTGCAAACTTCATCTGAATTCATAATGTTTGTATTTAAGCGGTTGGAGTCGATAACATGTTCTTGATGGTTGCGGCCGTGCGTCGAACGAATCGTGCACATCGACCGGCTGATCGAATTGGAGAATGCATGTCGGATGCAGCGATTTCGATGTTCATCACGTCGTTGACTGATGCCTTTTCTTTTGGCGTTGGAACAATTACGACGATTCCCGCCGTTCAAATCTTTTGCATTTACACCGCTCTTGCCATTGTGTTGACATTCATCTTTCAAGTTTGTTATGCGTTTTGTGGAAGCAATAATCATAAGCTTTCAGATCACGTTCTTTGTTGCTTGTTTAGCATTGGCAACGCGATGGGAAGCGGCGGATTTACATTGTATTACATTGAGAAAGACGATCACGCCGAACAAAATGGAGAACTGCAACTTCTTCCAAAAACTTTTCTGTCTTGGCTCAACCACTGATCCTGATCCGAACAACTTGAAAGCGAACGTCTGTGAATCAGGTGCAGCTCTTTTCTTCCAAGACTGGTAAGTCGATAGACTTGAAAGAGTTTACCGTTCAGTTGTTTAGGTTCGCTCCGGTTTTAATGCAGCCAGTGATTCGTGGTCTCGCAATTGTTTGGTTCATCATTTACATGTTTTTTGCGGTCTATGGTTGTATGCAATTGCGTGAAGGATTGGAGCCAGTGAATTTGTTGGTCGATGATTCGTACGCGATTCCACACTATCGGACTTTAGAAGAGTACTTCTGGCACTACGGTCCTTCGGTTCAGGTATTCAATTTCTAAGCTATTTGCTTCGATTTTTGAATTCTTAGATTGTTGTCAATAATGCTCCCGATTTTCGGGATCCACGTGAACGACTAAGAATCAAAGCGATGGCTCATTCGTTTGCGAACACAAAACATACGATCGGCGACGAATCGATTCAGTTTTGGCTTCTCGAAATGGAACGATACTATGAAAAAGAAGTAGGATTAAACATAACTGACGCAGCATTCTACGGGTTGGCTCGACATTACTTCGCTGCTAAATCAACCGAAATGTGGCCCGACGATGTTCGATGGGCGAAACTACCAGACGGTTCTCCGTACATCAAATCGTTTCGCTTTTTGGTTGGTATGCGCGACATTTCAACTTCAGTGGAACAACAAGACGCCACAATGACACTTCGAGAAGTTGCTTCACGTATGTTCTCGGTCAGTAGACATTGATATCATTTGCTTTAGGTTATCCCGGTTACAATGTTACAACATTCATGCCCTTATGGTTGTTCACTGATCAATACGCGATCGTGGTCCCGAACACTGTTCAGAACATTGCGATTGCCATTGCTGTTATGATTATCATTGCACTGCTTCTGATTCCCCAACCAATGTGTGCACTTTGGGTTGCTTTGGCTATTGCTTCAATTGACGTTGGAGTCATTGGTTTTATGACGTTGTGGAACGTTCGATTGGTAAGTCCATAAATTCGAATTCTCTTATTTCACTTCTATTTTCAGGATGCAATTTCAATGATCACTGTGAGTCTAAAGAGTCATCTAATTCAGAAATAAATCGTCGTTTTTAGATTATTATGTCCATTGGTTTCTCAGTCGATTACTCAGCTCATGTCACTTACGGATACGTCACGTCGTCTCATCCCGAACCTCGTGAGCGAATTCGAGAAGCCCTTGCCGCATTGGGTTGGCCATTGGTTCAAGGCGCCGTCTCTACCATCTTGGCTGTAGTTGTTTTGGCCGACATTCCCGCCTACATGATCATCACATTCTTCAAAACGGTCTTTCTCGCAATTGTTTTGGGTCTCTTGCACGGGTTGATTTTCTTGCCGGTTACCTTGTCGTTGTTCGTTCGTGGCTCACGGAACGGTGTGGTTGTGCCGGCAACCGAACACGCACAAGTCGAAGATCTTCGAACGTGGACGCCGAAAACGTCCACGAAAGAGTGATCATTTTCCTTCATTCACATTCCTTGTAAATGTTTCTTGTTCATTTCTTGTTCAATCATTGAAGTTCTAATAGGAATAAATACCTCGCTATACCTCTCAAGCTTCTACTACTTGTCGTTGTCAACCGAGAAATGGAAATAACAAGCTGTTACTTTGTAACAACAAAGCTAATGACAACAGCCAGATTTTATCGATCGTTTCATCAACTACATCAAATAATGTCTCTAAAATTCACGATGCCTAAAACTATGCGCATTATCAGAGATTAAACTTCATGATACATGTGACGAATCGTTCCCTTGTATGGCACGTCTATCGCGCCAATCGATGTATCTTGAAGATTCTGACAACAACTAGTGCTTTTATTATAACACTAGAAAATCCAACAAACTGGCTATCCAACGTGTCCAAACTGTAGTGACCGGATAACCGAGAGTCAAACGAGAGCACATCAAAGAATTGTTCGAATTGTAAAAAGTTGCTTTTCAATACCCTTAAATTGCATGTTCACTTTCATTGTCAATGGTATTCATTTGTGAGACTTTTATTTCAAAAAACAATAACAAATAAGTAGAAGACGGTTCATGCGCCGCAGCCACTAAAACAAAAGCCCAATTGTTGCAGTAGATCAAAACCACTTACCCACAACCTCCGCATCCTGCACCACAGCCGCTAAAACAAGAAATCGAGAGTTGAGATTAAGATTTAGAAAACAAACCCACAACCACCGCATGAGGAACATGCACCGCAACTGAAGTGTTTTGTTGATTAAAGTCATTAAATCGATCACTTACCCTCCTGTACAAGCCGAAACATCACACATTCCGGCACTAGCGCTGTACATGAACAAAATGGCCGGAGTCGCGTCGATAACACCTCCGTCATGTCGACTTGCTAGAAAGCGGTTCGATGGTGTTGGTTGACCGTAACCGCACGACAAAGCCAACGGCCATTTTTGGCATTGATGACCGACGAGATTCGTATCCGCTCGACTTCTAATTTTGTCGGGATTACATAGCACAAACAATGTGCCAATCGAAAATATGCAGGCCAAATGCTCAGCAGTTTGAGTGCTTCGACAATGAATTCGACGACCATTCAATCGTGCTTGGGCATCGAAAATCGGCTTATTAGAGGCAATAATAAAAAGTCGGAAAACTTGCCTCCAATAACAAACAAACTCGAGCCATCGGCCCCGGGCAATTGCAATTTTTGAACCGTATTCCGAAGCAAATTGAAAAGCTCAATATTTAGGTAGCCAGCGTTACCCGCTTTGCCTTTCCGTATTTTATCACCACTAATCTGCAAACAAATGTTGTGGCTCAATTCGACGACTACAACCGACTTTTCTTGAGAATCCGTGCCATCGTCCTTTAACCAGCGCAAAGTCACCATCCCGATTCACGATCAGGAAACAACGTTCGTCCGGAGCTGATAGATGAGGCAAAAACTGTAGGTTTGAATCGAGTTGTTCTTTTGATGGTAGACTATCAGCTCCAATCAAATGACCCATAGCCAAGAGTCGTTGGTCGGTACCGTAGACCAAAATCATCGATAAGAGCATCGACGGACTATGCAGCACTTGAACTGTAAATGTTGCCGAATCCCGAACATCGAGTAGTGTATGTGTTGCGACGAAAGCTGTCGAACCGGGCTGTAAAGCCGTTCGATTCAACGCGGCACATTGACACAAATTCCACAAACGGCTATCGGTTTCCAGCGGAGTTTCGATGAATTCGCCCGCAACCAGCTCCAGCTCTCGGTTCAAAGAAATGCTATAATACATTATTTCATTTCGTGTCGTCCACTTATACCTTGTTGTAACCGTCACTTTGGCTCGCAAATCTCGTTCCGAGTTGTGATTCTCCAAATTCATTTGCACCACATTTTGTGCAGTTTTTGTGCTTGCCGGCGGTAAGAGCTAAATACGAAAATTAATGTTTGAACGTGTGATTAACTGACTTGTTCCAGTGGTATCTTTCCTTGTAACTGTACAATATCTTTCTGAATCAATTGTAAAAACATAATCAAAGATCATCGACTGACCTTTTGCAAGAAAACCCTATCGAATAGTTCCAATCCGATTCCAAGTTCTTTCGGATTCTTTGTTTCAAATGGAAACTTCACAACCGACGACGTCGTTCCGCCACCACCCGAATCGGTTGGTTGCCAAACTAACGAGAAACTCGAACGGGTAACTTCTTTGTCGGCCAAATCGGCATTGAATCTAAATTTTAAAGTAATTAACTTGTCGCTAATCCAATTACTTACGTCGTAATTTTTTTCCCGCCATAACTCAACTTCAATCGCAGTTGTTCTCGTTGCACTGGAATTTCCTATAAATGAGGGCAATTAAGAGCTTTTGTCGGGCAAACAAACTTTTAAGGAAATCGATGGAATGTGTACATGACCGTATGTTATCGTACTGCTATCCGGTGATTCAAAACCAAGAAAAATTGGAGCGACATGACCTCTAAAATCCAGACATTTGCGCTGCTACCTAATCGCCTCCGATTACCTGTACATACAACCTCTTCGCCAAAAACCGTCTTTGAAATGAACTGCCCAGGCCTTTTTCGTAGCAGCTTCTCCTTTCAAAAGTTTCGAGTTTTTGGATCTGTCGTTGACTGAGTCATCGTGCTTTAAAAGTGACCTAAAATAGAAAGTTTGTGGCAAGAATTCAAGATGTCAGCAATACCCGAACATGGCAACACAGTCCCTAGCATAAGCCAATGGATTCAGTTGATGAGAATGCCAAACCTACAAAACAATAAGATTCAAATTCACCGATTCAATGATTTTACCAAATCAAAATCGTAGCTGAAAAATATTTCTATTAAACGTTCGTGATCCAAAAACATACCACGGCGTAAAGAATTGGTCCGAATAAGTTTGTTTCAGCAAAAGAAAATTGATGTAACTGTAAAGCAAAGATTCTAAACAATCCGAAAATCGTGCTTACCGATCGATAGCGTCTTTCAAAAACTTCTGAGCTGTGTAATGAGGCAACGAAATCTGAAAGCTTTTCGTGTCAACAGCGTTCAATTTTACTAACCTGATAATTGAAGTTTCGCTGTCGTTGAACCGCTGATGCGATGTCATAGGATGATTTCTGTGTGTAAGGTTCGTTCGATGACGCGGACGAATTAAGAAAATCTACAAATTAGAATGTAACTATCGCTTTTGTTTTGCATACCATACGGTTCGTCGGGACAGAAATCATTCCACGCCGACACACTTTGCTCGTATCTCAACTGAATTTCATCGGAACTCAACAGTTTATGGTCGATGATTGATCCACTGAAACGAATAGTCAGTTTGTGACGACGAAATCAGCTCACCAAATGGCCATGCAATCTTCTTGGTAATGAGTAGGCGATAGCATCTAAAAAACGAGATTTTTATAAGAGCTCAACTAATTGAATAAGCGCTCTGTATGCAAATCTTAACACTTACGTGACAATGCCAAACCTAAATCAAATTCAATTAGCGGAATCAACTTTTCACGTACCCAATGGACATCGAGTGGTGGAATCACGGTGTCCATTCCTCCAGACTTTGCCTTCTGAATATACATTGGTTGAAGTCAAGTTCTCGTGATATTTTGAGAAAATTCGATTTCAAAATACATACCTGCATTGGAAGCCAGAAACGTTCGTATCGACGAATCGCGTTGTGCACCACAGAAGCCTCGTAAAGTACCGGAGCTTTGCGGTCGATCATACGCAAGAAATTGACTTCGCGTTGACATGCCGTTAGCAGATCGATGCTAATGCACTTTCTCATTTGTTGATGAGTCGAACGCAATGTCGGAAGAATTTGAAGCTCGCCATTGGTGACACTTGAACGATTGGAGAGTCCGTTGCTGCTACTACTCGATGGACCATTCAAACTGTTGGTTGTGGTGCTGCTTAACATCGCAGTTGACATCCCATTCATTCCACTCCCGTTCATTGACATTGCGAAGCTTTTCGACTTCAAAAAACCAAATAGACAAGCATAAAAGCCAAAGATGTTCCTTTCGTTCTTAACACCTGCAATTAACAGTAAGCGAAATGAGTGGAAACGGTGCGAAGACACTAAAAGCGAGGAAAACCGCAAAACGAGGTCGTTAATTAGTCGAAGACCACAGCTTAGCATTCGAAATGCAAGGAACAAAAAACGTAAAAAAAGAAGAGTGAGAAAAACGAAAAGGAAAACGGATATTTTCGATAGATCAGGCGGCACATGGCAAAAGATAAGGGAGGAAAAGTCGTGGAGATGAAGAGCAGACGAAATGAACGAATGCGCTTCTTCGTACTTGTCGAGTTGAAAAAAAACTAAATGCCGTCGATTTGAAATTGTTGGATGGGCAGCCGGGAGCAGCAGAAAACGAACTGCTCGGCCCTTCGTACACTCAACGAGTTCATTCCGGCGAACAAAAAAGTCCTGCTCTCCGGGCTTCTTCAATTGGCCTAACTGTGGACTGAGAAGCGGTGCTGTTGCGGATTTCGAACAACATTGTGAAAAAGGCAGACACGTACATCATGGCATGAACTTGGGGGCGCTTGAAAAGCCGGGAGAACTTCACGCGTCTGCGCGTTGTAACTAACAAAGTGCTCTTACGGTAGACGACGAAATAAGACGGATGCTTCCATTGGGTTCACTCGTTTGCTGTCAATTCAAACACATTGATTTGAAGGCCAACCAAACATCACAAGTTTGCCAAAAACGAACATCGAATGGTAAACACTTCAAAGCAGTTAACTATCGAATCTGTTTGTTGGCGTGTCGAACAGTTGCTTCTAATTTGTCATATTAATTGATGGGTTTAGAGGACATCGTTTGGTCTTAAACAAAGTTTCGTAACGGAAATGAAAAGCATGTGGTGAGAATGTGATTCTAAGTTAAGACATAAGGTCGCAATCTGGCGAATAAACATTTCGAATTGAAATTCCTCACTTAACCAAAATGTCATTTTCGACTTTTACGTAAAATAAATAAAAGCCCGTAAAGAAGACTTACAATAGACTCTCGATTCTTCTGATGGTTCATCTGTTAATCGAAAAGCAACGGTACTTGAAACACGAAGCCACGATCAGGAGATTGGTGGCGAAAGAGCTTCGGAAAACTCCCGCTCTCGCATTTTTCGTCGATTTTTTGTTATTTCAATTGCATGTGAATTGGTATTCGAAGTTTATAGCACGATGGAAGACAACTCGCTGAAGGTCCGACGATCCACTCGCGACATCAAACGGCCGAAGTTCGATGATGAGATCGTCGAAAGCGTTCCGATTCTGAACAAGCTGATGGTTAAGAAGCGCTCGGAGAGAACGCTACAATCGCCCGACTTTCCCGAAATCGCTTACGTACGTTCACTTACGATTATTTTCGTTGAGAACAGGAAGTTTAGGAAGAAAGTCCTCTGCGAATTGGTGCACCGAAACGAAAACTCAATCGCCAGATTTGGGAGACCGGCGGAAGTATCGAGAAGTTGAATGCGATGAGAGAAAAGTCTGGAGAAAGTTCACAGGTAATGTGATTTCACACTCGACTTCTGAATTCGTTTTTAGTTCAAAGAGCCTGTTGAAGAAAAACCGGCAGTGATTACCGATCGTAAACGAAAAGATCGAATTCAAGCGGCTTCGAAGTTGAAGTAAAAGCAATTTATTGTTTATTTTTTCATTCCGTTGGTTTTAGTCAACAGAAACTTTTGGCCAAATCCGGCCACGACGTTGATCCATCACTCTCGAATTTGAGTCAAAACATTCCCGAGACTTTAAAGAACTGGACCGTCCAAGACGACGTTTTGCTTATCACCACTGTTACACACGTAGGTTGAATATCTCGTTAATCGATGCTTATGTTTGGTTTTTAGATTTGCGATTTAAATGCCATTCATTCGATGGTAAAGTTTTCGAAGAACTTTACACTTCACGAAATCGATACGAGATGGTATGGGATTTTGTATGACGAAGCAATGAGTCGAGCAACAATGGAACGAATCGAAAGATTGCCACAGGACGAGCTACTCAAAATTCAATCGAACATACCGTTCAGCATTGAAGAGGAGAAGATTCTAGCCGCTCAACATACGCACATTATTCCACCGGCAAATCTTTTCGAAGATCTTCTTACGGAACATCGAAACGTTTTCCATCACGCTCGCACGCCCGCTTCATTGGAACAACATTGGCGGTCGATGAAGTATTGGGGCTTGTTAGCTGATATGGGAATCCACTCGTTCGACGATGATCTTCTTCGAGTATGTGAACAATTAAACTCAAGTTTGCTGTTCGATTTGTAGGTTGAACGCGAATACGAGATGCTCAAATTTGGCAAAGATGACATGATCCTACCGATGGACGTTGAGGAACGCAATCATTTGCAAGATCTTCAACGAACGAATTTGGAGGCTGATGAATGGGAAAAAGTGTTGACGCGAGCAGTCACCGGAATAACGCATCTCGTGGAGTTTGATCGCGACACAATGGCAGTTCTCAAGGGTCGATGTGTTTCGTTTGATATTCGAAAAGATCGTGTGCTAATTGGTCGGGCAACACAAAAACATCGTGTCGATGTTAACTTGACATTTGAGGTAGTGCAACATCTTCGATTTTACACTTCCCGTCCGACTTTTGACTCTCAAAGAACTTGGGAGTATATTCTCATATGTATACAAACACTTCTATTTCTATATTCCTTGAGGTCAAAAGCATCGGAATGGAAAGCAGATGTGTTGAATAACCGGTTTTTTAGGGACCAACTTCCTCAATCAGTCGACGACAAGCGTTGCTGAAAATTGAACCTTCTGGTCGTTCGTTTATCTACAACTTGGGTGAGGCGTCCGTGTACGTGGATCGTCGTCCGATTCGCAAGAACGGTCGTGGTGAACTGCACAACAACTCGATGATTGAGATCGGATTGATCCGCCTGTTGTTCGCACGTAATGAAGAGATGTTCACCTACAGAGCCGAAGAGTCAAAGCCGATTGTCTCGCAAATCAACTCCGAGCCCACTGCATCGTCATCAAACTTCGATACTCAAGAAAAATGATTGTATACTCTCTAATCTTTTTCTTCAAATTTGTCACGAAGTAAATGTACCAAGTTCATTTATTGAATAACAAGGTAAATAACGAGAAATTTCACGACATAATTGGTTGTTATCGAGAATTGCACAATGGCAGCTTTGTTTTGATTAGAATTCAATTTGCAAGGAAATTTACAGTTTAAAGCCCTGTCTTATGCGAAACCCGAGGTCTATGGTCAGTTTAAAAGTAAGTACCGGTAGTTATAACGTGGTCGTAAAGAGAGGCGATTAAGTTATACAGGAAAGAAACGGCTTATCGTTCGGACTCATGGAAATCATTCAATTGAACCCAATAATACCACTAATCGAATAGGAACTTGTTGTCTTTTAGGACCAAATTAGTGAGTGGCAATGGGGAGCATGAAACGAAAGATATCTCATTCGAAATCCTCGAGTATTAGCGCCTTTGAATACTACAACAGAAGAAAGAAGGTGGACGATAAATTAAGCGGATTTGAAGAAAACCGACCGAATAAGTAGGAAAAACTGAAAGATAATTAACGGCAGAAGCATTTTAGAAGTATCCTGAGGAAACGTGAAGACCATGCATATACTGTACGACAACTAATTCGTCGCGAAACTTTCTATTTGTTTCGATTAGTTTCTTTGTGTTGTTGAAGCTGTTGGGCGGCTTTCAACGGCAACGAGTCGGAGCTGAGTTGTTTGGGAATGAACTGATGTTGATGTGTTTCGTCTCGACTTATTTTGCTTTTCGCCACTCCACTATGATGTCCGCCCGTGCGAGCGGCCTGATTGAACAGAAATTTGCGCCAATTGACCCGTTTCGAACCTAAAAGTCGTTGTTGTATTTTGCAACATAGCAATCAAAGCCTATGGAACTTAATATTTGATACATAAAAATCTTTAGACTCCGACAAAAAGCATAAGGTAAAGAGTCGTATGAGGTTTTTTGCGTACAATTCTGTTTGTTTTGCAGTGTCAATGACTGTTAATTGAGTTTGTTATGTTTTCATTAGTCTCCAATGTGCCCAACAGCAATACCAAAGCCAAACAGGTTAAGAAAAATTACCGAATAATGTTAAGAAGATACCCGCACGTACGTCCGTCTCCTACTTGTGTGCGTTAATGTTAGAGCAATGGTTTAAATTTCGGGATTGTGAAGGCCTTGGATTTGCCGCCTAAAAAGGTTAAATGCATTTGTTAATACGAGATTAGTGCAAAGAAAACGACAGAAAAAGAGTGATGGTCGTGTGTATTTTTGTCTTCTCATTAAGAGCGGAAAAACTTCGTCTCATATTCGGGGAGTCGTAGCTTTTGGACCATAACGAGCGGTTGGGGTCAACGACTTTCATCGAACATTCCAGTGTGCCGCCCTCCGAAATTGTTAACAAATTGGATGAAAAGAAATGTGTGCGGTTTATGTTAACGTTACGAATAGTGATCAAAGAACCGAAAGGATAAACGGCGAAAAGCACGAATCAAAACGTTCACTCACCTTGTTGCTGTGCCGCACTCAGAACTCCGTTGTAGATTTGCGAACGAAGAAAACGAGGATACGAATCCTTGGACATTAAAGTGAAAACATGTTCTTCGGCATTCCAAAACACATGACGTCTGGCAATGTTAGGATCGCGAAGATGTTTGAGCGTTTCGTCCAGCGTTCTTGCATCGATGTTCACCTTAAAGTGATCTTTGAAATTGGTTCCTTCATATACATACTTGACACGGAGCACCGGATGCCAAATATTCATCGTGGATTTTCTGGGCTTTTGCATCCACCTGGCTATTCGCTGCATATTTTATATCCTGAACTGCGATCCAAAAACGAATGTTTTCCGATGAGAACTCAGATTCCAAAAATGTTTCCAACACCTGAAGATTTGAGCCATTAGACAAATTAGAAGCTCAGAATACCTGACGACCAATGAGATCACGAACTAATTCCTGAACACTCAAACTCCATCGTTTCACTCGTCGCTCAGTCGGTATGTCGACACTACAAAAGATTACAGAGATCGAATTAGTAAAAATTCAAACTTACGCATCGGTGTTGAGTGTCCACAACGAAACGTCATCGGTTATCCACGGATTAGGTGGATGACTGGGTGTAATGAAAGGATCGTAGTCTTGAAATTGTTCACACCACAGAACTTGACTGAACTCAAAAATGCAAGAAGAAATAAAATCGAACTCACGTTTCACTTGCTTTCAACGCCTTTAACCAGGGTTTTGTTTTAAGTGAGAGTTTAAGACGTTCCACTTTTTGTCGATGTCCTTGAATGTTCATTTTCCGTAAATGTCGAGCCAACGTTCGAATATGCGGTTCGAGACAGTTTGGTTGACCGGGTACTCGTTGACGCCAAAACGCTCGTTCCTCGCTGTCATAAACCACTTTTTCGCTCTTCTTCCTTTCTTTTTGTATTTTCAGTTGCATTTCGGATTGAGTGGTTATAAAACTCCACCTGAAACAAAGAACATAAGATGATCTATTTGATGCAACAAAACTTACATGTGACCCAAGAGCTCAACTAGTTTGTTGTAAGCAGCCACCTCGTCTTCATCAAGCCCGTGCTTCTGCTCATTTCGCATCAATCGTTTATTCAAGTAAACAGCTAAATGCACGTATAATCGAACTGTTCAACAAACTCTCACTTACCGTATTCGACGTTGTCGGTTTGTTGCGCATGTGAGGGCCAAAAGTAGGGGAGTTGAATTCGATAAAGCGTGTTGTCGTCTTTCACAGATTGCGAGTGCTCAATCACCGGGAATAAATAACCATAGTGTAGGAGAAGAGTGGCAAGATGTAGTGCATCGGCAGCATCGTCAAAGCTGAGTAGCTCTTGCAGCAACTGGACGAGCATTTGACCCGTCAAGGCTTGAGGTACGGCAACTCGAAAGTATCTAAATCAAGAGTAAAACCATTTGCTTATTCGTAAAAGTACAAAAATTGTGAGTATTTTAGGTTTTCATGACTAAACTTTCATTCTCGTTCAAAAATCAACGGAAAATTTAGTTTTGAATAAAAACGACGTTATAGGACGTTGTGTACTCTTTATAACAAGCTTCACTCCGAATATCTATATTTCAGAATCAATCATTGCTTTCGATTAGATTCGTGAAAACATAATTCAAAAATGAGACTTAAAAGCCAAATACGAAAACGTGTTATAGGCCTTTCAACTCACTTGTGGGTTTTCAACGGCGCCACTTCGGCCAGTCGACATAGTAAATGGTCGAGCTAAAGGGCAAATTCAACAATGAATTCTAAAGCACTAACCTTGGCTAAAGTACATGACGCCATTTTGCAGCGGGTCGTCGAATCAACGACGAACGACCGAGCAGCAGAGGCGCGATGCTGCGACTTCGGTTGTTGGGCAGCAGATCAGCGTGTCGTCTTCGTTCGCCTTGTTTCTTCGTCCCTCACGTTTCGTGTGGACTACGAAGCGAAATGCGAATGGGGTTTGTGAGCGTGTGAGGCTGCAAGTCGTGGGGCGAATAGCAGCAGCGCGTAGCAAAGAGACGAGAAGAGCGTCCACCGGAAGTGAAATACAAGGCCGCTGGCAGAGACGAAATTGCCAGTCAACAAGCTTTAGGGACAGACGGTTGAAGGCAAAGAGTGGCCACGAGTGGCCAAGTCGATCTTTGCCAGCAACCTCTGACTGTCGGTTCTTCGATTCTCTCTGTTCATTAAAATCTAAAACAAAAGTCGTATTTAAAACCGACTTATCGACCGACAGCAAAAACAACCAACTTTGTTTTGACCGCTTATTTGCGACTGCGATGCAATCGCCTCCAAAACTTTGCTTACATGAAGTAAACAGGTCTACTTAACAATCTAACTTTATCACTCGGATAAAAATACGACTGCAGTTAAGTGGACGAAATCCACGGTCCATTCGCTGTTGGTGGAAATCACGTCCCCAGACATTTAGCCGGTAGTTGAAGATGAATGCAACTGACAAAGAAGAGTTGTGTCAATTAGCTTATTCTATTCATCACAGCAACAGAGGACCATCCCGCGTTCTTGCATTCGGCCACATCTCCGCATTGTCGAAGAAAGATCGTAAAAATCGGATTTGAAACCACTTGCTGTTTAACAAACTCGTCGAAAATTGAACTCCCAAATTCAGTCTTCTTCGGCAAAGACATTCCGAGAATACCTAAGCGATTGACAATAAAACGAGCGATTTGCCAACCTTGATCTCCGTATTGAGTATTCGTTGCACCACCAAAACGAATCGGCCTTTTGAGTCGTAAACTCGAATTCGTTCTTGCGTCACCAAACTGAAAGTTGTGATTGAGAGTTGAAGCGAACTCAAACTTATCATCTTATTCTTGATCACAATTTGCATTTGAGTGCTTGTGAGCTTCAAAAACGGTCGCGGAGATAAGATCGAAATTATGGCTAACTTTTTGATCACTTGATCCAAATCGACGTCCGTTTGATTCCCATTGACAGTGATGTAAAACGGCGCAATTTTGACGTCGCATTCCAACAACCTGATTACCGGATTTGGACGCATCAACGAAGTAGAGGCCTCCAAATTGAAAGTAGTCAAATCGAACTGTTGGTCGAAAACGATTCGTTGGGCGTTGATTTGCAACAAGTTTGCCAAATCGAAAGGTTTTTGATTCCACGGCACAAAAAACAAAGCCAACGGTTTTCGTTGGGCAAGATAAGCGACAATCTCAGACAGAAAGCCGCGAAACTCGACGATCTTATCCGGAAGACAATACATCAATTGAGCGGCTAAAATTGAGGATTGAAAGTGGTTATTAGTGGACCTCACCGAGACTATTCGTGGAGTTATTGTTCAGTTCGTTTAGCCGCAAAGAAATGTACTCCAAAGATTCCAACACTGCGACAAACAATTAAAATCAACTCCAAAAGTCTTACCGTCGAGTGCATCGCATAAGATCGCGATTTCGCCGATGTGATTTACGGCTCGGGACTCCAAAACAATCTCTATTGCTACAGGATCGATTTTCTTAAAAAACACCACCGCACATTCCAATGTTTTGCAATCCAATTTGTGATGTTGATTTTGAATAGCACGAATCGTCGTACCATCGGGATGCAGCACCAGTGAGATGTTGGAGTGATCGACGAAGAGATCACGATAAAGCTGTCGATTGATCACGCCCTTCACTTTCGACCTTTTGCAGTCGACCAAAACGAAGAGGAGAAGAAACAAAAGTCGAGTCATCACTGCGAATGATTTCGCTTTTGCATGTCCACTTGTTGTCCATCGAGTTTGTTTGGTCAGCAGAGCCAAGAAGTACGATGGTGGACGTTTTATGTGATTGTCGATAACGCAAATAAAATCTGCAGATATTTGGAAAAACAACTGTGCTGCAAATCGACGAAAGCAGTTTATGGAAATGAGGTAAGGAATCAGATGGATCATCGTTCTTCATGAGTTGTGATTTCTGTGATTTGACATGTTCATGAAGAATCCGAAGATGTTACGATCGAAAAGTCATTGCGTTTAACTTTTCAATCAGCATCTTCAACAACGATTGTGTCTTTCTGATCTAAATAAAAGTGATTCAAATGAGTGCATCCACTATGGCATTTGTTCGTCGGAATGAAGTTGCTCGTCTATGATTTTCGAGTTGTCGACGATTACAAATAAAAAACAGAGCAATACTACGACAAGGTTTATTGATCATGAATTATAAAGAAATGCGATACCCGTATAGCAGCAATTACATTGTTGATTATCCTTTGCAGGCAAATTGCGTGACATTAAACTTGTCGCCCAATTTTTTGCGTTCACGATTGAAACGCACCTAGAAATCGAAATCAAATCACTGACTTCGGAGATCACTTACATGCGGTAATTTCAAATAAACCGTTGAGTTCAACCGATGCTGTCCACGATCATAATGCCTTCTTCTGAACAACTCTTCGTACCAACAGACTATAGCTCCGAAATCGAAGGAAGGCAGGAATTTGTTTGGAAACAAATATGCTCGACTTTTAAGATCGTGCAGATGTTCCACACCAAACAAACAAATCCAATGACGCCATTTAGTCGGACATTTTGCTTTTCCGTCCATCCAAATTGTCAAACTAAAACAAGAAATCAACTAAACCTATTCGAAGCTTACCGACAACTTTCGATCGCTCATTCCATGCCTGACACAGTGAAACGATCGTATTTGACGTTAATCGCCGGATTTCGACGAGAAATGGAAGATTGGTACGTCGAAGAGAGAACGGAAGATATGTACAAGAAAAGATTTGACGGTGAGTCCCGAGTTGTCATAGTGTTGATTTCGAGCTTAAGAGCTAGAAGAAATCAGCAAACAAGTCGAGAACTCAATCGACGCTATGGAAGCCATGGAATTTCAGAAGAAATTTGCGGACGTTTTTGCGACAATCACAAAAGACGGCGATTTGGTTTGATCGTACGATTGATGGCAACTTGAATTCACGTTTTCAGTAGAATCGATTTCCAGCCCTTTGGGATGGTTTGGAACGGCGGACTCAAGAGTTGTTGCGCGTTTTCGGTTCGTACTTGCGCGATGGATCGGCGCGAATATCGGAAATGAACAAAGAGATACGCCGATGTGAAGAACACTACGGTTGGAGCCAAAATGACATAGCATTTCAAATTGGTTTTCAGAATCTTTGCGTTTCGGAATCGTGCGAAACGGAAATCGCGACACGAATGACCAAACGGTTTCAGAAGATGCGTTTGGACTTCGTAAAAGAAGTATCCGCCTTAGTTCAACAGTCGGTAGGTCAAATGATAATGTTGACAGACCATTTCGTTCAGCACTCCAAGTGCCATCAGAAACGACTTGATGCTTTCTTGTCTGAAGTGAACGAACGTCGCGCACTTTGACAGCAAGTGGACGAACTGAAAGGACAACTAAGCGCTCTACGAGTTCGCTACTACACAGAACCGGTGGAGATGGAGAGGAATCTGAACGTCTATTGAAATCAAGTACTCGAAAACGATCAGAAGGTAAAAAACGTTGCGAATTCGTTGAACTCGCAGTTGTAGATCGCGCTGTTGCAGTCCGAGTTGCGGTATCTGCAGGAAGAAGTGAAAAATGTGGATCCCGTTTCCTCGCTGAAATCCGAATGTTTGGCCCGTGAGACGCCTATCTACGACGTTGTCGAGGAGAACCGGAAACGTTGACCTTAAAACCTCTCGAATCGCCGTCGACATCTTCCAAATTAACGCTGCAAAAGTGAAAGCATATTGTTGCTCCAACGTCATTTGTTTCGAATGGGTTCCAAAATTTCGTATCGTCGGGCCGTCGCTCTGCAGACGGGAATCTTCGTCTACGAGTTTCGACTGTTGATTTTCTTTGTTGTTGTTTTTGTAGTAACGTTCACGTACTTCATACTCTCCGTCTTCGTGAGTCCCGAGTTTTTGTTCGGTCAGGTAAGTCGACTGGTCATTCACATCATAACAGTCTTCAGAATTCTTCGGACTCACTTTTCAATGTCACGACGAGTTCGGGCGAATTATTTCGATGAATCCGTTGAAAGGTTAGAAATTGGCTTGAAACTTCAGTTTATTTTAACTAATGATGTTGCGTGAATGTCACAGAAACTTAAAATGCGTGAGATTTACAATCGAAAAAAAGAACAAAAAGATTTGCGAGAGAACAGTGAAAAAACTGAAAAATGTCATGATATGCGGAAAAGCGAAAATGTAAATAAAAATTGCGAATTTGCGAAAGTAAATGAAAAATTAGTTGACAAGTGAAATGAGTAGACTACAGGTCGCGAGTGTGGACGCACGAGATTACGTGCGGGCACAAAGAAGGCGTTCCATTGAGACAATTGATTCGTGACATATTCATTCGACGACTTTCGGTGCACAAGTGGAACGGGTTATGACACCCGTTGTTGCCGCACAAGTGCGACGCGTCCAACGGGCTACCGTTTTTGTGATTGTAAATGAGAGTACGCGAGTGTGGGCTGAGGAGGGCCGCTAGTTCGTGGGGGCTTATAAGCGCCCGTTTACCAAATCTAAAATTGAAAATTAATAAACACACCAAGTATCTTGTTACTTGAGATAACAAGGAGCATAACCACCACGCATGAACGTTCCAGTCCATCGCCAACACTTAGAGCTCGAGTCTGCTTCCGTTTTTGCGAGTACTTTTTCGATGTACAGAAGCAGACTTTCCTCTGGTGTGTTGAATGTGAGAGGAAAATGGAGGTCATCTCCGTGTGAGAATGCCCGAAGCAAATCGCCAAGGAGAGTTGCGATTACTCTCGTGGCGAAGTGTTCGGAGCTCGATTTTGTTTCTGCCCACTTGATGAGACGCGAATATGCTGAACGTTTGAATACCACGACTTCGCGAACACCACAATCCTCCGGGAGCGGTTGGAGCGTCTTTTCGACCGCTGAATGAGAACGATTACTGAAATAGGAGATAAACCAACCGAAACATTCACGTTCACACCCCTCTGCGCATGGAATTACCTCGAGTACGTTGCGGCACGGCGAGTATCGTCCTCGGGGCGTGAATACGCAGCGGGTGTTGTGCGGGCATGTAGCTGCAGTGCCGTTGACACAGCGATCGCGTGAACGGTTGGCCGTGCGTGACTCTCAAACGATATGTTCAGGTTTTACACAGTGGCCGATCCCGCAACGATGTGATGCATCCGCTTTATCGGGTGGCGACCCGTTGAATAACGCGCACACAACGGCGGCTGTTTTGTGGTTATGCCCATTGCTAAAAATATAGCCTGCAGTAAAAAGTGCTGGTTAACTTACAAGGGGTCCCCGAATTTGAGTTCAGGACGCTCGTTGCGTGCTTCTGCGATCCAACAGTCGTCTCTGTGGTTTGAATTGAATGTGATGGTTGACGCGACTATGAGCATTTTGCGGAACCATACAAAGGCGTTCCATTTGTATGATTCCATTGCATGGAACTCGTTAGCCCACCCGTGTTTCTCGATGTGGTTCGGAAGCTGAGTGATCAGTGACCAGAATGCCTCGAGTTGGAATGTGCTGAGAGCGTCGAACGTTGCTCTCGGGTTGAATGTGCCGTTAACACGGCGGAAGTCGATCGGTAGCATGTTCCATTCGATCGTACCGCGAGTTTGGAACACTCGCTGTTGAAGTGCGATCCAACAGCGCATATGCAGCTGTTCTGTGGTTTCGTTTGACACGCATATGCCAAGTTTCTTTTCGCCTAAACGCGAGCGTGCAAAAAACACGTAAATACTTACGCCTCCGTTCTTTCTGTCGCTCGTGTTTGATCCCTAGTCGGCGAACGACTTCGGCGTCGTCGATTCGAGACAGGTCTCTTTCATAGGAGCGTTTTACTGCTTCACGAATCCGCGTTTGCCGATCCTCGGCCGTCTCGCTGCTAGTGTCATGCAGATAGAAGTTGGACTTCAATCTTCCTACTAGCCGAAGCGTTCATCGAGCAGCGCGAGTCGGAGGGCCGGTTTGCGCTAAAACATTGATTGGATTTCTGATGTGTGCGTCTCACCCCTGGCACCGGCGTGAGGACGCTCGTCAAATCGTAAACGCGGTTGAGGAGGGCGCGGAGCTTGTCGTACGTGCCCCTGATTGCTCCGTCAAAATGACGTTTGATCTCGGCTGCTGTCCAAACTTCGTTCGCGAGTTCGCTCGCCTGTTCTTCAGCGTTGTCGTCTGAAGCCATCCTCCGAATTCGAACTCTAAACAGTGGATTTAAACACATGTAAACTCCGATTACGTAGAAACAATTTGACGAAAACACGAATAGCAAAACTATTGAAATTGCCATTTTTAGACGGATCGACGTTTTGGGGGCCTACACGAGTAATTTAGAATAGCACAGGGTTCGAGCTTGAATGCAGAGATCGAGTATGAGGTCGAATTCCAAATAATCTTAGACCACGGTCGACGCGTTTTTTCCGTTCGCTTAGTATCGTGCTCCGCAAATCAGTATCCCGTCCGCTTTGCTCTCACATCACTTGGTGGCCGTTGGCAATATTTTTCTGTGGTTGTATTCATTCTATGTAGTTAAGTGAGCACACGTGAGTACGGACATTACAATTAGCACTGCACTGCACTCGATCTGCAAATTTGAAATGGTCCTCTCGGACGGAGGACCATTTTTGTTCATGCTGCGAATTGAGTTGCAAAGTTTGTTTGCGTATTCCGATAGTCATGAATTTGGTGTCGTTGGATTCCTCTTCAAACTCTGTTTCTTTTTAATCGGCAGATAATGTTCACGGATCCGTGGAACGTTCAAAATTGACGGTCGAAAATCGGCTCGCCAAAATTTGAGAACTCGAAGCTCATTTTCCACCACATCATTTCTTTTTGCATATCCGATGTTTCGACAAAAGTCCACAAAGCTTGGTAATTAGGGATTATGACCGTCTTATTAACGTGCGGTCGAAGTTCGTATGAGAATTTGGGCTTAAAATGTTCAATTACTTTACAGTTTTCGTTGTTCGACTTATTCCTTTTCAACCACAAACTTTTCATGAACAAACAATAACTTTTGATAATAAAACTTTTATTCAAATTTCCGTTAATAAACCGTATGTACAACAACATCAGCTTCAGTGTCTAAATTAAAATGGTCGCCCATTGAATTCAGCAACACGTTCAAAGAACTTTCGTCTTTCGGAGACTCCCAACGTGCTTCGTACCTCGCTAACCAACTCTGCCGAAATCCGACGATCGGATTCGTAGCCACTGGTTTTCGAATGCTCGTTAATGGCCGGATCGCTCAAAGCGGGAATCACTGGATTCGAGTGATAACGAACATCTAAAAACAACCGAATATAACATCGATATAGTCAACTCGAAGTGCAAATTTGTTTCAAACACGAAGCTTTTGATGTCAAGAATAAACAACGATAATCTGATACGATCTAACACCTACCGTGTCGTCGACCATTTCGCACCAATTTGCGTGAAGCAGCACCGTTCGTCGGCGGTCGAAATCGAATTGGTTCCGATTCGACAGTCGAAGGGTTCGATCGATTGGTTCCAACGCTCGAAATCGTGCTTTCCGATGCTGAAACAGAATGTACTGTGGATTGAGTGATCTCTATCTACCACTTTCGACGTTTTCATTCTTCAAACGTCTTTCCAAATAGTCAAGACGACGTTTGAGTTGGAAATACAAATTTTCTTTGTGTTGTAAATCTTGACGTAATCGCAAGGTTTCCAGTTCGAGTTGTCTACAAAAAGGAATTAGACACGAATTGACATCAAACCCACTGTTTGTCTTGTTCTTTTTCCGATAACAAATTCTGAATCTTTTCGTCAAGTTGTGAATTCTCCAAACACTTTGCCGAATACAAAGCCGACAGGTTGTTCAACTCGGCACTCATCACTTCGACTACTTCTCTGCAAGGTTATTGTCAACTCAGAGATCAGTGATTCGATCACTTACTTCTGTCGTGGACTTGAAATTCGGCGAACCGGAGACAAAATTCGTTTTTCTGTTTGACATCGACACGTCGAATCATTTGAATTCTGACTTTCTTTCAACTTCTGAAGCTCTTCCACATGACTGCGCTGCACGGCATCAAGTGCCAATCTAAACGGGAGTTCAGCATTTTGTCTGATTGCTATTGAACCCACTTTGTTGCTTGTTTCTCTTCTTCCAACTCCTCATCGTGCTCCATTTTGAGTTTTTGCAATTCTTCTTCGAACTGCTGTCGCAACTCGTCGATTGCACTTTCGTAGGTCTGTTTCAAAGCAGCAAAGTTCTGCTCTTGATTGGAATTCGAACGGTTGGCGGTCTGCATTTCTTCTTGAAGTCGTCGTTTCGCGTTCTCTTCGATTTCCACTCGTTCGCGCAGCACTTTAAGTTGGCGTTCAAATTCGGCTCTTTGATTCTCCATCTCACAGCCATGAGAATGCTAAACGTGAAAGGTGAACATTTTGAAGTTGTTTTTGGATACCTGAATCTCTTCGATTTCATTCTCCAATTCTCGTATGTCTTGCAACAACTTTGCGTTTTCGGCGTCAACAAACATCGATTCCTAAAGTACAAGAATGACAACATGCCCTTCAATAACACCTTACGGTATTCGTAGAATTGTCGTTGGCACTTGCACGTGATTCAAGAATTGAACTTAACTACAAACAAAAATTTGTAGTTGTTTACAGTTTTTGGCGTTTACCTTTTCGTAGGCCGAAATGACTTCTTTGAAGGCGGCTTCCATTAACTCGAAGTTCTGCGGCGAGTTCTCGTCCAGGCCGGCAACCATTCGAATCAAACTATCGACATATTGTCGCAAAAACAGGAAGCTGGTAGCACTGTGAGACGAATGAAGAACTTTGGATAAAGCGCCAATTTGCACTTTCAACAATCCAACTAACCGTCGACTAATTTCAATGGGACTAGAAGCTCGCTGATCAAGTGAAACAGAGGAAAACTTACAAGCTCTCAATTGCCGGTTGATGCGAACGAGAAATCGGACGAGTGGAAATGGTGGGCGAATCGAATTGTTTACGTAGAACATCCATCGCTTGTTGTTGTTTGATCACATCCGCTTCAGCAATAGTCAAACAACGTCGCAAATGAGTCAACTAAATGCGCAGTTATAATTAGCATCGTTAAAAACTCACATCTTGTTGATTGATTAACGCTCTCAAACGATCATTCTCGCACTCCACTTCACCCAAACGGCTTCTCGTTTCGCTGAGTTGAGTTCGCAAATCGTTCACCTAAACCACAAAAAAGTTATTTGAAGATTCGCATGTTCATTCAACACAAATGCCACTTACGGTCTGGGAATTCATCGAAACGATACTTGTGAAATATCCGGTAATCATTTTTGAACCCTCCAATTTCTCTCAACAACAAAGCGGATATGAAAAGTCAAAAAACGAATATAAGCCTTTCAGACAACGAGCTTCCCGTTTCGTATTCCACAAACACATCTGGTGGACACCATCTGGTGATTTGACAAACACAACAAGTTGCAATATGTTTCCCATTCGTTCCCCTCCCACAGAATCGAAATGATCGTTTCGAACCTCAACGTTACCTGGTTCTCAATCGGTAGACCTCGCAACACGTTGCTGTTCGTTTCGGTGCGTTGTTGTCGCGCGAGAAGCGGCAAACGGATGCGTCTGAAAATTGAACGGGTCGAGAGAGAGGAATTCGAAATCCGCAAACCTCAGATGGTTTGGCGACGACGAAACGGATGGAAGCATTTCGGCCGCCGCTCTTCGCGCCTGTCGATCTTTCAATCGATTGACTGGCGAGCGTCGATGCATCGACGGCGAAACGCTCAAATGACGCATCATGGCGCCCGCGGTTCGACGTTGTCGGTGAGAATCTGCGGCGCTGTTGGATGCAAAAGTGACCACGGGAATTTGATGCGCATCGTCCGCACTCGACGACAAGCTGAAAAAGTTGCGATTTTCGTGACATTCCTGTGGACGCTCGTTCGGAATTTTCGTCGGCGACGTTTTCGAAAGTTGCGCGCCAAAGCAAAACGCTTATGTTCGACTCACTTTTCCATTGAAATACCCGCCGTGGCATCCGGAATGTCGATCGTGGGTCGAATCGAACTTTCTCCCGTTCGCGCATCGTCGTCCGCTTCCGTCGACGAAGAGAAACCGTCCATCAACGAGTTGCTGTGATGAGACTCCGGTGCAACATAAGCGATGTGTTTCTTTCGACGCTGAAAACAATCAAACGATTACAATGTTGATGAGAACAAAACCGTACAGTTGCCGAAAGAATGTCAACAGAATCGGTTTGAGAAAGTGCGTCCATCGATGCTGCAGCGGAATATGTCGGTGATGGATTGTTAAGATTCTGTTGCAAAGCCGTGATCCACGAGTCCCTGATTCCAGGAGTCAGGCTTAAATAAATTTAATAGAATAAATGATAATTTATCAGGTTTTGCAACACCTTAATCATGCGGTTGGCAAATTTTGTTTTTTAAATTAAAAGAAACTTACGCCGAAAGTACGATACGTGATCGTCGACATCGAATCTCAATTCCGTAGCCTCGACTGGCAGCACTTGGGACAATCTTTTCACAGTCCGCTAAATCCACACTTAACGCCGGTTCTACGTTCTCGTCCATCCAATCACTGAAATTGACTTCTAGACTTTATATTCTCATTTGAGTTTACCTGTAAAGTTTCAAGCTTAGACCCGCCAAGACAACCCTAAAGCGGTAGAAATGAGATTAGTTGTGAGTCATTCAATTACCATAATTTTTGCCAATCGCTATCCGATTTCCCACGCAACATCAACCATCCTTTCCGAAGCGTATGAAGACTGGTATCGATTTGAAAGTTCTGAAAACAATTAAGAGAAAAGTCGACTCTTTTAAGTTACCGTGGAAGTTGTCGTGTGTAAAGGCAGTATCTCGCTTTGAAGTTGTTCGTTGTGTTGAAAATTGGAATCGGGTACGTGAAGAACAGCACCGGACTCGAAGTTCTGAAGCTCTTGAATCGCCTCAACATTTTGTTCTTCGTTTAGATCGGTAGATGCGAAGAACTGAGTTGTTGTCGGAGGTTCGACCGATGAAGCTCGAGACGAAAGAACACTTTCGCTCTGACTATCACACTGAAACAATAGACCTCAAAAACAGTTGAAGATAATCGACACCTGGCCCAAAAGAAGTTGAAGTTTGTTGGGTGGATAGCGACGCAGATTAAAATACACGGAATTTCGTTTGTTGCGACCCATGATTGTCGAAATCAAATGTTTGAATCGCTCGGCGACTTCCTCTTCCATAGCAAACGAAGTTCAAATGAGCGAAACAAACAAATGAATTCCGCCGTAAAGTTTCTTGTATAAAAACATGCGCATTGTTGTGGCGAAAGGTTTGAGGGCCTTCAATTAGGGACTGGTTTTTCGATTAAGATTTTGGTTGGAAATCTCATTCACTTGTGCAACACGCTGCATTATGATGAACGAAAAAACGCTAATCTGATTCAATTAGTTAGCAAAAAAGAGGCAACTAATTTGCGCCAAAGAAAACCCTCCCCTACGGTTACTGAGTACTTACCAATGTTGACGCTATTGCTGAATCAGAGAGCGGTGGAAATTGAAAGCTAGATGATTCGGTATGACGAGTTGGCGGCAACAAAGGAGTGGCATTACGAGCAGCAAATCCACTGAGAACATTCTGCCAACATCGAATCTCTTCGCTATTGTCCGCTTTCACGTAGACAACCACCGGGTGTTCATCGGATTTCACTGCGATCGTTTTGTTGTCGTTTGATCTCTGGTTGTTGAATGCCAATAACAAGCTGTGATGGTGACCAGTGACCGCGTCGCCCACGGAGACTCTGTAACACTTGTTCATGTCCAGAACTCGTTGAGGAACCGTATCTTGCTAAACATCGATCGATTAGAAACGATCGTTTAAACGTACATTATCCAGCGAGTATCTCAATTCTCCGTCTTGATACAATGTGAAGAAGCGACGTTGCCATTTCTTTGTGAAATGTGACGACTGCGAAAAGTCGAGATTTGGAGGTGCAACGTAGAGAAAGGAACAAGCGATGACTTTACGTCCCATCTAAAAGAAACGACTATCAACAAAATCCGTAAACCGAGAGAATGTTTGCAATCTCTTGCTCATCGATTTCAAAAGCTGTTCACTCGGAAGACGGTTATTCGAAGGTCTGTGAAGGGCAATTGCAAATTCAAATCAAAATGTGGGGCAAAAAACCCGTTGAAGCGCTCAACGCGTCCCAACCTTTCCAGTCGGTGGTGTTCTTCTTCTTCTTCCCCGCACATTGCGCGTTTCTCACCGACAAACAAAACCGCTGTCCCCCGATTTCTGGCAATGCGGGAGAATTGTTTATGCGTGCGCTGGAATCGCGTATCGTAACTTTTGGGGTGTTAGAGCACGCAGGTAAAACCCGATGGGGGCGATGACTGGAAAACGTGAACTTGCGATCGAAACGCCGCTCGACGCATTTGCATTTGAAAATCGTACGGAAATGGGATACAAGCAACAGAGAAATGACCTCAATCGCCACCGGCTGTTTTCTCTTCGTCCGTCGCATCTCCCAAATGGCTATTGAGCGCACGCTTATTTTTGTACGCTTCGGCATCCGGTTCTCGTAAACAAATTTCTGTTCCGCACTACCAGAAAAAATCACACACACAAAACGTGCTATCAGTTCGAAAAGTTGAGCGGCCTTAGAACCGTCCTTTCTTTACGACCACGTCCTGTTTAACAATAACGACCGGACACCCCGATCTGACAGCTTGTAAATCGCGAAGACGGACACTAAAAGCCGTGAAATGACTACAGCAAAAACGAACCGTCAATTCCTCTCCCTCCAACTTTATCGGACAATCAACGTGCAGAAGGACGCGGAAAAAACGAATGGCGGATAAAAGCGGTTAATTGTCGAGATCGGAGAGCAAAACGCGCGATTTTTACCTGCATTTCGTCGAGCGTTTCGGAATGCGCACTTCTGTCCTTCATGCAGTTTTTGCAGAGCTTTCCATTACAAAAAACGTTCGGTTGAAAGTTCGCACAAAATCCGGTCGGCGTTCCGTGTCCGGCGACCATTTTGCGTGTGGACGGCGTTAGACGGGAGGACCGGTGGTGTTTTCCTGCAACCCAAAAATTTCGAGATGATCTCAACTGATTAGTCGAAAATACACGGATTCTCGACCTCGCGGCAAAAAGAACGTTTTTCGCGCGAAAACGCGTTTTGCACGTGGATCACAAAAAAACGAAAATAATCGTGACAAACCAAACGGAAAACCGAATTGACTGAACGAAAACGTTTAACCGCCTCACACACACACAAACATGAACAACAACCTTCTTCGTCAATGAGAGCGGGATTAGCTCTCGGGGTTTCGCGCGGGGTCAATCATAATGCAAAGGTTCGGGGCTCGAGAAACTGCTTTTCCTCTCAACCTCCGTCCAAGCCCCTCAATCAACAACACCGCTCCCGGTTCTCTCGTGTGGGCTGTGAGAGTAGTCGCCTCGGGTTGTTGTCTAGTCGGCCTGGGACTGACCAGCGGACGAAAACTGGGGGATTTGGACACGCGAACTGCCTCAAAAACGGCATTCACCGGCCTTTTGCTTCGCCGAGCGTTTTTCATGCTTAAAAGCAAATGACCGCAACTCTTTCGCGGGGTTTCCGCGTTTCGAAGGTTTGGCCGTCCCGATCGTGTCCATTGTGTCCGCAAATACGATAAGGAAAGGTTCGACTCTTGCTACATTCCTGCAAAGCAAACAGTCGATGAATCAGCGAGAGCAGAAGGAACTTCAGTCTGACCATAAATGACCATTGCGGAAATATATTCTTAGTACAAATCGAACGAACTATTTGCATCAATAAACATTCTTGATAACAAAGTTCTTTCTGTGGTGCAATTGATTTATGATTGAACGTTGTCTTTACATGAACGTCGTACAAAATCGGTTTCATTGAACTGGAATCGAGTCGTGAATTCGAGTCCCGATGGAGACTCCGAAGGAATTGCAATCAAATTGGAACGTCGATCGTCTCGTTGCTGTCTTTTGATGTCACGGCGCATAGAACGAGTCCAACGGTTTCGGTTCAACGACGCAAATTCGCCTTCGATGTCAACCCCAACATTTCCGTACGCTTCCTGATTGCGCAGTCGCTTATTAATGGATTGGATTAGTAACGGATTTCCGACGTTTTGATGGACGCTTCCGCCACGCTTTCCGCCAAAAAGCGCGGATCTTCACCCAAAAGCGGGAATCGACTGTGCGGTTTGTGTGATTCGCCCGACCTCGAGCTTAAACATCCGCGTTGTCTCCGTTAATGGTTGCCGCTTCTCTAGTTCCACACGCACACGCAGGTTTTGATGCGCGGTCAATTTTCATCACCTTGAAAACGTTTTCTCGGCGTCTTCTGATTAAACGATCACAAATTAGAGAGACCGAAAGGTGGAACCGCTCGACTGTTCTCTTTGTCATTCAACCGCTTAGATCACAGCAAACCTTTCAAATTTTTTGTCTCCCCAACAAAAATACGCGTGGGAATCTCGAAGTTCATTTGTTTGCGTAAACTTCGAGATCTTTTTTAGGTGAAGAACCTGGCGTACGACCTACCAACAGATGAGTGACGATCCTTCGGTGAGTGTGTTTTTTTGGGATTCTCGATGAAATCGTCTTATCGTCGCGCATGTGTTACGGAGGCGGTGGAGCGTGATATTGTCGCTCGTACTTGACCACCTCGTGTGTTCTTACAAGCCCAATAATCGAGAAGGTGGATTCTCGTGCGAGAGGCCGAAAACTGCGGACAATCTCCGATTACAAACCGCAATTTCGACGCACATTTAAGATCCCTCCGATCGCTTGGAAGGTTTGGCCTTGTGGTCCAGCAGTTTATCAACGTTTCTTTTTGTTTCAAGTGTTGCGTCAGCGTTGAATTCGAACGTAAAAACCCTCCCGACTAAATTCATCTTTCCGCAAAAATGTGCCTCATCGTTTTCGGTTTCACTTTTTTCGTTTCAGATCGATCGTCTTCCGCCCGCCGTGGTTCAGGCTTTCATGTTGGACGACGGCTTCTTTTCGCCGTTCATGAGACAACGAATCCCGGAGCTTTTGTTCACGAACGGAAGCTCGGGACTCGGCGGCTTCGACAACTTCTTTCCCACATCACGACCATCTTCGTCGCGCGATTTTCGTTCTTCGTTCGATCGTTCCGAGACACCGACGAATGTGCGAAGTGTTCCGATTCGTGTGGTTACTAATCAAGAAAAAGAAACCGAAAACTCGTGGATTGAACAGCCGAAAACAAAAGATCCAACGGAAAGTTTGTCATTCGAAACGTTGCAACGTCGTACGCCATCACCGCTTCTAACTCGGTAATTTGCTTTAAGAAAGCAATTCGATTTTTCAACACCTGTGAACTGTTTATTTTCAGTGAGTTCCCATCATCTCGACAACCTTCTTCGTTCGAACTTAATCGACGAACAATCTCAACATCACCGCCAACTTCACGAAAATTTGAATCACGACATGAAACTCGACGATCTCCATCGCCTTCTATGTCACGACCTTACGATCTACCCCCTTCAGCGCCAATTGGTTTGCGTCGAACGGTGACATCGAACTCCACCGCTTCTTTACCTCAACCCTCATCAACAGAAATTGGCCGTCGAGAATCGGAACCTGCATTGATTCTCGATGAAGCAGTCAGCGACTCTTCTCGTCCACCCTCTCGTGGCGTAAATTTAATGAATCGATCAAAGTCGCCGAGTCTTGCAAGTTTACGTCGTAAAGCCAACTTCATAACTCCTTCGTGTTTTCGTGGTGAAAAAGATCGAAACGATGAACGTTTGGCTTATACTCCCACAGCATCACGAGAGTCGTTACAAACGCCAACGAAATCGGTCCGATCAATCTTCTGGCCAAGTCGAACATCGAGTACTCCATCGCTAGTGCAGAACACAGCACTTTCGAATTCCAAAAACAAAGGCGATGAAGAGATTGTGGATCCGGTAGAAGCGGCAATTCGAAGTTTGGAGTCATTCGGTAATTTGTCTTTTAACATTCGAGCCCTCAGGCGCGTTCGATTTCTCAAATCACATCAAATTCCTTCGTTACATCGCGCGCAATTGAAAGTGGCGAGCAAGATCCATTGCAACAAGCAAACCGGTCGCCTGCTAAACAGCGCTTGTTCGCATAAAAACGTCCTCAATTACACGTTTAAGCTTTCAGATCCAAACGAATGTTTTAAACCGCCGACTACTACCAACGGCCAATTTCGATCGACATCCTCAATAAACACTCTACGCGACGATAACCCAACACCACGACATGCTTCCGCCCAATCGTCTGACACCGTAACTCCAACTGCTCCGGTTCGTTTGCGTTATACCACACCGCTTCTACCATCTGCTGAGAAGATGGGCGCTCGAAACTCGTCGCTTGCTAATCAAACTTCACAAAATCGACACGAACTACCGCCACGGTAAAACCTAAAAGCTTCCACATACCCTCTTTTTTCAGATCACAACGAGCTTCCGATCCACAACCTGAGAACAAAGAATCACGTTCTCGAGCTTATCGCTCTCATTTAACCGAATGTGTGAAACGAATTGAGATCGGTGCTCTTCGCGTTGAAAACTTTGCTTCATTACCTCAATGGCGAGATGCCGACCAACTTCGACGATCACTGCCGACTATTCATGAAACGCTTATTGACGTGGAACATGCGATAAGTGAGTTGATCAACTCGGCTGCTCGTTTGTCATTTCAACGGAATGATCCCGAATTCAATGGTAAACAAAAATTTTGAATCAAAAAATAAACGATTTATTCAGAGCTACAACGTCTTACCGATCCGTTAAGATCCGCTCATTCGCTGTTAAGTCGATTGCGTCGAGCGTTGGATCAATCGAATTGGTCGATTTCAAGTCTTTCTCGACCAGTACGTACTCATCTTCCCAATGATCCTCTTGATCAAATAGTCGCAATTCTACGACACTTACCGGCAGACACTTCTCGATTTGCGCAGTGGATTTATGGCTTCTTGACACGTCGAGATCGTACCGTTCTTCTACCTCACGGTATTTCTTCCGCTCCACCACCGCCGTTTCATTCTCGTGAAAACTACCGTTCTGAACATCAAACCTCCACACAAAATCGCACTCAACCGCCGAAGACACCGACTGTTCATTTCGCTACACCACTTACGTACGGTCGTGATGCTCGTTCAGATATAATGGACGGCGGTTCGACGACAAGTTCAAATTCAAGTCCTCGAGAAGACGAATCGAGTCGGCATTCGGAAAGCACGTTGAATCGCGGAGACAATGACGATTCAGAGTCGGTAGCTTCACAAATTGTTATTGAAGAAGACGACTTGGCTTCCGTAGTTAGTGATATGGCCGAGCATCCATGGACACAAAACGTAAATCGAAAAACTCTTGTTCTCACTCTTTTTCTATCTAGAACAATCGGCATACAACTATTGATCGAAAGTCACACAACGCAGATACGAGACAAGCACTGGAAGCACAGAAACATCATGTAGATGTTGATTTGGCATTTGAGGTAATGCAAATTTTGCACCTTCAATATGTGCGTTTCAAAAAATACTCAATTTTTGTGTTTTACAAAATGTTTTTTATTCAATTTATTACAACTGCTTTTATTTATTAAAGAACAAATTAATCAACTTTCTAGGACCCTACTTCATCGATCAGTAGACGACAAGCTCTAATGAAGATCGAGCCTTCCGGTCGTTCGTTTATCTACAACTTGGGTGAGGCGTCCGTGTACGTGGATCGTCGTCCGATTCGCAAGAACGATCGTGGTGAACTGCACAACAACTCGATGATCGAAATCGGATTGGCTCGCCTGTTGTTCGCACGTAATGAAGAGATGTCCCCTTACATAGCCGAAGAGTCAAAGCCGATTGTCTCGCAAATCAACTCCGAGCCCACTGCATCGTCATTTAGTCTTAATACTGAGGACAAATGATTGTGTTCCCTCTTTTTATAACCATTCTCATCTTTCCAACTTTGTCACGAACTAAAGTACAGTTTATTTATTGAATAACAAAGTAAACAACGAGAAATTTCACGACATAATTGGTTGTTTTCATCGCGTTCCGACGCGACACTTCCTTCATTATCGCCCTCCATTGTTGTTTCATTTACCTAAAATTTGCGATTATTCTATCAACTCTTAATCTAAATCACCTTATTCATTACGCTTACAATTCCTCGGCGTTGTTGAGCAATGCGTCTGGCACGAGGGAGTTTTGCACTAACAAGATTACGGTATCGATTGGGTGGGTTGAGAAACGTGCGAGTACGGTGTGTCCCAAAGTGCCCGCCTCGTTTCCCCACGCACTTAATCAGCCGCTTCTCATAACAAAAGATTGTGTTTTGGCACATGGCCGGAGTGACCGTCGCAATAGCGGCTACGACTTTGGTCCGAAGATCGTCGACGTTGTCGGCCCGTAGACTCAGTCAACCAATTTTACGAGCCGAATTCAAACATGCTGCCGAACGCTTAGATAATTTGATTAGTGAATGTGAAAATGTGGCCAATTCAATTCGAAAATCTCAATCTCCATCTGTCTCAGCGGCACAAGCTCTAGTCACGACGGTCGTTCAAATCACCAAAAAAGCTCAAAACTTGAAACCCTTGGCAAAAAACATGTGCTTCTAAACTCTTGCATTGCCCTCAAATTTCAACAGAATTCTACATTGTTGTCTATGATTTGTTGAAAGATAAATACGAGTGTTGCTTCACCAAGGAGTTTATTTACACCAAAACGAAACCGTATTGCTAGAAACGGGGAATGACTCAGGATTATGAATACGAATACCAAGTTACAATTGTTCAAAAACGCGGATGTTTACGAATAGAGAGTATAAAGTGATAGAATGTCAAAAGTCAGTCTTCTTCTTTGCACGATTCCAGTAGCTCGTCCAGTTCTTGATCCCATTGCTCTTCGTTACGACCGGTGGCTTTCTCGACGAGTTCGTAGTCGTTCAGATCACTCAGAAGCTCCTTTTCCCAGTCCTCTTCCGACGGTGTTGATTTGACAGTTTGTTGGTCGTTTGATTCCGATTCTTTTGGCGTCTCAATCTTCGTCTCTTCGCTCACTTTCTCAATTGCTGTAACGGATGGACTTGGCTGCTCGACTTCAGATTCTTCTTTGACTATTTCAGGCTCATTGCTCAACAACTTTTTCAACAAATTCACTCGATACATATAGTTGTGCCAAAAAAGTTCTTCGCTTAATCTAAAACCGCTGAATAGTTGTGTTCGACGTCAGAAACCAACTTTTTCGGAACCAATTGAAATCGCAATTTACTCAGATTCTCATCCACTTCCAACATTCGTTGTGCCAGAGCACCCATGTCGCTCTCGATTTCTGACGGAGTCAACGGAGCACCTTCAAGAACGTTTTGCGGATCCCTAGACAAACTCAAGAATCGTTCCTTTGCTTCCTCTTCGTTTGGTAATCCCTCCCACGGCAACGGGATTTGATCTTCAGTTTTCGACTTCAACGACTCTTTGAATTGCTTCTGTTCTTTCGACATCTCTCCAAAGACCACAACCTTAAACATGAAGGTGTTGTTATTTCCCAAAACAGAACTTGCATTCTGAGTCATTAGCTCGGACAGTTTGTTCGCTTTTTCTTGTGCTACGGACGAAAACGACAATCCGGCAGAAGTCGCAAGTTTCGCGTAAGAGCGCATTTTGTCTGAAAAGGTTCGTACTTCAACAATCAACTGCTAAGAACTCACCAGCAATTGCTGCGGTGTTGATCGAAACTTCGGATGCCGACTGAGCTTCAACGTTGTTATCCATTAGATTGGTTTCCGATTCCGGTGTCACACTCTCCAGCAAGGTGTTGAACTTCTTCTGTGCTCCTTCGAGTAAACTGAACATTCTACAACAAAACTGAAATCGTTCCACAACCAAAAACGATAGTTTCCAAGTGGACAAAGACCACCAGTCACATGAAAAGTCAGAACAATAAAAATAATTTAATAGAAACAGTAAAACATTATGGCTCAAAGGGTTGAAACTCGAAAAAATCAAGTCAAAGATTTAAAGTCGTAACTATTTAAGACGCGGTGTTTCATCCTGAAGCAAAACAACTTGAGCTGAGATCATTGAATTTATAGAAACTTACAAAATTTATGAGCCACTCTTCGTCATCACCATTCGATGTAGTTGGTGGAGTTGTGTTTGAGTATTTGGCCGAAACGACCACGAAATAGTCACGACCCTTATCCAAACGTATTACAAGAATACAACCAAGAGGAACTTCTGCGGTAATATCCGCTGCCTCCGGTTTGTTTACGCAAACTTGCAGCGTGACAGGTACTTCAGCATCGACATCCAGAAACGAGCTGTTCGGCGTCATGGTTAGCCAGCTCTCCCCGATCATCAAATTAGCTGCTTGTTGATGTTTGCTTGCAAAATGAAAACGAGTTGCGCTGGCGCCCGTATTTCGAATCGTTAAGACGGCAACCGCCGCTTTGTCAAATGAAACCGTACCCATATCAAACTAAAGTTTAAAGGTCATTCAATGTTGATGGCTAACGTGATACCTCGGTTTTGGAAAGTGAGATTTGTGGAAGAAGATTGTTCGCCCGTTTATCCGTTTCCTTCAATATTTCGTCTTGAACAATCGCACGTTTTTGTTTGTCAATTTTCTTGACGTTCAATGAGAAGAGTGAAACCACCGGCTTATGATCACTGAATACCACATCTGGACAGCTGTTATACGTGCACTGTTTAACTCGAACGTTCTTATCACGAGTCCAATACAAAATGCGATCACACCACGCGGGTACCCGACGTTTCTCACTAAAATCATCGTCAAACAACACCAACGAATTATTGAATTTACCTTGAATCCCAGTTGTTTGTGCCACAATCGTATTTGTAAGTCGGTTTGAATGATGGTTCAAGCTCGTGGAATCCGTTGAATGCCGTCTTCTCTCTTTGTTGTTCTCGAAGCTAAAGGTCGAAAGATAAGAAGCAAGACCAAATTCGTTTTCTTACTTGATCCATTTGAAATAATGCTCGATGCTCGTTACGATTACATTTGGCAACAATTTCATCAAGCATCAACGGAGCATTCAGACGATAGTTTAGATCACCCAACCAAATCACCACATCGTGATCGTAGATCCCTTTGCCTTGAAATTGCATTTGAGAGATATCACGAAAATCCTGAAACAACTTTCTATCTTCATTTCTTGTTAATTGATACCTGGTTTCGACGAGCTAACTCTCCGTTACCGGCAGCCAAGTGAGAGTTTATGAAGCATACAAGTGTATCGTTGATTTGAAGGCTGATTCCAACTCCTCCTTTGTTTCCGAACTTCAGGAAACCCGTTGGAACGGCCGAGTTTACGACCTCGGAGATAGCAAATCGACTCGTTTGTCGACGATACAAAACAAGAAATATTCCAATTAAACGAACAAAATCCACCTGAAGAACAACGATACTCATCATCAACATAAAAACAATCACCTGAACGTAGAAATTGGGTAATGCACGTTTCAACACGAACAACCACTCATGATGCTTATTCGAACTCTCGACCACGTACTGTCCAAGAGCGAGATCCATTTCTTGCAACCTGAAAACATCAGTCATCCTCTCAGCAGGATCTTCGAGCTACCCAATGACCACGAAGTCGGGAAAGTTGTCCGTATCGAAATGCAACCAATTGCCCAAATATTCGGGCGGTGAGCGGCCATTGACGTTGAAGGTGGTGACGAAAACACTCGCTGCATCGTACGAACAGAAACTAAACAACAGTGGAATACACAAACTCAACTTCCTTTTCGTCTTACCGATGTTCATGTTCGTGAAGCAAATCGTCGATAAAAAATTCGGATTTATAACTCATGTCGGAAAGTGACCAACGAAAATTTTCAGTTTTTTAAGCGAACAAAACAAAAAATGTGCATCGGGGAGCAGAGATATCACCGAGTCGATTTTCTGACCACAGGTTTCGAATTCACGCGAGATCGTTCAAAACCACATCTTTGGAATTGCAAATGCGACAGACAGTCACGAAGCCACGAAAAGAAGGAGCCGACGAAAAAATCGATTTTATTCGAAAGCCACGAATTTTAACAAACAAGCGATGAGCATTAAACCGATGGGTCAGAAAGAAGTTGGGAAGAGTTTCCGATCCGATTCGTTTGCTCATAAATAACATAAAAGACAGAACAATTAGCTCGAATAACCTTCAACTTCTTCGTGGGCAAAACCTTCTAACTGGAGAACGGACGACCTTGATAGGCGAACATCTTCGGATCGGCATCATGAACGCTTATATAATATCTAAACGGGTTTTTGAAACGTCTGGTCACACCTCTCTTTTCAAAAACTAACCGATCCTTCGGAATTCCGCACTGATAAAATCAGTGAGTGAGATCCGAAACGAGCGGAGCCGTGACCTCTGGACCGCTCACTTTCCAATCGAAGCGAATCGAACTGCAGCCGCTGGGTCCGTGGAATTGCCTCCGAAACTAACAAGCTGATCCGCAAGAACGACCACTTGAGCATACTAAACAATCGATCGTATTGCGACTATGCCGTTCGGGGCAACCTACGGACTCCGGTCAACGCCGCAATTTTGATCGCGGCTTTGGCCAAAAAATCCGATGGAATGTTCGATTTGGACAAACTGGTTTGAATCTCGAGCACTGGCATTTCGATGAACGATCGAAGGCGACAAAAACGGAAGCAAGTGTACGCACAACCTGAAATCGAGAAAGTGAGTGGAGAGCGAGGACCAGTGGGTGTACAGCCAAACGAATTCACCATTCATTCACGACTACTTTTCGCGCACGAAATCAAACAACTCGATTGAAATGCCGCTTCTTAGAATCGAAACTAATCTTTCGGCTGGCGAGATCCCCGATGATTTCAACTCAAAGATCACTGGAAAGTTGGCCGAATGGCTCAACAAACCGCGAAAGGTAAAAGGAGTTTAAGTTTCAAATTGGATTTCGTTTTGAAGATTGTTCTTGTTTCCGTTAGTCCCGATCGAATTCTGACGATGGGCGGAACGAATGAGCCCGCTGCTCATGTGGAACTACGAGCTATTGGAGGTATTCGCGGCCAAATGACCGAAAATTTGATCGTCGAATTGACCAACTTCGTCTCCACAGAACTGAAAATTGCTGTTGATCGGTGAGCAAAAGAACATAGGAAGGTGCTTGATAAAAAGCTTGTTCAGATTTATTATCCATTTGTACGACTCAGATCCCGAATTAGTCGGATTCAACGGACAGCAACGATCCAAAGCAATTCAGAAACCATGAACTTCTTGAAAAGTTGCATATCAACTTCGCCGCTTGTAACGCAGATTCTTAGTGTTATGCTCTTGAGTTCGTTTGCTAAACAGTCCAAATAAAACACTCGCAACATCCGCTTCAACATCCTGTTTGTCGAATATGTTAAACGGCTTTTATGATGAAACTGTAAGAGTAAATGATTGCAACAACAATTCGGGATCGGTGAATAACTGTGAGCTCTAATCCAGAAGCGGAGACTTGCAAAATAATTTTGGCCATCTATTGCACGATGACAATTTCCGTAGTCCTTCATTTGTTTCTTTACTTTTCCAGTTTCGTATGTTGCTCTTATCGGTCTTTCCGTTTGACGGCCGAGGAGATCTTTTTTTGAAGTTCTCTTGAGAACAAATGTGCTCGTCTTTTCCTTGAATTCGATTCGCGACCTTCATGTTTCCTGAAAACTTCGAAACTTCGTTGACGTTAGTTGAATTCCAGGTCTCAAAATGGTTCTCGAAGAAACGAAATTGGCCGCCCGTGTTGATGACAACGAAAAGACGAACAAAGATGAGGAGCAAACCACTGGAAAGCGAAAAGAACGGGAAGAAAAACCCGTCGAATTGGTTTGTCCAGTGCGAGCTCGAACGTTGATGATCGTTTTTCAGAGCGATGAAGACAAGAAGTTGAAAGAGGATCTCGAGGTACTGATTGCTCGTCTACAGGAAAACGACGAGAATCTCTACATGCCATCGTTGGAGAGCATGCGCGGTCTTATTCGTGCATCAACGACTTCGATGACTTCAGTTCCGAAACCGCTGAAGTTCATGCTTCCGCACTACTCACAGATGAAACAAGTTTTTGAGAAGATGGGCGACACTCCGGCAAAGGTATGAATTGATTTACAACATGGATTTGTAGTCCAATCGTTTCAGCGTCTCTGTGCCGACATCATCTCCGTTTTGGGCATGTGCTCGGACAACAAAAGCGACTGCATCAACTTCCGATTGAAGGGAATGCACGAACCGATTGGCGATTGGGGACACGAATACGTTCGGTTTGATTTGCATACTTGTAAACTCGATAAAAACTCCAATTTCAGACATTTGGCAATGGAAATGGCCGAAGAGTGGCGTTTGACTGCCGATGGCTCGGGAAAAAGCAAAGAACGTCGCGAAGAGCTTCTAATTTTGATCAAAGACATCGTTCGACACAACATGAAGCATAACGCAGAAGTTGAAGCCTGCGACTTGTTGTTGGAGATTGAGAAATTGAATTTGCTGTTGGAATACGTCGAAGGTAAGTTCAACGACTGTGTTGAAGTTCAAAGACAATTTCAGACGTCGATCATACACGAGTCTGTTTGTATTTGCTCAGGTAAACGGAAGCCTCAAATACGTCCCCAATAAGAGTTTTCAGCTGCGCACCATTGACTCCCGATCCCGACAATCAGATCCTCATTCGTACAGCCAAAGACTTATACCTGAAGTTCGACAAACAATTTGACGCCCTTCGTTGTGCCGTGATCTTGAACGATGTGGATCTCATTCGTGAGATTTTCGGAAACTGCAAAGATTTGTAAGTTGTTGAAAACAAAAGACATTCACCCATTTATTGATTTCAGGTTGGTCAAGCGACAAATGGCGATTCTGCTCGGCCGTCAACAAGTCTTCTTGGATCTTGAAGAACAACCAAACGGCGATGTTTTGGCGCCTTTGAACTCGAACACTCATCTCTTCCAATACTTCCACTCTCTAGCTCGTGAACTGGACATCATGGAACCAAAAACACCCGATGGTGTCTACAAAACTCATTTGGAACAAACTCGTCCGTTTGGTGGAGCCGCAAATGCCGACAACAAACGAATGAATTTGGCCGCCTCGTTTGTCAACGGATTCGTTAATTGCGGTTTTGGTGTCGACAAGATGCTCGGAGATGCGGAATCGGCGAATCGTTGGTTCTGTAAGAATCAGGAGTACGGAATTTTCTCAGCTGCTGCCAGTTTGGGTCTCATTTATCGTTGGGACATTGATAAAGGTACGAAAACGGTTTATTCGGTTAGAAGTTTTGAAATCTTTACAGGTCTTGTTCAATGCGATCAGTTTTTGTATGTTAACGACGATTACATTCGGGTAATGAAAAGGCTCGGTTGTCCTTAAAATCATTTTTAGGCGGGTACTCTTTTGGCAATCGGAATCATTTCTTCGGGTGTTCAAAACTCGTGTGATCCGGCTGCCGCGTTACTGATGGATCACGTGCACAGTGAACGTGCCTGCATGTCGATCGGTTCAATTCTGGGACTTGGTCTTGCTTACGCCAATTCCAAGCGTGAAACCGTTGTCAAGGATGAAGAAGGCGGTGTGATCTACGAACTCAAAAAGGTAGTCTCATTCACATTAAATCGTGTGTTCATTTACTTTTTAGGTTCTTGCTGATCAACGTCCTTCGGTTACACCGGAAATCAAAGGAATGGCCGGCCTTTCGCTTGGATTTATTTTGGTTGGAACCGGCGATCATACCGTCGCCATGGAAATGCTTCAAGTTCTCATGGAGCGTTCAGAGATTGAACTCGCCGATCCAAACATGCGTTTTCTGGCTTTGGGAATTGCACTCGTCTTTCTTGGAACTCAAGAACGCAGCGAGGTTTTCGTTGAAAGTCTTCGTTCTTTGCCCGAACCCTTCGGTAGCATGGTCTCGACGTTGGTCGATGTTTGTGCGTATGCTGGAACTGGTAACGTCCTTAAGATTCAACGTCTTTTGCACATTTGTTCCGAACATTACGAAGGAAAAGAAGAAAAGAAAAAGGTTTGTAATCAATCTCATTCAATCAACAAAAACTTAGGATGATAAGAACAAGAAGAACAAAGAAGAAAACAAGGACGAGAAACCTGACTTGTCGGCTCAACAAGCAGTTGCTGTTCTTGGAATCGGTTTGATTGCAATGGGTGAAGATATCGGAAGTCAAATGAGTATGCGCGTATTTGGCCATCTGGTAAATTCAATTTTCTTATTCCTATTCCATGCTTATAATTCAGATTCGATACGGTGAACCGGTTATTCGTCGCGCCGTTCCATTGGCCTTAGCGTTGTGCAGTGTTTCGAATCCTCAATTGAACATTCTGGAAACGTTGAGCAAGTTCAGTCACGACGCTGACAATGATACGGCGCACAACGCCATCTTTGCAATGGGACTGGTCGGCGCGGGAACGAACAATGCTCGTTTGGTTGCTATGCTTCGTCAATTGGCGAGTTATCATCACAAGGACCAAGTTAGTTTAATGCTCGTACGTATCGCTCAAGGACTTACGCACATGGGCAAAGGAACAATGACTTTGAATCCATTCCATTCGGATCGTCAACTTATGAGCCCCGCTGCTGTGGCCGCTGTGTTCTCAGTTTGCTTTGCATTCTTGGACGCCAATAACAGTAAGAGATCATTTAGTTATTTCTGAAATGCTTTCATATCTCAGGTATCTTGAACAATCGTCAACACTATTTGCTGTTCAATTTGGTTCTGGCAATGCAACCGCGTCTGCTGATTACACTCGTTGAAGATCCAAACGATTCAAGCAAATTGAAACAAGTGAATGTGACGGTTCGTGTCGGTCAAGCAGTGGATGTTGTGGCACAAGCCGGACGACCGAAAACGATCACCGGATTCCAAACGCACACAACTCCCGTACTTTTGGCTTACGGTGAACGTGCCGAACTGGCCACTGACGAATGTAAGTTCCTTGCACGTTTTAAATTGTGATCAACTACTTGCATTTCAGATTTGCCCGTTACACCCTATTTGGAAGGATTGGTCATTTTGAAGAAGAATCCGGATTCTGAAATGGCCACCAAGTAAAAACCATAAATTATTTCTTGTTGAACAATTTGAAACGTGTGTGCAACTTGTGCGAATGTCTGTCCGTTATTTCGATTAAACTATATGCCGTTCTTGATGAGATTTAAAAGCTGATAAAACTTGTCGACTGTTCGAATGAGCAAAAAAAGGTCGAACAACGAAGAGGATGGTCGATGCCACGAAGAGTATTGAAGAAGTTGTTAGTCTTTTCGGGGAACACTTTCTCCCAGACATCTCTTTTCTTTCGATTATAAGTTTTCGAACTGAAAACGGTTTTCATTGGTGCATTTTAATTCAAACGTGTATATTTCGTGAAACAAACTGTAGAGGTACAAGTGAAGATTCCAATCGTAGTGTCATTAACCACAAATAAGTGATTACTCACCACAATTGACCGCCAATTAGCACCGAACTCTATTTATGAGCAAACATGTGGGTAATTGATCAATTGGCGATGGAATCAGCAAACGTCAATCTGCTGATCAGTCACAAATTGCGTGATTTTGACGACAAAATGAGTTATCTTTTCGTTGATGAAATAAACGAAATGAGATTTAGATTGAGATTATAGCGAACCACGAGCCAATTTGTTTACTTTTCGCATTCGCCTACCGGAATCGCTTAAGCTCTTTGGTTCCGTTGTCTTTGCGCGTCTTATCACGTGAAAGTGTTCAATTGAAATGCTCCGAAATTCTTCCAATTCTGTGGCCACTTCGCTTGTTTCCTTTCCAATCGAAGGGTCTTTGTTGAACGAATAATTTTGTTGATCTTTGTGCAAAACGGTCATCTCATTTCCCTTCGATGAATGTCCATCAGAACGTTTGGTATCAGCGGGCAGACGGTCGATCGTCTGACAACGATTTTGACGCGCGACCTCCGCTGACGACTTCCCTTTTCGATTCAATTGCCCTTCTGATAAGCGAGTGCAATCTTTGGACCGTTGAAATGGACAAACGAAGCGGTTTTTTCTCGTTGACTTTGGACATTTTCGTCCGCCATTTAATCACTAGCGACCTCTCTGATCAATTTTACGGCTGTCAAATTGCTCGAGCGAATTCGTGTTTGTCACACATAAACGTGCCGTTTAACAAATCGGTTTATTGTAGTTGTTGCGGCCATGGAAACACTTATTGATCTATTCAACAACATTGCTTCCGATCCATCGGCTCGACAACGCGTCGTGTTACAAGTTGGTTTTGTTCGTTGAAGCGAACAAAAACGTCGTTATTTAGGATGGTGATCGTGAGTGGACGTTGGCGGAGTTGGACAAAGAAACGCGAAAGTTGGCGGGAGTTTTCATTCAGAAATTCGGTTGTCAAAAGGGATCATGTGTTGCGATTTATATGAATAAGAGTGCCGAGTATGTTTTGAGCTATATCGCCGCTCTACGTGCCGGCTCTGCTTATCTACCGTTGGACATAAGCTATCCAGAAGGATTGTTGAATTCGGTGCTCGATGAAGTCACTCCATCGGTTATTTGCACTACTCCCGACCATGCAACTCGATTGCCCGGTATACGACATATTCCTTTTGATTAACAGTCTTTTGATTCAGCAAATGCTTCGACATTTGTCTTTCAAGCTGGATGGTCGTTGGATGACTCGAAGGTCGATTTGCCAACAGATATCGGTCCTGATGATATTGCGTACATTGGTTAGTGATGGATCTCGAGCCTACAAACCATTGATTTCAGTTTATTCTTCTGGAACAACTGGCAAACCGAAAGGAATTCAATGTCGTTAGTTCATTAAATAATCTTATTGTTCATTACAAGACTTTTGCAGCTCATCGTGGTGCGGTTGTTTCGTACGGTTATCGTTTCAAAAACTATCCCTACGATGTCACGGATGTTGTTGCTTGCAACGTTTTCTTTGTTTGGGAAATTTTTCGTCCGATTCTGAAAGGTTAGTTGAAACAACTCACAACAATGTAAAACAAAATATCTCAGGAATTAAAATGGTTGTCATTCCGGTAAGATACGAATACTCTGCACTTGGATTCTGGACCTTTTTCAGGACGATGTCATTTACGACTCCAGTCAACTTTGTCACTTTCTTAAACGTCACAAGGTCACTCGAATGTTGTTTACGCCATCACTACTCGAGGTGACATCAAAGAATTAACACATTGAAGGTTGTTTAGACGATTTTGGATACTCAAAAAGGTGCTTTGCTGGACGAAGCATTCAAACACTTTCGTGTGATTCACTTATGTGGTGAAGTTGTCACTTGTGCGCTATTGGCTCGCATTATGCGGCATTTTTCTCACGCCAAGATCGTCAATTTGTATAGTATCAGCGAGACAGCGGACGTTAGTGTTTGCGATTTGAACGAATTTCATAAGCGCGGTGAAGATCGAAAATATGCGCCGGTGGGTCGAGTGATCGACGGAGTTCGAGTCTTGATATTGGACGCAGCGCTTCAAAAGGTCCCAATTGGAGTACCCGGCGAAATCTACATTGCTGGAAAGACACTTGCTCACGGTTATATTCAGCGACCGGAGTTGAATAAAAATCGTTTTCTCGAAGTGCCCCGAGAGTATCAACATGAGTTGGCAAGCAAACGAATGTACAGAACCGGTGATTGGTAAGAAGTGGTCCACACGAAGAGTCCAACTACTTATTATAGGGGCTATGTTCTCCCGAATAACATTCTCGAAATTTGCGGTCGCTGTGACACGTTGGTCCGTATTCGTGGCTACGGTGTTGAACTACAAGCCATTGAAGCGACGTTGTTGAAAATGTCAGCAGTTGCTTCTTGTGCTGTAGTGAGCGTGGGAGACGAAGGCGAAGATAAACAGGTGAATTGATTATCACCTATACGGTAATCGAAAATGAGCTTTGCAGTTAGCAGCTTACATCGTTTTACGCGAGCAAATTTCACGGAAAAATCTTCGTGCCGAACTAAAACGTTTGCTTCCGTTTTACATGATTCCCAAGTAAGTAAGGTTGAGAAATTCTATCGCTTATTGTGGCTTCAGATATTTCATTTTCATGGAAAAGTTTCCGGTCTTGGCGGCGTCGCATAAGATCGATCGTCGAGCTCTGCCACCAGTTGATCTTCAAAAAGATGTTGTGGAAACCGATGCGCTACCTCAAACACCAACTGAGAAGAAATTGGCCCAAATTTGGTCCGAAGTTCTTCAAAACTCCTCACTCGACATCCAGGAAAGCTTTTTCGATCTTGGCGGTCACTCGTTGCTGGCAGCTCGTTTGATCAACAAAGTTGCTGAAGGTTGTTAGCTGAAATGTTGTTTGAGTTAAAGCATCTCTTTCAGAATTTAATGTCACTCTTACCATTCGTGATCTTTTTGCGGCACCTTCTGTTTTCGAACAAGCCAAACTACTCGATGGTTGCGAACGAAAGAGTCCGGAGAATACGGTCGATTTGGACAATCAAGTGGAAACACACGATTTGAAAGACAACGTTATGGACTTACATTTACGTGCATTTTGGCGCTCAACAGAGTGGGGTTGGGGTAATCGATTCTATCGTTCAAATATTTTGCTAACTGGAGCAACCGGGTAAGTAATTAGTTTTCTATTACATGCATTACACTAAACATTGGTATTAAACAAAACAATTTACAGGTATCTGGGAGCGCATATTCTTCACGAACTTCTAGTCAGCTCACAAGCGAGTATCGTGTGTTTGATTCGTGAAAGCTCGAAAGAGAGTGTCGATGCTCGTTTAAGGCACGCTCTAAAGAAATATGGACTTTGGGACGACACAATTGCCGAACTAGTGCGGTGAGCTTTCTATTCATAGCATTCAATATTTTCAATTCAGAGATCGAGTACGCAACTTTGCTGCGGATATTGCACTCGTTCAGTTTGGTTTACAAGAAGAAACTTTCCTATTCCTCACCTATGAAATCGACGTGGTTATTCACGCCGCTGCCTACGTGAATCTTATCTTTCCGTATCAAGCTCTTCACGGTATCAATGTTCTCGGCTCGAAGAACGTGCTCGATTTCTGTCATCGCAACAAGATCAAACCCTTGCATTACATCAGTACGGACGCCGTGATTCCACACGGATTGGAAGAAGTTGATGAGGACTACGACATTTCGATGGGCCGCGAGAAGTTGAGCGACGGTTATTCGCAAAGCAAATACGTTGCTGAACAACTAGTCAAACGGTAATCTAACGCCATTAAACCTGCTGAATTCTATTCTAGTTCTCAACAACGTGGTCTTCCGGTCATCATTTATCGTCTCGGAAATCAAGCAGCATCCGCCAATGTTGCTCATTGGAATGATCAGGATTTCACGTATCTTATGCTAAAAGCAGTTTTGCATTTGGGCAAAACTCCAAACGTCGATTGGAAAGTAATCAAAAAAACACAAAGATATCGAATTTTTACGACTTAGGTTGAAATCACTCCTGTTGATTTTTCGGCCAAGTTCATCGCTGATCTTACGACAAAACACTTTTGCGAGAACGTTGGCAAGATTTTCCATTTGATCAACACCAAAGCTCCAACTTGGAATGAATTCATGGACTGGGTTCGCAATTTCGGATATCAAATCGAACCCGTAGATGTGAATGTTTGGATCGAATTGTAATCCGAGATTATTTAGATGACAACTAAAAACGATTTTCAGAGTCACCAATTCCAGTGATCATGCGTTGCAACAGATTCAGCGTCTAATTCAAGTGATGGTTAGGTAGATAACCCGTCTTCTTTATCAACATAAACATGAATATTGTAGCGATGAAACCTTCTTTTTAATGCAATCGAGTTACAAACGATCGAACACCGACAAGCTGCTGGAAACGTTAAATTTGAGATATCCGACCATAAATGAACGTCTTGTTCATCATTGGCTTCGACTGTTTATCGAACGGCATTACATAAGTCGACCAAAAACACGAACAGGTTGCTTGATATTCATTTTTGTTTAAACGTAAAGGTTTCAGGAACAACTTTGATTAACAAAGTTTGCATTGTAACTGGAGCTTCAGACGGAATTGGTGAAGCGATTGCTCGAGCTGCGGCCGTTGAAGGAGCAAAAGTTGTCTTAGCGGCTCGACGAAAAACACGATTGGACGACATCATCAATCAACTGAGCGTATTCGGGGTCAACAAGTCCAGTTTGTTGGCTGTTGGATGCGATGTAACGAAAATGGAAGACGTGCAACATGTGGCTTCTGAGTGTGTTCAACGCTTTTCACGAATCGACTGTCTGATTAATTGTGCCGGTTGTATGTATTATTGCTTGGCGAGTAATGGGTACACAGAGGTCATTTTTTTCTTCTGTTCAAGTTTGAATGTGAAGGTTTAGGAGTGGAGGAAACAAATCGACATCAATTGTCACGGAACAACGAATATGATTAGTGCCGTTTTGCCGCAGATGATCAGACAAAATCAAGGTCTACTGATAAACATTACAAGTGACGCTGGAAAACGTGTAAGTATTCAGCTCTAGACGGAACTCAAAAGAAAACATCTTTTAGGGATTTGCAGGATTGGCGGTCTACAGCGGTTTGTACTTACTAGTTTCAAGATAGAATAACTGTAATTTTCAGGAAGCAAGTTTTATATCGAAGGTTTTACGCAAGCACTGCGACAGGAGTTGATAGGCAATAACATTCGAATTACGAACATTCAACCCGGCGATGTGAGTACGAAGTTGGCGAGTATGTCAACAGACAAAGAAGTGAGTTTTCAGCTTACAATTGTAACTGCCTTGTTGTTTTAGGCCAGTGAAAAGTACGATTGTTCCAAAGCAGGACATAAGATTCTTCAACCCGAAGATGTTGCCCGAGCGGCAGTTTACGTTCTTAGTCAGCCATCACATGTCGCAATAAACGAACTGCTCATTGAACCTCAGGCAGCTCCAATCTAAATTCTAAATGTAATAAATTCTATCCACTTGTTGACACAATCTTTTAAATTTACTGTAACTTCGAGATACAAACTGCTATTCAACAATAAAGTTTTGAATCAAACAAGATGTCGGTTTTTAAGTTCGATTTTTCCAGTTAAACGTGTGCCCGGACACTTTCGTAAATTGCCAAAGGATGTAGATTGGAAAATTACTACAATGCAGAAGAAAGAAACGCAAAAGCGATTAACGAAGACAAACAGAATATGGAGGAGAAACATCGAGGAGTTTACGGAACATTGACAAAAGATTCAAGTCACTAAATTTGCCATCACTCATCAGCGAGCTCAAAACAACAAACATCCTCAAGAATGCCTTAGATTCGAGTTCACGCTTTGAAATACAAAACCAGTCAAAATTCATCATTAAAATTGTAAATTGCATGAATAATGCGGTCTAAACATAGTCGAAGCAAATGAGCCGGAAATTTCAACCATCAGACATTAAAGTCCGAGAGAAGTCAACTTCCATTGTCTACAACTCGGGGACCAGTGACTGTATAAGCTTGTAGTTAACAGAACAAGAACAAGCACTCATAAACTTCAAAGCCTGTGAATATCAGCGAAATCCGATCAGCCAATAAGCTACAATACACAACACCCCCATTCCCTTGTATAGCACGTCCATCGTGCAAAACGGTGTATCTTGGAGATTCTGGCAACAACTAGTGCTCAAATTGTTTTAACAGATAGCTTAAAAGTTTAGCTATTCAAGGTGTTCAAACTCGTAGCTACCGGATAACTGGAAGAGAAGTGAAAGCACTTCAAAGCCCAACAGTTTGTCAAAAATCGTCCAAAATTGCAAAAGTTTGTGAAGCTTTTCTCACTAAAGATGGATAGCTGTAATTTGGCACACTTCTTATGGAGCTTAAAAGATTATAATTCTAGGAATTTCGAGAGCTGAGGTTGATCGAGAGCAGAATTGGAATCTAAAACACACTCAAAAACTGAGTCTCGTGAACTTGACTATAACAACGATATTAGTTGGCCTCAATCGCTGTAATTTGCGGGACAACTACACAATATTGGATTAGTTTGTGGTGGTTACTGCATGTTAATCGATTTAATGCTTGCAGAAATCGAACCTCACGTCTACGGCTTGAGATAAGGAAAAGTAAGAAGCACAATTGCTTTCATATCTCAACTTCTAGTCGTCGAATGTTAATCAACTTCCAGCCACGTCGAATCAGTCAATATCTTAACATCTAGAGTTCTGATCAAACGTTTTTAGTGGCCATCAAAAACACTCTCCAAGTGATTGGTTCATTGATCGAAAATTCGAAATCCCTACGTGAAAAAAGCAACCGGATCTTCAGATCATTTCACTCGAAGTTTTACGGGTAGCTGCTACTACCTCTGATCGTGTCAACCTGTTGGGTCGGATGTAAACCCGAAAAAGCAGTCGATTCGGCCATTTTACTCGCTCCTTCTTTTCTCCATTTGCTCTTGAATTCTGTTCAGTGGATCAGAGTACAGATTTTTTACTGTCTAGTTTTCGATTGGGACTGGAAGGGATAATGGAATTGATGATTGTAGTGTATTCGAAGGATGTTATTAGCGAGCATTCAGGCAATCCTCCTGTAATGAGATCGATGTTGTTGTTCTTCATCTGCGACTGTTTCCAAGGAATCTCAAGTGAACGTCACAGCATCTAGCCACTTGTTTTCAACCTCTGGTCATTAAAAACCATCACACCACTCCAAGCTTCTGCATTCAATAGTTCAAACAGAAGCTACTCCAGTTTTGCCATCGTATATTCTGGAATGCGATCACTGCGAGTTTATAAGCACTGTCCAACGATGGTCATTCGTGTTGTTTAAGCGCAAAGAGAAATGTAAATGGCGTGCCAACCAGCTTCGCGCAGTAAAAGACGGAGCTACCTTGCTTCGTGATCGGGCGCCATGGCCGTTCAGATGGTCAGTTGCCGTTTTTCTTCATGACCAAGCAACCGGTTGCCATCTCTTCCTCCGCTTTGTTCTAATCTCCGTCGTTTTGATTTCGTTTACCCAACGATTTCTCCTGCTTGCTTAATCCGAAGTTTACAATCACCTATCCAGTGGTCATCCGAAGCTCTAATCTTGATTGCCTCATGTCGCTTTTCTCCGCGTTGGTCAAGAATTGTGTTCACTGTTGTTGTGTTGTTGCAGCTTGTTGTTATGCTTTCTTCCCATTTCCTACGCATTTCAATTTGTTGTTTGGGTTCGTTAAGCCAAGCTTGAGAATAACTCTACGACTGTCGTTGTCATCATTCTTTTTGCTAACAGAGATCGAAGAAAATTTGGGGACTTCGATTTGAATGAATCTTAGATATCTTGTAAGAGAGTGTTATCCACTTATTCGCTTGGAGTTTCGTGATCTTGTCTAGCGAACTGAACGCCGCCGTTCCACTTTCCCACGACCACGAGTAGGTGGCCAAAATGATTCCAATCGTATTGAAGATCGACGTGGCGCTCGGAGCAAACTAAAAGCCAAAAAGAAAAGCAATTTGAAAGACTTCAAACCTACGAACCTGAAAACCGAATGTACGACCATAGAAACAAGAAGCATCCAAGCCCTCGATTCCCTTCAGCATCCCATGATACAACGAGTAGTCGCAGTCAAGCGACGGGAACAACGAGTTCTCGTCCAATGTTTCGCTCAAAAGCACGACCGAAATCCATTTCCCGGTGTGTGTTCGTCGTAATCGCATTTTCGTGCAGCCTCAGCATCAAGTCTGAAATCAGCGATCTTTCGAATGGACGATGTCAACAGTTGTTACGGTTGATCATTTCGCTGCAACATTCGGCGATTCGCTGGTAGCACATGGATTTGGTTCGATTCGCGTCGAAGTAGACGTGATTCTCGTCGGCCAGCTAAACCCCGTGAAGTCATTTCAAACACGAGGAAATCAGATTACCAGTTTGAGCAAACGAAAAACTCCATCACACTCCACGAGCATTCGCGGTTCAACTTTGCGCGAACGACCGTTGGAATGGCGTTGCGATGAGTTTCCGTGTGCATCGAGTCGGCTGGAACCCACAAACGTATGATAAACCAGCGGATGCTCATGACGCGCCATTTCATTTCAACGGCTCCGAATATCGAACTAGAATCAGCAAGCATCTGTTTATTGGTACAAAATCATAATAAAAAGTTCGCGTCAGCTGAAAACAATCACCAACGAGAATGAGATGAATAGCACGTGGGTCCATTGAGCTTGCGGCGAACAACAATGCGACATTCGGTGAAGGTTTAAGCGCCGGTCTCTTTCGGCCCATTCATATGACAAAACATCGCTTTCAAAACGCGAATTCCTAAGTCGTGCGTGGCCTGCAAATCGTGAATAAACGTTCAACTGAAGTCCGATTACCTTGTTGAAATCCCGAAATTTATCTAGCAAAATTTTCGGCAGCTCGCTGTTCATGTGTTCCTTGTCGTTGTTGGATTGCAACGTACGTTCCACCTTGTCGACGACTTGGAACATTACTTGGTTAGTGGCTTTGAGCACTTCGAAGCCGAGTTCACACATTTCATCGGGTCGAGATTGACATTCTTTCATTCTGCGGAACAATTCAGAAAACATGGGAAAAGTGCGTTCACAGGAGCGATGAAATTCGCTTCGGAATTCATTGAGCGGAAGTATTTCAACACTAAACAATTCGTAAACGTCGGCCAATTGCATGTCTTCGACTAAACATGAAATTTCATTACGAATTAGAATGTCGAACTAACTTTCAGGAAGAGCTGCGAAGCCGGTGTCTCGGACGTTACTGTTCATTTTGGTGGCGTTTGGAATGAAACAGATGGACTGCAAGTAAAAAGTTCACGATATAACACGTAAGTCGGAGTTTTCGCGCCAACACGATTTTGGCACTACAAACGTAAACGTCTCTGAGCCAACTCCAGAGAATAATCACCGACTGAACGACTTGTTCTGAGTGGCTTTGTTCCTTCAATATCCAAATCAAAGGGCGTGGATGAGTGAGCGATCGTGGGAGGAGCGCCGACAACAAGGTCATTGGCCCCGACTCCTACTTTCGAAAGAACAAAGGATGGTGATTGCGCGAATCAGCGAGCCGTTTGAATTTTGCCCTTAGGAAGTGTGATGCGACAATCGGTGACGCCGCGTGAACGGCGCGCAAAAACAACAGTTTTCGCTAATCACCCACAGCTAACGCCGTCGGTATTCGGTGGTTTCAAGGTATGTATTTTTGCTTGGCAGTCGAAAACAACGATCGCTTTTCATCGCCGACAACCGTAACCCAAGAATTCGATTCTGTTGCTCTGAAACGCCAGAGGCTCAGTTCTTCTATTCGATTAACGAAGCGGTTGAAGTTGTGAATTTTATTTCTTTTACAATTCGCTGTTGGTTTCGTTCAAAAAGTTTATTCATAGACAAAAAAACTTGAAAACATAATCAGTAGCTTTTATCAGGATCATCGTGTTCGGCCGAAGAAGTTGAAGGCAGTTCGGGGTCGACCCGCAACCTTCATGAACCCTTCGTTCGTTGAAACCGGCGACTCGAACGCCGGCATTTCGAAGTTTCTTTGCAAACGTGATCGTATCGTCCAACAATGGATCCAGATGGCACGACTAAACTCGAAAATTGTACGTTCAAAATCGTTCGCTTACAATGAAACGACAAGTCGGAAGTTCGCGGAGCAACTCGTCGGGAGTGTACATGGGCGAAATCGAACAGTCTCGTGGCAGATTCAATCCGAGCAGCTCGCTAAGCGAAGTTTCAACTTTCTCTGCTTCCTAAAATCACTATCTTTACTACGTCGAATACTCGACTAAACCACCTTCTGTGCAGCACGAGCAGCTTCGTGGAAGTCGGCAGTTGCAGCACGAGTCAATTTCGGAGTACTGCAGGTGCGAGTTCGTGGACCGCAAATGCGTACCGGAGTCGTGCAGTGAAATAGTCGCCGTCATGCATTCACTACGTCGACATATTCCAACAACGACTTGTGTCCTCGTTGACTGATCAAACTGTTGCTTGTGATTTCCGATCTAGTTCCATTCGGACAACAGTCTGTGTACGCAGCAGCACAACGAATAACAATTCCCATGTGAAGAAGCGGGTCTGTGAAACTGAGCACCCGTGATGGCGAAGGAAGATACTATAAATGGCAACTTCAAAAGATCATAAAGAAAGCAAAGTACTTGGAATCAAACCGTCCGGCATTCTCGCGGCTTTCAATTGAGCCAAACGAAGGGCAACCGAAACGATCAGATTACCACCGGCCGAATCTCCGACCATCAAAAGTTTTTTGCCGTCCCATCCAAACTTCTCAGGATTCTTTAGAATCCAGGCATAAGCATAGAGCACTTCTTCGGTGGGACGTGGAAATGGGAATTGAGGAGCTAGCGAGTAATCCACCGACACAATCGGGCAGTCCAGATACTTTGCCCACAACCGTAAATATGTTTCGTGCGATTTTGACGATGTTGCTACATAACCTAAAAGAAGCAGCTCGCGTTTTTATATGTTTACCGCTTTTCCAACCTCCACCGTGACAATGAAGTAATAGATTGGAGGAAAGTGGCTTCGTTGATTTTTTGGACGACTAAACATCTCAACGATCAGAAGCATTCAATCCACGTGACCTACCAATCCTTCACGACTTGTTGCCGACAGGATGCGCACTTGTATCGGAGCTGATGGTCCATGAGCACCCGGTTCAGGAATTTCAATTGACCGCCCATCTCTTCCATCCAATCGGATCGGACCGTCCATCGGAATCAGAACGACTTTGTTGATCTCCATCGTTGGACAAAACAGTTTCGGCGGCGGATTTCGGATAGGTTCCAAAAGTCGCGGCAAAACTCCAGATCGGCTTCTCGAGTCACTTTGATGATTCGTCGAGCACGCTCTTTAGGATTCAGAAAGTAGCGGCCGGAATGGAGCAGCGAACTGAACGCCGCTGTTCCACTTTCCCACGAAAACGAGTAGGTGGCCAAAATGATTCCAATCACATTAAAGATCGACGTGACGCTCGGAGCAAACTAAAAGCCAAAAAGAAAAGCAATTTCAAAGACTTTGAACCTACGAACCTGAAAACCGAATGTACGACCATAGAAACAAGAAGCATCCAGGCTCTCGATTCCCTTCAGCATCCCACGATACAACGAGTAGTCGCAGTCAAGCGACGGGAACAACGAGCTCTCGTCCAATGTTTCGGTCCAAAGCACGACCGAAATCCATTTCCCGGTGTGTGTTCGTCGTAGTCGCACTTTCGTGCAGCCTCTTGCATCTTCAGCATCAAGTCTGAAATCAGCGATCTTTCGAATGGACGATGTCAACACCTAATCACTAATCAATTCGTGCATTCCCTTCAATCGGAAGTTGATGCAGTCGCTTTTGTTGTCCGAGCACATGCTTAAAACGGAGATGATGTCGGCAGAGACGCTGAAACGATTGGACTACAAATCCATGTTGTAAATCAATTCATACCTTTGCCGGAGTGTCGCCCATCTTCTCAAAAACTTGTTTCATCTGTGAGTAGTGCGGAAGCATGAACTTCAGCGGTTTCGGAACTGAAGTCATCGAAGTCGTTGATGCACGAATAAGACCGCGCATGCTCTCCAACAATGGAATGTAGAGATTCTAGTCGTTTTCCTGTAGACGAGCAATCAGTACCTCGAGATCCTCTTTCAACTTCTTGTCTTCATCGCTCTGAAAAACGATCATCAACGTTCGAGCTCGCACTGGACAAACCAATTCGACGGGGTTTTCTTCCCGTTCTTCTCGCTTTCCAGTGGTTTGCGCGTGTTCACAAGACATTTTAAGACCGTGATCAACTGAAAAATTCAACGGTAAAAGTTGTTTCCAAAAGACGAATCCAAGTGAGCAAAACGATGCGAGAAAACGATGACTATTGGGGTTGAAGAGAAAGTTGACACTCGCAGTTTGTTTCCCTGCATTTCGCCGTTTCTTATTTTGCATCAGTCGTTTCGTTGTTTAGATTCCAGAAGTGCAATGAACTCTTCGACTCTTTTGAGAACGTTACGATCAACCCAACGGTAATCGTCTTTCAATTGCCTTCTACTTTTCACCGTTTCAGTTTGGCATTAGCGGCAAACCAAAATGCTACGAGATTCATTCATCGGAACACTTTCGTCAACTTTGTTCCACAACAAGAAGCTTGGGTAAGCGCGGGAACTGAGGACCGAGTGATGAACGCGGTTTGCAGGTCGTGGAACGAATGGGACGTTTCCATAAGATTCTAGATCCTGGCTTCAATCTCCTAATTCCGCTGGTCGATCGTATCAAATATGTCCAGAGCTTGAAGGTATGAAACGAAAACACAAAGCGAGTGATCAATCGCAAAATGTTCAGGAAATAGCGATTGAGATTCCACAACAGGGTGCGATCACCATTGACAACGTTCAACTGAGTCTCGACGGAGTTTTGTACTTGCGAGTTGTGGATCCCTACAAGGTAATAATGCTATTCGTGGCATTCGTTTACTCTCGAGATTTAGGCTTCTTACGGAGTGGATGGTTTGTGTTTTTACGCCCATTTCCTAAAGACTTGTGCTTTTCAAATCCCGAATACGCGGTCACTCAACTGGCGCAAACGACAATGAGAAGCGAAGTCGGAAAGATCAGTTTGGATACCGTGTTCAAAGAACGCGAGCAACTGAACGTCTCGATTGTCGGTGGGTTTCAACTTGTAGTTTATTGATTCGAAATGAAGTTTAGAAGCGCTGAACAAAGCAGCCGAACCGTGGGGTTTAACTTGTATGCGATACGAGATTCGAACAATGACGATGCCACAGCGCATACAGGAAGCCATGCAAATGCAAGTGGAAGCGGAACGAAAGAAAAGAGCGGCGATTTTGGAATCGGAAGGTAAACGTGATGCGGCAATTAACGTCGCCGAAGGTGAGAAGCAGGCGCGAATTCTGGCTTCCGAAGCGTATCTTCGCGAACAAATCAATCAGGCCGAAGGTAAAGCCCAGGCGATCGTACTTGAAGCCGAAGCACGTCGTAAAGGTAAGACAAACGCTTGTTGCCCAAACGAATGTTCAGGATTAACTCGTGTTGCTGAATCTTTGAATGCCAAAGGCGGAAGTGGGGCCGCTTCGTTGGCGGTTGCTGAACAATACGTGAAGGCGTTTGGTTGGTTGAATATTCGAATGAGACTCAATATCGTTTTAGGTCAATTGGCCAAGAACACAAACACTTTGATTGTGCCCGCAAATGCAGCTGACGCGAATACGATGATTGCACAAGCGATGACCGTCTACAAAAAGCTCTCTGACCGTTCCACCAATTCGGCAGTCATCGAGTCCGCAACACCCACTGATTCGCCTAACTTGTGGTAAGAATTTATTGGACCCAGCAACAAAAATCACTTTGTGATATGATTCAGATCCGACGAACTGGCGCTCAAATTCGAATATGGAAAACACGTTGAAAGTCAGTGCTTCTCGAAATCGCATGCTCAAATTCCTATAAAACCTATTGATAGTAGAATGTCAATGAAGAAATTTTGACAAAAAGCTTTTTATTCGCCACCTTCAACCAGTACCTGATATCTGAAATAATCAGAAGGTTTTAGATTTGTGTTCAACATCTTACGAAATTTGCTCATCGCCATCAAGGTCCGCCTCTTCGATGATCCAAAAGTGGCTAGGATATTCATTTGTTATTGTTTGATTTCTTACCCGTTCGATTATAAACTCGACTTCTTCGTCGCTTAGTTCGTCTCTCGTCAAGCATCGAATCGTTTTGCTCAGGTCGTCGTGTCCGAGCTGATCGTCGTTGTCATAATCTGAAACCAGTGAGTATTATCGCAGGCTTTTGAATGCTCACCGTAGATCTTGAACGCGTACTTCAGTTTGAGGTGCAATGGAGCGGTTTCGCTGAAGACGCTGAACCTGAAAACAGAAGGGTTGGAGTTCATAAAAAAGTTAGGAAGTTCACATGTCCAAAAAATCATCAAAAGTCAAGTTTCCATAACCGTCTTCCGAGAACACGTCGCAAATCCGTCGACGAAATGGATTTTCCTGAATGTGTACGATATGAAATACAAATGATTATAGTTTCTCTTACTTTCAATTCGGGCATCTTTTCTACTTCTTCGAATGTCAGTTTGATTATTGACGTCCGACTGTCCTGCATATTCGTTCCCACTTTCGACGGATTGAGAGCGTAGAATCGTTTGTAAAGTCGAAGAATATCTTTCTTCGTGAAAAACGTACAATCCTGGAAATCGATTTTGAGTTGAGCCCACTCATTTGCAACACCTACTTGGTACTCATCCAACTGTTGGGACGTGAAGACACCGCCTTTGGAGAACAAATTCAAGTCGGTCAACGTACTTCGACTGTTGCCCATTTTCCGCCGATATCCGATCGTTCGTTCGAATTGACGGTGTATAACAAGAACAACGAAGGCAAGATGGAAATTTGACTTTTGGCAGCCGCCAACCCGACTTTATTGATAGTGGGGAGCCGTTTCGGCAGTTTTCTTTTCGTTTACCAGGCCAAAGACATATTTTCGGTCGGTCGCTCTTCGTTTTGTCTTTTTGCTGCTGGTGGTGTTTAGTCATAGAGGGAGAAGAATAGCTACTGGTCATTTGACTGCTATCGAAAAGCATATGGTCACAAACCCACGTGCTCCATCATAACATTGATTCATTAACTGTCAATACGATTTCAAATTAATTTACGACACTTTCTCACCAGAAAAACAGTCAGAAAAGTTAAGATCGTGTTTTCACTGTTTTAACAGCGGCGATCTCTTTCTCGGCAAAATGGTGTTAGAACACGATAACAACTGAGAGTTCATCAGAATACTGTGTTTATGAGATTAGAAGTAAAAAGAACGGATGTTTCTACGTGAATTCGGTGTTTGAGCGCAATAGTTCGAATCGTTCCGCGGTACCCTTAAGTACATTAACTGACGAAACAGTCTCGTCCTAAACGTTGCAGTCTTCAAATGGCAACGTTATTTCCAATAAGCAAAAGTGAGCTCTGCTTGCGAGTTCGCTATCTCTATTGGTGCTTCTAACCTTGGTTGAAGGATTTAATGGCTTTGAAAGATGCTGTTATACACTGCATTGATTCGTCTATCGAAACATTCTTGCACTTCAAGTAGTCCTGATGAACTTGATCTGTTTTTATCTTTTTGTTCTCGTCAATCCTGTCTTAGCGAGCGTCCAGTATCGCTATACGGAAAGAGTGAATCACCGAATTATGTAAGGGTGCAGTTTTTCTTCAATACCCTTCTTCATAGTTCTCCTCAATTTTGCAACACCACTTCTATCCATACGAATAGGATTTTTCCGTTTTTAAAAAGAGTATTGACATCAGGGAGAAGTTCGTTTTTGAACAAAACTAACAGCGAAACGCTCAACGTATGTGTACTTCTGTTTACTTTCCCAGGTGTTTTAACTATTCACTAATGTCGCTTACGAGTTAATCAATCGGCTACTAGAATTTCTGAAGATTCGAAACACAAATTCTAACGATGTGATCTCGTTAATTGACGAGGGAAACACGTTTTGTGGAGCGGGTGTTTCTTTGAGACTTGAACGTGACTTGACAGTCGCACCCGAACACTTCAACATCATCAGTGCGGTATGCATATTTTAAAGGTTTTTATGTTATAAGATGAATTTAGGTTGAGTTCATTGAAAAATGGCAATATCGTAAGGAGTTATCAACAAAAAATGAAAGTCAACGAATTTCGACGTCAAGTTACCATTCCGATTTCTCATTTCAAAGTCAACAGTCTTTTACGTCCTTATTGCTAAGATTCAAAGGCAAACGTCTAGTTGAAGAAATGTTCGAATTGGATGCTCAGATATTGGACAAGAAAGGTCTTCCAATCTACGAAACATTTTGGATCACAAAATTGTTGGAAGACGAGTTTTGGATTCTGCTACAAGACTTCCCAACCACAATCGACTTACAACTGCAGATCACTGGATACGAACTAAGTTGGCCAGAGCTACCAGGACAATTGAGTGACGAGTTTTTGCATACGAGGTTAAACGCATCATTAACCTCGAGCATATCGCTTTCCACCACACATAACAGCCATTCTTTCAAACGTTGTGTTGAACTGAAAAGACTGCATAAGCAACCAGCAACCACCGATTCAACTGAACAACTTCAATCTCAAATTCAAATCAAATTGTACGGTGAAGTGATCACAAGCTCAACCACATTCGAACTATCGTCGTGCTTGGAAAAACGTAAATTGCACTGCAGTCGACTGACTCCTTTTGTTTCTTCGCAATTGAGAAGCGACAAGAAGTCGGAAAATAGAAATTCTGCGCACTTCTCGTTTGACTTCTTCGATTATTTGAAAGAATTCAAACGTATCGATGCGATTGTTCAAGTGGTGGATTCAAATGGAAAGCAACAAAAGGTACTCACTTATTATATTAGGTAGAAATAACGACGACTTTAGGGTGTTTTGATGACGATCTTGAATTCGAACAGAAAGAACTTGAATACTTCGGATGAACTGCTCTTTTACAACTACAAAGCGAGCTCATCGAAAGAGAATATTCCTCAGGTTCTGAATGTTCAAATCCGATTGCCAACCGAAGAGAACTGCACTTTGTATCTTCGCCTTCTTTTGAATGTTATGGTAAACGATGGAAAGCATAACAAAACCCAACAACTTCATCTCGCATTTGTTAAAGTTGTGGATAGTGGTTTGCTGGTAGAATCGGGAAAAACGAATTTGTTGATATACAAGGTCAACTCTGTTGCTAATCTTAACCGACTACACTACGCAAACTCAGTTGATCGAAAGCAACACGACAAAGTCAAATACGAGTCGACGTCTATGATCGATGGGTTTGCGTTGTTGGATTTGCACATTACCACTCATATCGTAGCGTTCTCGCAAATCTACACGCAAGATCCCAATATTCTTTTCCTGTTGAATTCTGTTGATTTCCAACAACAAAACGCCATGGAAAAAGCGATCGAAAAATTGTGTGCGGTTTCCAGCGACTTTTCGATTTTCATTCCTCGGATTTTCGGTCGATTGTTCACGAAGATCGGGACTGTTGAGAATTTGGATAGAAAACTCTTCGACTTTGTTTGCTACGCAATGCTAAGGTATGAGATCTTTTGCTGGTATACGATTGCTCCATTTCTAGGGCTGAAAATCCGAAAGAATCTCATTTGAAGTCAGTGATCGCAAAAGAGATTGGGAAGATTGACAATCCGATGATTTTCCGTCCATTTCTCAACCAGTTGATTGGTGCATTGACCGCCGATCTTGTTTCAACAGTTGAGATCAAGAAATGGATTAAAATGGTGGAAATCACAAGCCAAATGGTCGAACTGATCATCAGATCGTATTTCATCTTTGCCGATACGAACGATGAGTTCGAAGTGAGCGTTATGCACGATGAACTAGAGAACAGTTTTTTCGTTTGATGTTGACTACAATCATTAATCGATTGGACGACAACCTTATGAACAACAAATGTACGATCGTAAAGAATCTTCCATCGATGTTCAATTCTCTTCTGTTACACGAATTGGTGACACCCGAGTTTCTAGTCAACTTCAGTATTGACTTAGTCAAAAAAAATACCAGTGGACATGTTTATAATTAGAATTCAAACTGTTCGTGCAATCGTTAAATCCGACCTTTTCGAAGGACAATCGCACAACTGTTTGGCTCCAACGTTGATACCCGAAATCAAAAGCTGTTTGGAGGAGGCGTCTAATCAACCAGTCGCTTTGTTATCGTTGTTAAACACGACAATAGCAACATTATCGGATCTTATGTCCAAACTCACACCAATGCTAACGTCTACAAATGGAGACTGTAATGCACGAGAAACGTTTGTTCACGTTGTTGATTCAACTTTTTCGCTAATAATTCAAAATTGTACGTTCGGTAAGTCAAGAATGTGGGCCCGTTGGTTGATTTTATTTCAGATAACTATAACGGGTTGTAAAGACATTCAATCACGATCTCAGTATCTTTTTGCCAGTATGCTTGAATTTATGGACGTTACCGTCTTTACGCACTATTTAAACTACCTACCTTCATCAACAGACGTTCAAGTGCTTTTATGTCAAATAATTTACGCTCTTCGATCGTTGATTGAACCATCTACGCGGACAACTTTCAACGACCCATCTATTCGTTGGATTCTCAATCGCTTAGTTGTCAAAATGTTTGAATATCTTCGGACATGTCTCGTGGACAAACGAACACTACCAACGTTTTCTCTTGCCTTATGGAAAGAACTCTTGCATTGCATTCATGCGTTCATGATCAGCACGGTCTCTCGAGTGGCTTTTGGGATCTACGATGAGAGGAATGCAAGACTTCGATTGACCGTTGCAGAACTCATTCGCTCTTTGTGGTTTCTATTACCCTTTCCGTTGAAGAAGATGAATTTGAGGAACATGCTCGAAATGCTCATTGATTTGCTGTGCAGTGGATGTACACGACAGATTCGCATCATTCTGATGCCGATTTTCAGCGATCTGATTGCCACTGCTTATGCAGAAAGCGAGGGAGTGATTGCGACCGGAGTCGACGATTTGTACAAGTGGGTGGTGTTTCTAACGTACAAACCTGACATTTGACTTTAGAATCTTGCATCATCGACTTCTCAATCACAAACGCAAGGCCGACGAGGATTCGACAATAACAACCGAAATGAACTTTGAAGTGCAGTCGATGATCGAATCAGCTCCCGAGTTGAACAAAAAATGCCAAAATTCGCTTACTCCCAAAATACTTGAGGTGATTAGTATGTGGCGCAATCGGTCGAAAGCGTTGATTTTAGTTTGATCGAATACGGACGACAAGCTCTAGTTAAGAAGAGCACGTATCAATTCGAAATTGTGCATTCCGAATTGGTATCATTTGCACTTCAAATTAACGAACAATCTTTGACAACAGAACTTCGCATCAAAATCTACAACTTTCAAAATGATCGTGGCCTTTTTGTTGAAGCAGCAATTGGACTTCAAAAGTGTGCCAACGGTTTTGAGTTGGCTTGCAAAACCACTAGATTCTGATGCAAAGTTCATCAATCAGCGCATGAAGTTGTCGTGTGAAACGGAAAGCGAATTGAAACTCACACTCCATCGTATGTCTATTGATCTGTTTCAACGAGCTCAAGCTTGGGAATTGGCGATTGAGTCGCTGAAAGAGTTGGCGACTTTCTATGAAGAAACAGCCGTCGACTACAAACAATTGACTGAAGTTCTGAACCAAATGCGTCTGACTTACCAAAAGATTATTGAGACGATACGCGTAGAACCGTTTTACTTCCTGGTGTGTTGTTTGATTAGTGAAAAGAAAACAAACTAGAGATCTGGAGGAATTATGAGTATTCAACGCGTTTATAGGTGTGCTTTTACGGACAACGATTTCCGAGGTATTTGCAAAACAAACGTTACGTGATGCGAGGAATGGAGCGGTTTGGGAATTTCCGTCAACGAATAACTCGCGAATTCGGATGTGAACTGATCACGAATTTGGATGCCAAGCCGGAAGAATTGGAGCAGAAAAACGCGGAAAATACGTCAAAGTAAGTAAATAAACCTGAAGAGACTTATCCTATAATTTCAGTTAACAACTGTAGTTCCCGTGCCATCAGAAAGATACCAGGAAATGTCGAAAGCTACCAATCCACTGGTTCCTTGGTACTATAAACATCATTTCGTAGACACTTTCGATTTCCTTCGACCCTTTCAACAGAAACAAACGAAATGGACGAATTTGAGAGAGAACGATGCAACAAAAGCGTGGTTTCAACGGACGCGATACAAAGTCGGATCCCAACTTCCAAACGATCTTTCGTTTGGTGAAGTAATCGAAGAAATCGAACTAGAACGATTGAATCCGCCACAAGTTGCTTGCAAACGATCAACGGAGCGAACGAACAGCTGGAATGGTTAACCAAATTGGTCCAAAACGGCTTCCAAGATACCCACCTTACCACACAACTTGTTGGGCAGGTACGCGGAATCCTACAAGCTTTTGTTGGCGGCGGAATTCAAAACTATACGGTAAGCATTTCCACCCCGTGAACTTTATAGATAGTCAACGGTTTAGGCGTTTTTATCCGCTGATGAACACATCGAATTGGACGCCGGAGAAAAACAAGACATCGAAGAGCTACGACAGCTATTGATCAGACAAGTGGAACTGTTGGATCAGGCGCTTTGTGCTCATAGTAAATGTGTGACCAATGAGACACGCCACTTCCACGACACGCTAATCGAAAGTTTTTACGAATTCCGACGTACCGTCCAAGAAATTTGCACCTGTGAATGCAAACGGATTGCAGTTCAGAAGACCGGATCCAAATCAAATTCTTCTTTCGAAACCGAATCAACGGTCTCCCGACTTCTCGAATTCGTTGACTTTGCCACCTCGTTTGTCCTGATCGCCATTCGAT
>JAMPIQ010000004.1:0-159734 GCA_024699855.1 Aphelenchoides besseyi | reverse complement strand
CATTTCTACGAGCAAACAAGTTTCGTCTTGCTCCATACCTGACGTTTGCTTATTTTTCTATCGGATTTTGATTAAGGACCTATTGAAACAACTCAATTTCTTGTCTGACTGCTCATATTTATTCATTCATGGTTTATTTGAGTGAGTGATATGTCGATAAGATTCAGTTGTTTTCTTTGGAACAAATTCAGTTGATCGAATGGCGATCAGACAAACGAGGTGGCAAAGTCAACGAATTCGAGAAGTCGGAGACCGTTGATTCGGTTTCGAAAGAAGAATTTGATTTGGATCCGGTCTTCTGAACTGCAATCCGTTTGCATTCACAGGTGCAAATTTCTTGGACGGTACGTCGGAATTCGTAAAAACTTTCGATTAGCGTGTCGTGGAAGTGGCGTGTCTCATTGGTCACACATTTACTATGAGCACAAAGCGCCTGATCCAACAGTTCCACTTGTCTGATCAATAGCTGTCGTAGCTCTTCGATGTCTTGTTTTTTCTCCGGCGTCCAATTCGATGTGTTCATCAGCGGATAAAAAAAACGCCTAAACCGTTGACTATCTATAAAGTTCACGGGGTGGAAATGCTTACCGTATAGTTTTGAATTCCGCCGCCAACAAAAGCTTGTAGGATTCCGCGTACCTGCCCAACAAGTTGTGTGGTAAGGTGGGTATCTTGGAAGCCGTTTTGGACCAATTTGGTTAACCATTCCAGCTGTTCGTTCGCTCCGTTGATCGTTTGCAAGCAACTTGTGGCGGATTCAATCGTTCTAGTTCGATTTCTTCGATTACTTCACCAAACGAAAGATCGTTTGGAAGTTGGGATCCGACTTTGTATCGCGTCCGTTGAAACCACGCTTTTGTTGCATCGTTCTCTCTCAAATTCGTCCATTTCGTTTGTTTCTGTTGAAAGGGTCGAAGGAAATCGAAAGTGTCTACGAAATGATGTTTATAGTACCAAGGAACCAGTGGATTGGTAGCTTTCGACATTTCCTGGTATCTTTCTGATGGCACGGGAACTACAGTTGTTAACTGAAATTATAGGATAAGTCTCTTCAGGTTTATTTACTTACTTTGACGTATTTTCCGCGTTTCTGCTCCAATTCTTCCGGCTTGGCATCCAAATTCGTGATCAGTTCACATCCGAATTCGCGAGTTATTCGTTGACGGAAATTCCCAAACCGCTCCATTCCTCGCATCACGTAACGTTTGTTTTGCAAATACCTCGGAAATCGTTGTCCGTAAAAGCACACCTATAAACGCGTTGAATACTCATAATTCCTCCAGATCTCTAGTTTGTTTTTCTTTTCACTAATCAAACAACACACCAGGAAGTAAAACGGTTCTACGCGTATCGTCTCAATAATCTTTTGGTAAGTCAGACGCATTTGGTTCAGAACTTCAGTCAATTGTTTGTAGTCGACGGCTGTTTCTTCATAGAAAGTCGCCAACTCTTTCAGCGACTCAATCGCCAATTCCCAAGCTTGAGCTCGTTGAAACAGATCAATAGACATACGATGGAGTGTGAGTTTCAATTCGCTTTCCGTTTCACACGACAACTTCATGCGCTGATTGATGAACTTTGCATCAGAATCTAGTGGTTTTGCAAGCCAACTCAAACCGTTGGCACACTTTTGAAGTCCAATTGCTGCTTCAACAAAAAGGCCACGATCATTTTGAAAGTTGTAGATTTTGATGCGAAGTTCTGTTGTCAAAGATTGTTCGTTAATTTGAAGTGCAAATGATACCAATTCGGAATGCACAATTTCGAATTGATACGTGCTCTTCTTAACTAGAGCTTGTCGTCCGTATTCGATCAAACTAAAATCAACGCTTTCGACCGATTGCGCCACATACTAATCACCTCAAGTATTTTGGGAGTAAGCGAATTTTGGCATTTTTGTTCAACTCGGGAGCTGATTCGATCATCGACTGCACTTCAAAGTTCATTTCGGTTGTTATTGTCGAATCCTCGTCGGCCTTGCGTTTGTGATTGAGAAGTCGATGATGCAAGATTCTAAAGTCAAATGTCAGGTTTGTACGTTAGAACACCACCCACTTGTACAAATCGTCGACTCCGGTCGCAATCACTCCCTCGCTTTCTGCATAAGCAGTGGCAATCAGATCGCTGAAAATCGGCATCAGAATGATGCGAATCTGTCGTGTACATCCACTGCACAGCAAATCAATGAGCATTTCGAGCATGTTCCTCAAATTCATCTTCTTCAACGGAAAGGGTAATAGAAACCACAAAGAGCGAATGAGTTCTGCAACGGTCAATCGAAGTCTTGCATTCCTCTCATCGTAGATCCCAAAAGCCACTCGAGAGACCGTGCTGATCATGAACGCATGAATGCAATGCAAGAGTTCTTTTCCATAAGGCAAGAGAAAACGTTGGTAGTGTTCGTTTGTCCACGAGACATGTCCGAAGATATTCAAACATTTTGACAACTAAGCGATTGAGAATCCAACGAATAGATGGGTCGTTGAAAGTTGTCCGCGTAGATGGTTCAATCAACGATCGAAGAGCGTAAATTATTTGACATAAAAGCACTTGAACGTCTGTTGATGAAGGTAGGTAGTTTAAATAGTGCGTAAAGACGGTAACGTCCATAAATTCAAGCATACTGGCAAAAAGATACTGAGATCGTGATTGAATGTCTTTACAACCGTTATAGTTATCTGAAATAAAATCAACCAACGGGCCCACATTCTTGACTTACCGAACGTACAATTTTGAATTATTAGCGAAAAAGTTGAATCAACAACGTGAACAAACGTTTCTCGTGCATTACAGTCTCCATTTGTAGACGTTAGCATTGGTGTGAGTTTGGACATAAGATCCGATAATGTTGCTATTGTCGTGTTTAACAACGATAACAAAGCGACTGGTTGATTAGACGCCTCCTCCAAACAGCTTTTGATTTCGGGTATCAACGTTGGAGCCAAACAGTTGTGCGATTGTCCTTCGAAAAGGTCGGATTTAACGATTGCACGAACAGTTTGAATTCTAATTATAAACATGTCCACTGGTATTTTTTTTGACTAAGTCAATACTGAAGTTGACTAGAAACTCGGGTGTCACCAATTCGTGTAACAGAAGAGAATTGAACATCGATGGAAGATTCTTTACGATCGTACATTTGTTGTTCATAAGGTTGTCGTCCAATCGATTAATGATTGTAGTCAACATCAAACGAAAACTGTTCTCTAGTTCATCGTGCATAACGCTCACTTCGAACTCATCGTTCGTATCGGCAAAGATGAAATACGATCTGATGATCAGTTCGACCATTTGGCTTGTGATTTCCACCATTTTAATCCATTTCTTGATCTCAACTGTTGAAACAAGATCGGCGGTCAATGCACCAATCAACTGGTTGAGAAATGGACGGAAAATCATCGGATTGTCAATCTTCCCAATCTCTTTTGCGATCACTGACTTCAAATGAGATTCTTTCGGATTTTCAGCCCTAGAAATGGAGCAATCGTATACCAGCAAAAGATCTCATACCTTAGCATTGCGTAGCAAACAAAGTCGAAGAGTTTTCTATCCAAATTCTCAACAGTCCCGATCTTCGTGAACAATCGACCGAAAATCCGAGGAATGAAAATCGAAAAGTCGCTGGAAACCGCACACAATTTTTCGATCGCTTTTTCCATGGCGTTTTGTTGTTGGAAATCAACAGAATTCAACAGGAAAAGAATATTGGGATCTTGCGTGTAGATTTGCGAGAACGCTACGATATGAGTGGTAATGTGCAAATCCAACAACGCAAACCCATCGATCATAGACGTCGACTCGTATTTGACTTTGTCGTGTTGCTTTCGATCAACTGAGTTTGCGTAGTGTAGTCGGTTAAGATTAGCAACAGAGTTGACCTTGTATATCAACAAATTCGTTTTTCCCGATTCTACCAGCAAACCACTATCCACAACTTTAACAAATGCGAGATGAAGTTGTTGGGTTTTGTTATGCTTTCCATCGTTTACCATAACATTCAAAAGAAGGCGAAGATACAAAGTGCAGTTCTCTTCGGTTGGCAATCGGATTTGAACATTCAGAACCTGAGGAATATTCTCTTTCGATGAGCTCGCTTTGTAGTTGTAAAAGAGCAGTTCATCCGAAGTATTCAAGTTCTTTCTGTTCGAATTCAAGATCGTCATCAAAACACCCTAAAAGTCGTCGTTATTTCTACCTAATATAATAAGTGAGTACCTTTTGTTGCTTTCCATTTGAATCCACCACTTGAACAATCGCATCGATACGTTTGAATTCTTTCAAATAATCGAAGAAGTCAAACGAGAAGTGCGCAGAATTTCTATTTTCCGACTTCTTGTCGCTTCTCAATTGCGAAGAAACAAAAGGAGTCAGTCGACTGCAGTGCAATTTACGTTTTTCCAAGCACGACGATAGTTCGAATGTGGTTGAGCTTGTGATCACTTCACCGTACAATTTGATTTGAATTTGAGATTGAAGTTGTTCAGTTGAATCGGTGGTTGCTGGTTGCTTATGCAGTCTTTTCAGTTCAACACAACGTTTGAAAGAATGGCTGTTATGTGTGGTGGAAAGCGATATGCTCGAGGTTAATGATGCGTTTAACCTCGTATGCAAAAACTCGTCACTCAATTGTCCTGGTAGCTCTGGCCAACTTAGTTCGTATCCAGTGATCTGCAGTTGTAAGTCGATTGTGGTTGGGAAGTCTTGTAGCAGAATCCAAAACTCGTCTTCCAACAATTTTGTGATCCAAAATGTTTCGTAGATTGGAAGACCTTTCTTGTCCAATATCTGAGCATCCAATTCGAACATTTCTTCAACTAGACGTTTGCCTTTGAATCTTAGCAATAAGGACGTAAAAGACTGTTGACTTTGAAATGAGAAATCGGAATGGTAACTTGACGTCGAAATTCGTTGACTTTCATTTTTTGTTGATAACTCCTTACGATATTGCCATTTTTCAATGAACTCAACCTAAATTCATCTTATAACATAAAAACCTTTAAAATATGCATACCGCACTGATGATGTTGAAGTGTTCGGGTGCGACTGTCAAGTCACGTTCAAGTCTCAAAGAAACACCCCGCTCCACAAAACGTGTTTCCCTCGTCAATTAACGAGATCACATCGTTAGAATTTGTGTTTCGAATCTTCAGAAATTCTAGTAGCCGATTGATTAACTCGTAAGCGACATTAGTGAATAGTTAAAACACCTGGGAAAGTAAACAGAAGTACACATACGTTGAGCGTTTCGCTGTTAGTTTTGTTCAAAAACGAACTTCTCCCTGATGTCAATACTCTTTTTAAAAACGGAAAAATCCTATTCGTATGGATAGAAGTGGTGTTGCAAAATTGAGGAGAACTATGAAGAAGGGTATTGAAGAAAAACTGCACCCTTACATAATTCGGTGATTCACTCTTTCCGTATAGCGATACTGGACGCTCGCTAAGACAGGATTGACGAGAACAAAAAGATAAAAAAGATCAAGTTCAAGTTCATCAGGACTACTTGAAGTGCAAGAATGTTTCGATAGACGAATCAATGCAGTGTATAACAGCATCTTTCAAAGCCATTAAATCCTTCAACCAAGGTTAGAAGCACCAATAGAGATAGCGAACTCGCAAGCAGAGCTCACTTTTGCTTATTGGAAATAACGTTGCCATTTGAAGACTGCAACGTTTAGGACGAGACTGTTTCGTCAGTTAATGTACTTAAGGGTACCGCGGAACGATTCGAACTATTGCGCTCAAACACCGAATTCACGTAGAAACATCCGTTCTTTTTACTTCTAATCTCATAAACACAGTATTCTGATGAACTCTCAGTTGTTATCGTGTTCTAACACCATTTTGCCGAGAAAGAGATCGCCGCTGTTAAAACAGTGAAAACACGATCTTAACTTTTCTGACTGTTTTTCTGGTGAGAAAGTGTCGTAAATTAATTTGAAATCGTATTGACAGTTAATGAATCAATGTTATGATGGAGCACGTGGGTTTGTGACCATATGCTTTTCGATAGCAGTCAAATGACCAGTAGCTATTCTTCTCCCTCTATGACTAAACACCACCAGCAGCAAAAAGACAAAACGAAGAGCGACCGACCGAAAATATGTCTTTGGCCTGGTAAACGAAAAGAAAAACTGCCGAAACGGCTCCCCACTATCAATAAAGTCGGGTTGGCGGCTGCCAAAAGTCAAATTTCCATCTTGCCTTCGTTGTTCTTGTTATACACCGTCAATTCGAACGAACGATCGGATATCGGCGGAAAATGGGCAACAGTCGAAGTACGTTGACCGACTTGAATTTGTTCTCCAAAAGGCGGTGTCTTCACGTCCCAACAGTTGGATGAGTACCAAGTAGGTGTTGCAAATGAGTGGGCTCAACTCAAAATCGATTTCCAGGATTGTACGTTTTTCACGAAGAAAGATATTCTTCGACTTTACAAACGATTCTACGCTCTCAATCCGTCGAAAGTGGGAACGAATATGCAGGACAGTCGGACGTCAATAATCAAACTGACATTCGAAGAAGTAGAAAAGATGCCCGAATTGAAAGTAAGAGAAACTATAATCATTTGTATTTCATATCGTACACATTCAGGAAAATCCATTTCGTCGACGGATTTGCGACGTGTTCTCGGAAGACGGTTATGGAAACTTGACTTTTGATGATTTTTTGGACATGTGAACTTCCTAACTTTTTTATGAACTCCAACCCTTCTGTTTTCAGGTTCAGCGTCTTCAGCGAAACCGCTCCATTGCACCTCAAACTGAAGTACGCGTTCAAGATCTACGGTGAGCATTCAAAAGCCTGCGATAATACTCACTGGTTTCAGATTATGACAACGACGATCAGCTCGGACACGACGACCTGAGCAAAACGATTCGATGCTTGACGAGAGACGAACTAAGCGACGAAGAAGTCGAGTTTATAATCGAACGGGTAAGAAATCAAACAATAACAAATAAATATCCTAGCCACTTTTGGATCATCGAAGAGGCGGACCTTGATGGCGATGAGCAAATTTCGTAAGATGTTGAACACAAATCTAAAAGCTTCTGATTATTTCAGATATCAGGTACTAGTTGAAGGTGGCGAATAAAAAGCTTTTTGTCAAAATTTCTTCATTGACATTCTACTATCAATAGGTTTTATAGGAATTTGAGCATGCGATTTCGAGAAGCACTGACTTTCAACGTGTTTTCCATATTCGAATTTGAGCGCCAGTTCGTCGGATCTGAATCATATCACAAAGTGATTTTTGTTGCTGGGTCCAATAAATTCTTACCACAAGTTAGGCAAATCAGTGGGTGTTGCGGACTCGATGACTGCCGAATTGGTGGAACGGTCAGAGAGCTTTTTGTAGACGGTCATCGCTTGTGCAATCATCGTATTCGCGTCAGCTGCATTTGCGGGCACAATCAAAGTGTTTGTGTTTCTTGGCCAATTGACCTAAAACGATATTGAGTCTCATTCGAATATTCAACCAACCAAACGCCTTCACGTATTGTTCAGCAACCGCCAACGAAGCGGCCCCACTTCCGCCTTTGGCATTCAAAGATTCAGCAACACGAGTTAATCCTGAACATTCGTTTGGGCAACAAGCGTTTGTCTTACCTTTACGACGTGCTTCGGCTTCAAGTACGATCGCCTGGGCTTTACCTTCGGCCTGATTGATTTGTTCGCGAAGATACGCTTCGGAAGCCAGAATTCGCGCCTGTTTCTCACCTTCGGCGACGTTAATTGCCGCATCACGTTTACCTTCCGATTCCAAAATCGCCGCTCTTTTCTTTCGTTCCGCTTCCACTTGCATTTGCATGGCTTCCTGTATGCGCTGTGGCATCGTCATTGTTCGAATCTCGTATCGCATACAAGTTAAACCCCACGGTTCGGCTGCTTTGTTCAGCGCTTCTAAACTTCATTTCGAATCAATAAACTACAAGTTGAAACCCACCGACAATCGAGACGTTCAGTTGCTCGCGTTCTTTGAACACGGTATCCAAACTGATCTTTCCGACTTCGCTTCTCATTGTCGTTTGCGCCAGTTGAGTGACCGCGTATTCGGGATTTGAAAAGCACAAGTCTTTAGGAAATGGGCGTAAAAACACAAACCATCCACTCCGTAAGAAGCCTAAATCTCGAGAGTAAACGAATGCCACGAATAGCATTATTACCTTGTAGGGATCCACAACTCGCAAGTACAAAACTCCGTCGAGACTCAGTTGAACGTTGTCAATGGTGATCGCACCCTGTTGTGGAATCTCAATCGCTATTTCCTGAACATTTTGCGATTGATCACTCGCTTTGTTTTTTCGTTTCATACCTTCAAGCTCTGGACATATTTGATACGATCGACCAGCGGAATTAGGAGATTGAAGCCAGGATCTAGAATCTTATGGAAACGTCCCATTCGTTCCACGACCTGCAAACCGCGTTCATCACTCGGTCCTCAGTTCCCGCGCTTACCCAAGCTTCTTGTTGTGGAACAAAGTTGACGAAAGTGTTCCGATGAATGAATCTCGTAGCATTTTGGTTTGCCGCTAATGCCAAACTGAAACGGTGAAAAGTAGAAGGCAATTGAAAGACGATTACCGTTGGGTTGATCGTAACGTTCTCAAAAGAGTCGAAGAGTTCATTGCACTTCTGGAATCTAAACAACGAAACGACTGATGCAAAATAAGAAACGGCGAAATGCAGGGAAACAAACTGCGAGTGTCAACTTTCTCTTCAACCCCAATAGTCATCGTTTTCTCGCATCGTTTTGCTCACTTGGATTCGTCTTTTGGAAACAACTTTTACCGTTGAATTTTTCAGTTGATCACGGTCTTAAAATGTCTTGTGAACACGCGCAAACCACTGGAAAGCGAGAAGAACGGGAAGAAAACCCCGTCGAATTGGTTTGTCCAGTGCGAGCTCGAACGTTGATGATCGTTTTTCAGAGCGATGAAGACAAGAAGTTGAAAGAGGATCTCGAGGTACTGATTGCTCGTCTACAGGAAAACGACTAGAATCTCTACATTCCATTGTTGGAGAGCATGCGCGGTCTTATTCGTGCATCAACGACTTCGATGACTTCAGTTCCGAAACCGCTGAAGTTCATGCTTCCGCACTACTCACAGATGAAACAAGTTTTTGAGAAGATGGGCGACACTCCGGCAAAGGTATGAATTGATTTACAACATGGATTTGTAGTCCAATCGTTTCAGCGTCTCTGCCGACATCATCTCCGTTTTAAGCATGTGCTCGGACAACAAAAGCGACTGCATCAACTTCCGATTGAAGGGAATGCACGAATTGATTAGTGATTAGGTGTTGACATCGTCCATTCGAAAGATCGCTGATTTCAGACTTGATGCTGAAGATGCAAGAGGCTGCACGAAAGTGCGACTACGACGAACACACACCGGGAAATGGATTTCGGTCGTGCTTTGGACCGAAACATTGGACGAGAGCTCGTTGTTCCCGTCGCTTGACTGCGACTACTCGTTGTATCGTGGGATGCTGAAGGGAATCGAGAGCCTGGATGCTTCTTGTTTCTATGGTCGTACATTCGGTTTTCAGGTTCGTAGGTTCAAAGTCTTTGAAATTGCTTTTCTTTTTGGCTTTTAGTTTGCTCCGAGCGTCACGTCGATCTTTAATGTGATTGGAATCATTTTGGCCACCTACTCGTTTTCGTGGGAAAGTGGAACAGCGGCGTTCAGTTCGCTGCTCCATTCCGGCCGCTACTTTCTGAATCCTAAAGAGCGTGCTCGACGAATCATCAAAGTGACTCGAGAAGCCGATCTGGAGTTTTGCCGCGACTTTTGGAACCTATCCGAAATCCGCCGCCGAAACTGTTTTGTCCAACGATGGAGATCAACAAAGTCGTTCTGATTCCGATGGACGGTCCGATCCGATTGGATGGAAGAGATGGGCGGTCAATTGAAATTCCTGAACCGGGTGCTCATGGACCATCAGCTCCGATACAAGTGCGCATCCTGTCGGCAACAAGTCGTGAAGGATTGGTAGGTCACGTGGATTGAATGCTTCTGATCGTTGAGATGTTTAGTCGTCCAAAAAATCAACGAAGCCACTTTCCTCCAATCTATTACTTCATTGTCACGGTGGAGGTTGGAAAAGCGGTAAACATATAAAAACGCGAGTTCCTTCTTTTAGGTTATGTAGCAACATCGTCAAAATCGCACGAAACATATTTACGGTTGTGCGCAAAGTATCTGGACTGCCCGATTGTGTCGGTGGATTACTCGCTAACTCCTCAATTCCCATTTCCACTTCCCACCGAAGACGTGCTCTACGCTTATGCCTGGATTCTGAAGAATCCTGAGAAGTTTGGATGGGACGGCAAAAAACTTTTGATGGTCGGAGATTCGGCCGGTGGTAATCTGATCGTTTCGGTTGCCCTTCGTTTGGCTCAATTGAAAGCCGCGAGAATGCCGGACGGTTTGATTCCAAGTACTTTGCTTTCTTTATGATCTTTTGAAGTTGCCATTTATAGTATCTTCCTTCGCCATCACGGGTGCTCAGTTTCACAGACCCGCTTCTTCACATGGGAATTGTTATTCGTTGTGCTGCTGCGTACACAGACTGTTGTCCGAATGGAACTAGATCGGAAATCACAAGCAACAGTTTGATCAGTCAACGAGGACACAAGTCGTTGTTGGAATATGTCGACGTAGTGAATGCATGACGGCGACTATTTCACTGCACGACTCCGGTACGCATTTGCGGTCCACGAACTCGCACCTGCAGTACTCCGAAATTGACTCGTGCTGCAACTGCCGACTTCCACGAAGCTGCTCGTGCTGCACAGAAGGTGGTTTAGTCGAGTATTCGACGTAGTAAAGATAGTGATTTTAGGAAGCAGAGAAAGTTGAAACTTCGCTTAGCGAGCTGCTCGGATTGAATCTGCCACGAGACTGTTCGATTTCGCCCATGTACACTCCCGACGAGTTGCTCCGCGAACTTCCGACTTGTCGTTTCATTGTAAGCGAACGATTTTGAACGTACAATTTTCGAGTTTAGTCGTGCCATCTGGATCCATTGTTGGACGATACGATCACGTTTGCAAAGAAACTTCGAAATGCCGGCGTTCGAATCGCCGGTTTCAACGAACGAAGGGTTCATGAAGATTGCGGGTCGACCCCGAACTGCCTTCAACTTCTTCGGCCGAACACGACGATCCTGATGAAAGCTACTGATCTTGTTAACAACCATGTTCTTCGTTTTTTTTGTCTATGAATAAACTTTTCGAACGAAACCACAGCGAATTGTAAAAGAAATCAAATTCACAACTTCAACCGCTTTGTTAATCGAAGAGAAGAACTGAGCCTCTGGCGTTTCAGAGCAACAGAATCGAATTCTTGGGTTGCGATTGTCGGCGATGAAAAGCCCCTTTTTCAGATTGACGTTCAAAAATAGACGGCAGTTAGCAATGTTTCGCGGCAATCATTGTTTTCGACTGGCAAGCAAAAATTCAAATCTTGAAACCACCGAACACCGACGGCGTTTGGTGTGGGTGATTAGCGAAAGCTGTTGTTTTTGCGCGCCTTTCAATGGGCGCTACCAATTGTCGCATCACAAGTCGTAAGGGCAAAATTTAAACGACTCGCTGATTTGCGTAATCAGCGCCCTTTGTTCTTTCGAAAGTAGGAGTCTGGGCCAATGACCTTGTTGTCGGCGCTCTTCCTCCTCCCTCAATCGGTTACTGTCTTCAACACGCCCTTTGGTCGTTGAGACGACTAACACCCACTCATGCCAATTTGTCGTCAAAAGGGTTGGACAGCGGAACTGACAGCGTTTCGTGCTCTTGGATTTGTGAAAACGTAAAGTCAGGTGACTGTTCAGCGACGTTTTCGTGGACGTTTCGGTTTTGGTCGTCATGAAGCCGTTCCAGCAGCTACAAATTGTGCTCGTTGGCGTGATTTTTTCTTGATGCGCGGGGATTGTGGGGAAGTTATTAATTCCGGACAAAACGCAAAAAGCGTAGGAAATCGGTCCGGTAACAACTGAAAAATAAGTGTGTTCTTATCTTCGATGTTCACTGCGCATCTTGCATTTATGAAATTATGGGAGTTCGCAGGCTTGTCATTAAGTTGATTGCCTTCAATATGCGGTTTCGCTTTAATCATTGTCTTTCGTACTCTCTCATAAACAAACCCTACTGAGTTTACGATCTAACGTAATAGAAGGTGGCTGCTCATCGCACGTTCTGATATTCAATCTTAGTGCTTAATTCGAACATCGACATTTTCGGTTTGAATTCGAACCGTCAGGTCAATGACCGATCTGCGGAAACGAATGAGAGGTACCCGCGGGTCAAGCCTGCATCCGCCAAAATTGATCTGTACTTGAACTGATTGACGTTGTTATCCAATCTCTAATTGGTCTGCGTGGGGTTTTACAGCCAAATTTGAAGGCTTCAAAAACAAATAAGGGTGTGGTGAAATGGTTGGGGTATTGAACGAACAAAGCCAATCAGAACAAATCGATCAGTCGGTGATTATTCTCTGGAGTTGGCTCAGAGACGTTTACGTTTGTAGTGCCAAAATCGTGTTGGCGCGAAAACTCCGACTTACGTGTTATATCGTGAACTTTTTATTTGCAGTCCATCTGTTTCATTCCAAACGCCACCAAAATGAACAGCAACGTCCGAGACACCGGCTTCGCAGGTCTTCCTGAAAGTTAGTTTGGCAGTCGAGTTCGTAATGAAATTTCATGTTTAGTCGAAGGCATGCGATATGCCGACGTTTTCAACTTGTTCATTGTTGAAATACTTCCGCTCAATGAATTTCAAAACGAATTCGACCGCTCCTATCAACGCACTCTTCCCATGTCTTCTGAATTGTTCCGCAGAATGGACGAATGTCGATCTCGACCCGATGAACTGTCTGCAATTCAGGACGTATTGAACAAAGTTGCTAACCAACTAATGTTCCAAGTCGTCGACAAGGTGGAACGTTCGTTACAATCCAACAACGACAAGGAAGACATGAACAGCGAGCTGCCGAAAAGTTTGCTAGATAAATTTCGGGATTTCAACATGGTAATCGAACTTCAGTTGAACTTTCATTCATGATTTGCAGGTCACGCACAACTTAGGAATTCGCGTTTTGAAAGCGATCTTTCGTCATATGAGCGGGCCGAAAGAGATCGGCGCTTAAACCTTCACCGAATGTCGCATTGTTGTTCGCCGCAAGTTCAATCGACCCACGTGCTATTTATCTCATTCTCGTTAGTGATTGTTTTCAGCTGACGCGAACTTTTTATTAAGATTTTATACCAATAAACAGATGCTTGCTGATTGTTATTCGATATTCGGAGCCGTTGAAACGAAATGAAATGGGGCGTCATGAGCATCCGCTGGTTTATCATACGTTTGTGTGTTCCAGCCGACTCGATGCAAACGGAAACTCATCGCAACGCCATTCCAACGGTCGTTCGCGCAAAGTTGAAGTCGGACCGCGAATTCTCGTGGAGCGTGATGGAGTTTTCCGTTTGCTCAAACTGGTGATCTGATTTCCTCGTGTTCGAAATGACTTCATAGGGTTTAGCTGGCCGACGAGAATCACGTCTACTTCCACGCGAATCGAACCAAATCCATGTGCTATCGGCGAATCGCCGAATGTTGCAGTGAAATGATCAACGGTAACAGCTGTTGACATCGTTCATTTGAAAGATCGCTGATTTCAGACTTGATGCTGAAGATGCAAGAGGCTGCACGAAAATGCGATTACGACGAACACACACCGGGAAATGGATTTCGGTCGTGCTTTGGACCGAAACATTGGACGAGAACTCGTTGTTCCCGTCGCTTGACTGCGACTACTCGTTGTATCGTGGGATGCTGAAGGGAATCGAGAGCCTGGATGCTTCTTGTTTCTATGGTCGTACATTCGGTTTTCGGGTTTGTAGGTTCAAAGTCTTTGAAATTGCTTTTCTTTTTGGCTTTTAGTTTGCTCCGAGCGCCACGTCGATCTTCAATGTGATTGGAATCATTTTGGCCACCTACTCGTTGTCGTGGGAAAGCGGAATGGCGGCGTTCAGTTCGCTAGACAAGATCACAAAACTGCAAGCGAATAAGTGGATAACACTCTCTTACAAGATTTCTAAGATTCATTCAAATCGAAGTCCCCAAATTTTCTTCGATCTCTGTTAGCAAAAAGAATGATGACAACGACAGTCGTAGAGTTATTCTCAAGCTTGACTTAACAAACCCAAACAACAAATTGAAATGCGTAGGAAATGGGAAGAAAGCATAACAACAAGCTGCAACAACACAACAACAGTGAACACAATTCTTGACCAACGCGGAGGAAAGCGACATGAGGCAATCAAGATTAGAGCTTCGGATGACCACTGGATAGGTGACTCTAAACTTCAGATTAATCAAGCAGGAGAAATCGTTGGGTAAACGAAATCAAAACGACGAAGATTAGAACAAAGCGGAGGAAGAGATGGCAACCGGTTGCTTGGTCATGAAGAAAAACGGCAACTGACCATCTGAACGGCCATGGCGCCCGATCACGAAACAAGGTAGCTCCGTCTTTTACTGCGCGAAGCTGGTTGGCACGCCATTTACATTTCTCTTTGCGCCCAAACAACACGAATGATCATCGTTGGACGTTGCTTATAAACTCGCAGTGATCGCATTCCAGAATATACGATGGCAAAACTGGAGTAGCTTCTGTTTGAACTATTGAATGCAAAAGCTTGGAGTAGTGTGATGGTTTTTTAATGACCAGATATTGAAAACAAGTGGCTAGATGCTGTGACGTTCACTTGAGATTCCTTGGAAACAGTCGCAGATGAAGAACAACAAAATCGATCTCACTACATGAGGGTTGCCTGAATGCTCGCTAATAACACTCTCCGAATACACTACAATCATCAAATTCCACTTCCTTCCAGTCCCAATCCGAAACGCGATAGTAAACGAAAATCCATGTTTTGATCCACTGAACGGGATCCAAGAGCAAATGAAGGAAAAAAAGAGTGAAAATGGCTGAATCGATTGATTTCACGGGTTTATATGCAACCCAACATCGGTCCAACGGGTTGACGTATCAGCGATACTCGCGGTCATTTGTGTATCTAACAATGGAATGACGTGAAGATCCGGTAGCTTTTTCACGTAGTGATTTTAAATTTCTTTACGATAATTGAACCAATAAATTTTAGAGAGCGTTCACTACGATAACCACGAGAAACGTTTGATCAGAACTCTAGATGTTAAGATATTGACTGATTCGACGTGGCTGGAAGTTGATTAACATTCGACGACTAGAAGTTGAGATATGAAAGCAATTGTGCTTCTTACTTTTCCTTATCTCAAGCCGTAGACGTGAGGTTCGATTTCTGCAAGCATTAAATCGATTAACATGCAGTAACCACCACAAACTAATCCAATATTGTGTAGTTGTCCCGCAAATTACAGCGATTGAGACCAACTAATATCGTTGTTATAGTCAAGTTCACGAGACTCAGTTTTTGAGTGTGTTTTAGATTCCAATTCTGCTCTCGATCAACCTCAGCTCTCGAAATTCCTAGAATTATAATCTTTTAAGCTCCATAAGAAGTGTGCCAAATTACAGCTATCCATCTTTAGTGAGAAGAGCTCCACAAACTTTTGCAATTTTGGACGATTTTTGACAAACTGTTGGGCTTTGAAGTGCTTTCACTTCTCTTCCAGTTATCCGGTAGCTACGAGTTTGAACACCTTGAATAGCTAAACCTTTAAGCTATCTGTTAAAACAATTTGAGCACTAGTTGTTGCCAGAATCTCCAAGATACACCGTTTTGCACGATGGACGTGTCAAACAAGGGAAGGGGGGGGGGGGGGTGTTTTGTATTGTAGCTCATTGGCTGATCGGATTTCGCTGATATTCACAGGGTTTAGAGTGCAATAGTGTTTATTGTTGTTTTGTTAACTACAAGCTTATACAGTCACTGGTCTTCGAGTTGTAGACAATGGAAGTTGACTTCTCTCGGACTTTAATGTCTGATGGTTGAAATTTACGGCTCATTTGCTTCGACTATGTTTAGACTACATTATTCATGCAATTTACAGTTACTGAGATCGATATCAAAAGCTATAATCAAAATTGTGATCACAAGATTAAGTGATTTCCGATCATGTTAATTTGTGATAGTTCAATAGTGAGTGGTTGTATGTTGATATAGTTGATGCCTACGAGATTCTATCAATGTGTTCAACAGTCTCCAAACCGAAAATGAAGACATGAAATTTGCCGGTTGTCTTCGCGACTCTAAGTCGAAGATTGAAAGTACAAAAGAAAATGATTTTAAAGGTTTGTTTACGACAAAAGCAATTGAGTAACTGAAAGTCTCTAATCTCCTCGCCAAATGGTGAAGATCTCAAAGTCACTACGCTTGTCGATAGTCGGCATAATGTTTTATTTGGGACCAAAATTCAACCCTAGGAGTAGTGATCAAACTCCCACCAATAGAATCGGATAACACAGCCTTGATATTCAAGAAATGAATTCGAAGAACCTGAAAATTTGTTAATGTCATGAACATTATTACTCACTTTGGATTGTATTGGCCTCTAGCGAAAATCATCAGAAGGGTTGTTTCGATTATTTGACCAACTAACTTCCTGAATACACCAGGGAGCCGACTAACGAAACTCGATTGTAAGTTGTCACATCTTCTATCTTCATTTCCGTTACAATAGTCCCAATTGCAGGACTGCCGGTAACGTGAAGTATTGCTTCGAAAGATCAACCTATACAGGCGAACTCGAACAGCGAAATTAGATTCTTATTAAAAAGCCTCGATTCTGACCACTCGTTCACATTGCTTGCCAGATGGAAGACCGAAATGGGTACTATAAAAAACACCACCGGAAAGACTCCTACAGAATTCCCGAGCTCCCACTTCAAAGTCCCTTTCAATCCAGTTCCGTTCATCGTCTGTTGTAAAGCACCCTAATAAATCCCGTTCAACGCAACAGTTACAAATGCTGGTAAGTCAAATTTGACAATTGGGACTTTGGGATCTAGAAATGTTCATGACAATTAACCTTACACTTTTCAGACATCTGGACGCTATACTCTACTGCGACAAACAAAATTTGTCAACGCTCATGAATGCATTTATGGGACCACCATGTACGGCCTTTTGTGCTCTTCGTGTTATCGCAAAATCCACTCCCGAAGTTTGGATTTACACCGCAAAACAGTGTCGTGACTTGTTCGAGATGTTCACTTGTGCTTCTAATCTAACCACCAAGTGAATGCTAAACAATTTTTCGATGTTGAATTGCAAGTCAAAAAGAATAAACTTGTTCTTGAGTTTGTCTCAACAAACGAGTTGTTCAACGTTTGGTTCATTGACGGGAAAATCACCGTTGTGGCGTTCTGTTCGTTTGGATTCGTCGGCTTGGCGCCGCGGCTTTCGCAATTTCGAATTTTACGTTGGGCGTTTGTTTGCGTCTGAATTTTCTTATTTTTGCTCAATTTCCGTTCCAATGCCACCGAAACGTGTCGCTGCTGCTGGACCGGCCGGACGACCGCCGAAGAAGAGTAAACTGTGCGTCGAGATTCCGAGCAAGTTCGAGATCGACGGGAATCCGACGTTGATTGTTGGCAAAGAGATCGGCAATGGCGGATTTGCTCGTGTGTATGCGGGTGAAATCAAGGTACGTTCTTCATTGCTTGTCGTCTTTTAATTCGTCTTGTTTAGAACCTCAAAAAACCGTGTGCCATCAAAGTCGAACCGTCGGCGAACGGATGTTTGTACGTTGAGCAAAAACTCTTCCAAAGCATTTTGACCGAAAAAGCACTCGAGGCTTACAAATTGAAGAACAGTGAGTTCATCAGTCTTGTGATTGTTTTTACTCTCGGTTTAGAGTTGAAGTGGTTGGGTCTTCCGCATTGCGTTCGATTTGGTGTCTTCACGTTCAAAGCACAAGAATTGCGATTCATTTCCATGCCGCTCTACAATTCTTCGCTTCAAGCGTACATCGATGCTCGCCCGGGCAAAGTGCTCACTTACGCCGAAGTCCAAAAGTTCCTCTTCATTATTATCGATGCTTACGAGTACTTGCATTCGGAGGTGACGTTCGGATTGCTTTTAACTGATTGTTTGGTTGTTTTAGAATGTCGTACATGCCGATCTGAAGGCTGAAAACCTGATGTTTCCATTGAACGACAAGAACAATCTCCAGAAATTAACTTTGATCGATTTTGGGATTGCGCAGCGAATGGCCAACAAGATGGTTGAGCAGCCGAAACCAAAACAAGGTAAGTCGACGAGTTTTCATTGAGTTCTCATTGTTCGTTCCAGCACACAACGGAACCGCGTATTACACGTCTACGGATGCACATCGTGGGTGTTCGGCGACGTTTCGCGGTGACTACGAGATTCTCGGACACAATCTTCTCACTTGGTTTGCTGGATTAAACAAGTTGCCGTGGGAAGTGAGTTGAACGCGGAAACATTCGAATCATCCACTACTTTGTAGGCACATGCAAAAAAGAACACTTCGAAAGAGTTGGACCAAGTGCATGAATTGAAGCGACAGTACATCGACAGTCCGACGCTGGTCAAGAAGTTGATTTCGAATGCTGACGCCGCGAGTTTGGTTTCCAAAATCTACAAATTGGCTTCGAGCACTGGTTACACCGAACGAGTGAAATTGACGGGTATCAAGGTTGTTCGCTAATTACCGATTAGATCTCCTCTATTGGATTTCGCTTGTCTTTGATTTTTTCTTTCGTTAAGTTTTACGTCGAGCTGTTAGATTTTCGTTTTCCATTAAAAATTTCACTACAAACGGTTCCCTGACTTTTGAATAACTTTTATTTGCAACAAATTAACGAGTAAAAACTAAGAGAGAACCCGCATTGATACCTCGAAATTTCGGCGGATATGCGAAAACTGAAAGTGCGTGAATTTGAGCCGTAGAAATGAAGGTGGATATGAGTTAAGTCAACGGAACAATAAGTGCGGGATAACAAGAACGGTGAATAAATAGAGAAAAGAAGTTGTGACTGAGCGTTGAGAAAAAGTGTACAGACAGCAAAACTAGTTGTTTCTAAGGAGTAGAAACTCGTGAGGTTGAAGGCGTATCGGGATGATTGCCTTCAGCGTCCGCATTCGCTTCCATATCGTAAACAGGATTCGAGAATGTGGTTGTTGTAGTGGAATTCGGCAGGCTAAGTTCACCGACCGAATAGTCGTCTTCATTTTCGATATCCCCCTGAAGTTGCTAATCAGATCGTTTGCTTGGGTAAGTACAAACCTTTGCCGGTTCATGATCGAGGACCGGATTACTGAACGAAATCACATTTCCGCGGAATGAAACAGCACCATCAGCAAGTTCGTTCTTTTTGAAGATCAACAGTCGCTTTTTGTACGTGCTCATAATCAGCACGGTGATGCCGCCCAAAACGACAAGCAAAAAGAACATAAAGAGAATGGCAAACAGACCACCGGAGCCAAGACGTCCAATCAACTAAACAAGTAAACTCATTGAAGAAACAACTCGACAGCTTACTTGACGTGAAACGGTTGAGCCTTTTTGACAGAACTCTCCTTCGTAATCGTCCAAACAATCGCAAGCTCCGTCCAACATACAACGACCGCCATTCTCGCAAGCGCATTGTTTTGGTAACGGCAATTCGGGAACTTGAAGCCCAGCACATGTACCATCGATCAGTTGTGTCACGTTCTCCGGACATAAGCAGTGATGTTGACCAGACGGTAATTCGGCACACAAATGCGAGCAAACCGAATTGCCATTACGATCGATACACGAGCTTTGAGCACGAGAAACATCTCGAGCATAACGTTGTTGAACTCGAACGCTGTGAACGTCGGTGAGAGCAGAAGCCAAAACATGAACTCGACCGCGACCGAACTTATCTTGTACGTACAGAGTATCTTTTGATGCCCAGTAAAGATGGTTTTCGAAGACATCGACAGCAAATGGTATCTTTTTGTCGTGGACAATCGTTTGTCTACGACTTCCGTCCGGTAACACGGATTCAATCTTTCGCGTTTTTGGATCTGCCCAATAAATCCGATGATTACGACCCTCATCTACGGTCATCGACTTCGGTTCAAAGATCAACTGATTGACGATGATCTAAAAGTTCCAATTGAAGGTATGTTAATATTATGGTCTAAACCTGTCGTTTGTTGCCGTCCATATCAGCGCATTCCAGTTTAGCCATAAGACCCGCATCAGCGAAACAAATTCGACCCAATTGTGGCAGCGTTACAATGGCAGTCGGGACTTGAAGATTGCCGTTGAGAATTCGTTTGATGTAACGACCATCGGATGTCATCAAATAGATGGCTCCAATATCCGGAATTCTCGGTTCGGACATTCGCTTTCGTCGACGCAAATCGAATGCAGCCGCCGCATTCTCATCGCCGACTGTCGTTACGAAAACGTTTCCGCTCAAGTAATCGACAGCAATTGCCATTGGTTGAATGCCGAGTGTCGTGAAGTCAACGTCCAATTTCTGTCCAACGTGCGATTGATTGCCTTTAGCAATTGCTGATCGATAGACTCGACGTTGTTGTGCATCAATCCAAAACATCAGTTGACGACGGGGATCGAAATCGACGGCCACAATGTTGCTTTCATCGTCACTTGTTGGATGAACAGCAGCGTTATGATTGACGCCCTGAGAACCGTGAAGTGCGAGTTGAACGAGTTGATTGTTAGAAGCGACCACAACCTCCGCGTAATCACCCTAAAATCAGAACTTCAGTTTGAACTCGACAATGAATTCGCACCTTTGCTCGACAATCTTTTCCGGTCATAGCACCAACAACCACAGCATTTTCGTAATCGTCCACACAACGACACAAATACGAGCCTTTGGTATTCAAACACAATTGAGTACACGTGTTGTTTCCGGCACATTCGTCAATATCAATACAGTCGAACGGATTCAATGGATCCGGTTGGAAACCATCACGACAATGACAGAAATAGCCGCCCGAAACATCCGTACACAAGTGTCGACAACCACCGTTATCGCCATGTGAAGAGCAGGTCTTGCCGTTGTTTTTGCTGCATCCAATTTCGTCCGAGTTGTCACCTAAAACGAAGCTTCTAACTTGTACGTATGCAACTTGCAACCTACCGCAATCATCCACGTGATTACAAACAACACTCGAATTCACACAACGATCTCCTGCAAAATGTCGTGAGAAAATTTAAATGATAATAGGTAAGCGTCGAGAATGAACTTTGAGTTGAAATGAAACGCCATTGAACTATCAGTTTCGTTCTGCTGAGAAGCAGTGCTCGATGGACGAAGCGACCATCAAACGATAATGAATTGAACGTTTTGCAGCGATGCTCGGCAATCGTTTTTCTGGTGTGGAAAATAGCAGCGAAGATCAAACTAATCAGTTCGCACTGATTTGTGGACTTGATTGCGTTGAAAAGGTTCGAAACTTGTTTTCGTGAATAGCTGTTGTTTAGGACATCGAAGCACTTTCGATAACAAAAGAATCTCGACAGCGCTTGCAAGATTCAGAACAGAAATCGTGTCGTTCAAATCTATTCGAGTAATCAAACAAAAGTGACGTAACAGCTATTGTAAGATTCATGATGTAAACGTTAAACTTCAGTATGCGCAAAAAACTGTCAAGATCTTGATGAACGCCGCTAAGAACAAAAGTCGTTGCAACAACAAGGTATACGCGCACTTCTCGAAGTTCGAAATCGCCAAAGTGTTGGGTGTAAAGCGAGATATCGTCCTGGCTATTAACAAAAGTTTCTTCTTGATTCCGGGTGTTGGAAACAAAGGTTGGTGCACCTGATAAAAAATCGATGTTGAAAACACCTTTTTTCAGATGTTCTGATGGCCGTGTACAAGAAGGACGTGGAGTTCGATTTGACAAGTACTATTACTGGGATTGTGCAATCAGCGCGAAAGTTCTACGGTGATCTTACTTGAGAGTACAATTTTTGAATTAAATTTGTGCATCATACTTGGAAGGCAATAAACAGTAAAACGAGAATGAGACTCACGATCGATGTGAGGGCTTGAACACTTGAACTGTTCTGACGAGCATTCTCCGTACTCGCTGAATGAAGAGCACATGGATAGATGCTCGTCGGAGAAGTCGTTTTCTCCGCATTCGTTGACTCCGTTACACAATTGCAAAATGTTCAAGCAACGTCGAGAATGCGAACAACGGAAACGAAGTGGTGGCTCGCAAAGTGCAGTTCGACATTGATCGTTCGTCTCGTCCGTATTGTCGCCTACAACAATTGACGGTCGAAGGTTGCAGAGAACATTAACATACCGCAGTCATCATCTCCATCGCAAAGTACTTTTCGTGGAACACAAACCGAATTGCCGCATTCAAATTCGAATGGACTGCACATTCGACGTGAAACACTCTCGCAATTTTGTTCGTCTGAAAGGACAAGTTTTCATCTGTGGCATAGAACTTGGAACTAACCTTCTGCTCCAGCGCAATCACGTCTACGATCACAGCTAAAAGCAAAAGTTAACGACGTTGTTCAGAAAAGCTTCGTATACAATTTACTGGCCGGCAGACAGGTGCCATCATTACATTGTCGCATTCCTTCTTGACATTTTCGCAAATGACATTGTGACTCGTCTAAGCCATCAGAGCATTCGATGATTCCGTTACAGACCTGAAATTAACAAGGATGAAGAAACCCATGTTTTAACTACTTTTGACGGCGCTAAACAATGACCATCGTTGCATCTGAACTCTGATTCCGAACATGGTCGACTTGTACCGCCACAACGTGCATCTGTTTCGTCCGAATTATCGCCGCAATCATTTTCAGCTAAAGGAAAACGTGTTCGTGAATTCTCAAACTTCCCTTGACTTACAATCACACATCCATCTCAGCGGAATACATTTGCTCGAAGCCGCACAACGAAACTCTCCAACATCGTCACAAACCGGGCAGTTAGAAACTAACTCGTCACTTCCATCATGACAATCGTCAACATTGTTACAGAAGGCCCAGTCAGGAATACAACGATAATTCTGTCCATTTCCGTTGCCACAACGCGACCAACCCTTCGGACACTCAACATTCTCGCAACCGATCTCATCCGATCCAGGAGCATCGTTGCCGCAGTCGTTTTCGTTATCGCAACGCCAAGATTTCGGAATGCACTTGTGATTGGAGCATCGGAACTCTTCGGCCGTACAATTTCGTTGCGGATTCTGACAGATTTCCGGTGCTTCGTCCGAACCGTCGTTACAATCTCGATCTCCTGAACATTCGCATTTCATTCAAAACTATAAGTTGATCTCTTACCATCACACGTGAAACGCTTGGGAATACATTTGCCTATAAACATCGAATTTAACCCCGCTCAACAAAAGGCAAAAAGAACGACCGGAAGACAGTGAGAAGCTCGCTCGTGCCTTGATTGCATAACGACTTACCTGTGTCTTTGCATTTCCACATCCAATCATCACATGGCAGTTCGCAGTTCATTTCATCGGATCGATCTCCACAATCGTCGATTCCTAAAAGACCAACACCAATTAGAGTTTATTAAAAACAACATGCCATCGCAAAGTTGGAATGGTCGAGTGCAATTGTGGTTTGAGCATTGAAATTCACCAACAGGACAAATTCGAGGACCACAAATCGCTTCGCCTGGCTCATCCGAACCGTCGGCGCAATCTTTTTCTCCTACAAATTTACAATATCAAATAGTTCAATTAACGCCTCACCATCGCAATACCACAAATGGCTTATACATTTGGCGTCTTCTCCTCCACAAGCGAACTGTCGAGCCGTGCAATTCGGTTCACAAGTTTGATTGTTAATCAAAATGAACTGATCTGGACACGCACACGTGAACGTCTTTCCTCCGGCCGCAATCAAACACAAATGCGAACAGCCGCCGTTGTTATCACCACAAGGGTTTGGATAACGAGGTTGTCGAAGTGGGTGGACGATTCGAAGATCATTTGGCAATTGAATTGTGGTTGCAAGAACACTTTCGTTTTTACCAGTCCACTTATCAGCAGCGATAACTTGTCGTAGATTCCAATCAGACCAGAAAAGTCGATCATCAAAGACGGTCATCGACGACACATGAGATGTTCGCTTAGCGGGAATGTGATGCCGACTGCGGCCTCCCATATCCATCCAACCAATTTCGTTCAAATGTGCATCACCCCAAAAGAGTCGATCAGCGTAGAAATCGATTGCCAATGCATTCGGCCAACCCAAATCGTGTTCAGCCAACTTTTCCACTGGATCGGCCATATTCGGACCTCCATCCAACGGTACACGAGCAATGTAAGGTTGAAGTGACCATTCGGTGAAATACAAATATCCTTTTTGTGGATGAATAACAATTGCTTTGGGTTGTTGAATACGATCACGAATCAAAGTTCGACAATAACGACCGTCCAATTCACAAACACGCAAAGATCGATCTTGTCGATTCAACATGTACAACTTGCGAGCCACCCAATCTACAGCTATGCCTTCAGTGCCGAAAACATTGTGTCGAACAATCGTTTCGTAATCCGCAATCGGAGCTCCAATATTGTCGATACCAATTCGATAGAGACGAAGTTTGCCGGCATCCATAATATAAATCTTATTGTCGTGAACGTCAACGTCCATTGAAACAACATTTTCAAATCCGCGCGCCACAAGATCCATTCGCGAACCGTCAACAGTGATTTGTCGAATGTAATGTTTGTTAGCAAGCAAAAGAAATGGAACGGGCGTGGCTTCGACGCGTTTACACGTGTGATTGTCTGCTTCCAGCGAATAACCATCCACACAAGTACATCGATAGCTTCCAACCTTGTTGTCGCATTGTTGTGAGCAAAGAGCGGTACCATCTTCACATTCGTTGGAATCGTGACAAGACTTTCCGTCGTCTTTATCCAATTGAAAACCGTCGAAACATTCGCATTTGTAGCCAATGGGCAAATCAACACATTTTTGTTCGCAAAGCGGTCTATCGGCCAGTGTACACTCATCAACAACTGAAAACAGATTTCAACTGCAATCTTATTTCATAACTTACAGCACTGCGGGGATTCATCGCTATTGTCGGGACAATCGTACCTTTTATTACACACCTACAAACTCATATAAGTCGTTGAAATAATAAAGGTTTTTGAGATGCTTCCACGGCACTGCAAAAAACACAAAATGCAGATTTTTGTAACTGCTCTTTGCATTTGGTTCGAATCAACGTTTCATGAGATCTTTTACTGGAAACGAATGAAACAAAGACGGTAACGCAGAAATGCTTATTGAATTCACCCAAGAACAGTGTCATTTTATTACTACAGTTAGTTCCAGAAAAACTGCTTGAAACGATAGACGTGAAAATCATTCAACTCGGATACCAAAGAAAGGCGACCTCGAGAACCTCCCGAACTACCGACCGACTGCACTCCTACCAACAACATACAAGTTGTTCACGAAAGTACTGGTCAAGCGAATGACAAGTCAACTGGACGCCGAACAACCACGAGAACAAATCGGCATTCATTTTGGATGTTCAACGGTCGATCGTTTTTAAACGGTAAACCAACTGATGGAAAGATGTCGCAAGATAAAGATGCCACTGTGCTTAGTATTGGTAGACGACGAGAAAGCATTTAAGCCATTGGAAATCAACGCAGCCATCAACTCACTGGTTCACCAAAACATCCCGAAAAAAATGCACCAGAACACTACTCAACATCAATTCCAACTGTTCCAACACTTTCCAATTCTTCTACAAACCAGTAGAAATTCCAATGTATTGTGGAGTAAGACAAGGCGATACCATATCACCGACGCTTTTCACTGCGCCCTGGAGGACGTTACTCGCCGGTTGGACTAGAGAAACTACGGAATTCGAATCAATGGAGAAGAATTACATCACCTTGGGTTCGCCAACGATATCGTTCTGTTCGCTCACAACTTTGAGTCAACTGAAATGATGTAGAACGAACTGGATGATGCTGGCACGCCAATTAGACTTTGGATTAATGGTAAGAAAACGAATGTCATGCCTAACCCGAGTTGCAGACCAAAACTAATTGAATTCAAAGGCGGGCAAATTGGACAAGTTAAATAATACGTTTGTCTAAGACAGAAAATTACCGAAGGCCACAAAATCGACGGCGAGATTCAAAGATGACGATCAGCTGGTTACTTGGATTCAAAAATATTCAGCAAGTACTAAGGAAAACTACAAACGCCAAGATACGTGTCCAGTTGTTCTACTCGATAGTCCGGCCAACGCTCAATTACGACTCGAAAACTTGGATTATACGAAAAACCGAACGGATCAAGCTAACAACAACCCAACGAGCAATGGAGTCTTTGGTATTCGTCTGCGCGAAAAGACCCGAAGCTCCACAATCCGGAACCGCAAAATGTTCAAGGACGCAGTGGAAGATGCAATCCAACGTGAGTTCAATTGGAGGAGTCGTGTAGCCAGACGAAACGACAACTGTTGGACTACTCGAACGACCTTATGATGGCGATACGATCAGAAGAGACCACTAGGAAGACCCGCGGATCGCTGGCGAAAAGACATGGAAGGAACTTGGATCAGCATAACAGCAAACTGTTAAGGACCGGAGCGAATAAAAAAGCGGTCGAAGCATTCGCATCAATTTAACTAATCATCATCTTTTGTACCTATTTGTCTCGTTGTTAAATTGGTTGAACCGAATAAATTTTTGCATTTTTCAGAAAGTCGATACAAAAACCTGCAAATTCGAAAACCCGTAACGACATCGAGCAAGTGCGCAATGTAGTATTTCGTGGAAACATCCCAAAAATTTGTTATTTTATTCGGTTATATGTTCTAAAGAGAGCGATTTTCTACGTAAATTTTGTGTAATTACTATAAAGCCAACTCTCTCTAAAATAGCACTTACTTTTTCTAGCGGAAGACATTCACCCGAAGTACACGCGAACTGATTGGGTCCACAAACATGACCATCAACACCTGTAGACGTGTGGGCATCGACACTTGGACAATCGTGTTCGTCAGATGCGTCTGCACAGTCGTCATTTCCATCGCATCTCCAGGTTTTTGGAATGCACTTGTGATTAGCACACTACAAATTACTGTGAACAGAATAGTTCTTTGGCCACTTACCGCCCAAAAATCGGGTTGACATTGAGCATATGCTGCAAATTAGATTATTGACTTTGAGTTAACGAAATGAACATACTGCAATTTGAATGCTCATCACTCGAATCAAGACAATCGTTTTCGCCTGAAAATCTCGAGTATATACAATTCGACTTAATGTAAGGGTATCCTGCAGCGAACAAACGTACCATCACAAACCCTGAAACAAATGCATTACTCGAGTCTTTAACTTTAAAACCAACCAAGCAGAATTTATACAATGAGAATTGTTGCATCTAAACAATTCGGAATTGAATGTAATCTCTTCAAAAAATCATAGTCAGACCTGAATTCGCCCTTATTGCAATCTCGTTTTGTGACACCGCATAATTCTGGAGACTCATCTTCTCCTCCACTACACGTTACTTCCCCATCGCAAAGCCATGATCTGAAACAAATCGAGTTCTTTACTAACAACGACTATAAGCTCACTTTGGAATGCATTCATATTTTGGCTGAACCAATTTGGCATTTGAAGCGCAATGAAACTCTTGGTCGGTACACGTTCGATTGCCGCAGTTATGGACTTCACTTTCATCTAAATATCAGTTTAGTTTCAGAATGATTTGAATGCCCAATAGAATCCCAATTAGCTTACCTGAACCATCGGCACAATCAGCTTCTCCGTCGCAAATGAAGCTTCGGCTTATGCTGAAAGAAAAGGGATGAACAACCTTTAAATTTAATCTTATTTTTGTTTACTCTACGTCTTTACACGGAAAGTAATTTTACTTTTTTTTTGACATAACTGACTGTAGAGTTTATTCTGTGTATCTCGTTTGATATGACTTTTATCGATTAGGCCACTAATAGTCAAAGAAGGCGATATCCTTTTGGACATTACAATTACCGTAAATGTCCATTAGCCTTTACATTTTATTGAAAAATCAATTTCTAATATGCTCTCTCTTTCTTGAGCTTCAAACCCTTATGTGCGATCAATACGGGTTTACGACAATTGGAGGTTAAGTGATGATATAAACTAACCATTTTCCGTCCATACATTGAAAGACGTAGTCGCCTACGCAAACGTGCTTTCCTGAAATTTTTGTGTATTCAATTGAAGAAGAAAATGAGCAATGTAGTGATCGTATAAGAACCTTGAACTGGTCACTTCTCTTATTTAGCCTATTGTAAATAAACTATTTGTTTCAAAAACGACATTAGACAAAGTGAACCGCAAGAAAGCTGTTCCATAAACGAATAGTTACCATTCGAATCTGTGCAATTGGTGTGTGTTTCGTCCCACGCGTCTGCTCCACCGCAATCGTTATCGCCATCGCAAATCCACGTATTTGGAATGCAACGGCCACTACTCGGACATCGAACGTAATGTTCGGGACACGGTCTACTCATGCAGAATAGACGCTGCTCGTCGTCCCCTAAACCGCAATCGTCATAGCCATCGCACAAATCTAAGAAAAAGGTTATAATTCAACACTTTAAGTTCAATTCTTACCGGCAGGTTGAATGCAAATGTTCGTTCGCTGACATTTCATTCGAACGCCTCGACAATCGATGGGAAGTCCGGGACAAGTTTTTTCGTTTTCGTCCGAAACATCGGGATCTCGACAGTCGTTCTTGCCATCACAAACTGCAAAATGTCGTGAGAAAATTTAAATGATAATAGGTAAGCGTCGAGAATGAACTTTGAGTTGAAATGAAACGCCATTGAACTATCAGTTTCGTTCTGCTGAGAAGCAGTGCTCGATGGACGAAGCGACCATCAAACGATAATGAATTGATTTCGTGTGTTGAAAGAGAGTTAGTCAATGTCATAGATACTTCTATCTTCTTTTAGACGTCTTAATAGCCGTGTACAAGAAGAGCGTGCAATTCAATTTGTCGGCGGCGATTAGTGGAATCTGTGCAGTTGGAGCGAAGGTTTTGAAGTAATTTTTTGAAAGCATGTAGGTTATGTGTTAAATGTACGCATGATAATTGGTAGGCAAATAAACAGTACAGCAAGAAACTATAAATTAAAGGAGTTGCGATCTGCGGCGCTAATCACACAATCTCATTTACAATATTACCTTTGGTTTCGTTGATGCAATGACCGTTCGTACAAGCGAAAGTACCGGCTGGACAACTTAAACTTGGATTGCAATCGAGTTCATCGGAAGAATCGCCGCATTCGTTGATTCCATTACAACGCAAAGCCTCTTGAATACACTTTCGATTCGTGCACAAGTAGTATTTTTCGGGACAGAATCGAGTAACTGCAGTAAAGAAGTTGGTAAAGGAATTGATGCAATCGACCTACAGCAATAGTTTGGATGCTCATCAGACGAGTCTGAACAATCCGGTTTGCCATCACATGTAACGTCCAATGAAACACAGGCGCCGTCCGATTCGCATTGGAAGTTGTAGGGACCTTCACATGTTTGACGTGCAGCAGCTAATGGAACACATTGAGTTGGGAAATCTTCTCCCGGCTCAAGAACCAATTGGAAGGTGTCGTTGCATGAGCATTGAACACGATTTGCCGCAACTCCAACCGTCGACGAAATAGCATTACAAATTTGATCACAACCGCCGTTATTTTTTCGACACAAATCCTAAGAATATAATAGGTAAATTGATTGTTTTTGATGGTTACTTGAGTGTGTGCATTGCACCACTGATTTCGTGTGGCAACATTTGCTTCCGATGCGAACATTCGAACAGTGCCAGGAACGCGTCGATCGCCAACCACTAACTCAAATCCATTGCCCGTATCTTTGTCCATACGATAAACACCGTTGGCCAATGGATCACTTATATATAACCAACGTTGCCAAAGATCCAAACTCTTAGCTCGATATCCGACACCAACAACTCGACGATTGTTTCCGTCGTAATCGCATGACTCGACATTCAATCGATTGATATCCGCCCAGTAAAGTCGCTGATCGCGAAAATCAACGGTCAATGCAGCGGGAAGACTGATGTCCGTATTGACAATAACTTTACGTTCTCCGCCCGCCGTATTCGCTCTTTCAATACGAGGCTCGTAGGCTCCACCCGTGAGTTTGTAGCCGCTGTCTGACCAGAAAACAAGTCCAGCACAAGGATCTAATGCAAGAGCATAAGTCCAATCGCCGTTGGCAATTGTCACCAAATGTTCGCCTTGTGTGTCCATAGCGTACAATTTTCCAGTTCTTCCAGTCGTCCAATACAATTTCTGAGTAACCCAATCAAGACGCAAGTCGGAGATATGTCTTGCATTCTGTTCCGTAGATTTCGATCTATCAGGACTGAACAAGAGTCGAGGCGCATGAGCGGCATTCAATGCAAACCAACTGATATTTGCACCTTGTGGAGTTTCGGTCACGTAATAAATTCGACGAAGAGTGACATCAATATCGAACATTTGCAGTCCGGGAAGTGATGGTAGTTGTTCTCGAAGTGGTTGTGAGGATTTTAGTCCCGGTACAATCATTGAGTCGATGATTTGATCGCCATCAGCGACAAGCAAATAAGTTTCCGGCTCTGAAAAATAAAGTTATATAACTTTCACTTCAACAATTTTACCTTCACATGTTCGACCTCGAGGAACTCCACGAGCACAATCGCAAATCGGAACTGGCTGATCGGGCAAAGCAAAACACAGCTGTGGACACGGCGGTTTGCGGAGATTGTCCGTAATATGACATGGACTTGTGGCGCGTGGTTGAACAAATGGATCGAAAGCAACGATATCGCCCAAATCTTCCAAATGCGATTCAATGGTTGTTGGCGAAAGAAACAATTGAGTTTGATTGGGACTGCTCGTAGCGGAGAAAACTTTTTCCAAACGACGATCCGTCCAATACATGTTGTTTTTGAGCATCGCAAGGCCCGTTGCTTCGGCAATATCGCTGCGTACTAATTCTGGTTTGCCACCTTCAGGACGAACACGGCTTAAAGAAACATTGAAGCCGAGACTTGTATGTTTAAACTTACTAGATACCATCCATTCCTGCATCCGCGTAATAAACGTAATGAGTATTAGGATCAATGGCCAAATCAGTTGGTTCTTTCAATCCCTCACTAACAATCACCGTTTTCGTTGTACCGTCGAGATGTGCCCGTTGAATGGATGGTTTCTGTCCTTGATCCGACCAATAAATATAACGTTTGATTGGATCAACAGCAATTGAAGTTGGTGTTTCGGTTTTTGTTGAAAGCAAAACTTTTCGATTATCGCCGTTCAATTGACAGACTTCAATGTGTGTACGATCAGAATCAGCACTGATGAAGTAAAGATTGTAGTTAATCCAGTCGACAGCCAAACTACGAATTGTGAATCCGCCAAACGGATTGCGTACAATCTCTTTGCTTGTACCATCTCCAATTGTAACACGTGTAATTCCCTTATTTGGTCCACCGGCTTCAGCAATGAAAATCGATTTGGATTCGTAATGAAAGTCGATGCTCGTCAATGCTGTACCGCCAATCGGTTCAATGGCAACGCCTTTCGTGTGTGTTTGATCAATTCTGCAAAAGATAAAGTTGAGAAAAAAAAGTACAATTACTCGATTCCAGTGACTCGTGTTTTGGTTGCAATCAAAAGGAACGATCGGTCAATGACAACACACTTGGTGCTTCCTTGAAGCGTGTATCCGGAAGCACAATGACATTTGAAATGCGAGTATTGTTCGGGAATACACAAATGATCGCAGTTTCCGTTGTTCGTTTGACATGGATGATTGTTGGCTAAAATTCGGTTATAAGTCTTTAAAGTTTACAGACGACTTACCATGATGAGGATTCACGATCTTAATGTTCACAAGCTGTTCGACATTCTTCTTGAAGTCCGAAAACTCCAACGGTTGTTCACCGCCCGATGAAACATCAGCAACCAGAATCTTGTCGAATGCCGTATCACCGTAGTAGAGTTTGTTGTTGAAGAATGCAAGACCATTGGGTTGTTTTCCCGCATCATTCAAAACGTAATGCCAATCAGCACCATCATATGCAACAGAACTGATCTGAACGCCAACAATCACAACCCATTTGTTACTTTCCAACTTACTCGTCCTGCTTTAGCTTCACTGTAATATACTCGACGACCGACCGTATCCAAAGCGATATGATCCAATTCGGACAAATCATTGCGCACAATAACCAAAGGGTTTTCACCGCTCAAATCGGCGCGAATGACTTTGCGACCATTCGATCCACTGCCTTGATCCAACCAAAACAAAACTCCTTGATCCGAATCGACGGCAATCGAAACGGGTTGAGCAACGGCGGTTGGCGAGTCGTCGTTCATCAAAATTGTGGCGCGATAGTTTTCTCCTTGCGTTCGAACAACCTCGATGGTTTGAGAGATTTTGTTTCCGATGTACAAATTTCGACCGTTCCAATCGTAAGCCAAACAATAGGGATCGTTAACAATCTGAGTGTTCAGCAATTGGGTTCGATTCGCGTCGGTCATGTTTGTGCGATAGATTCGAGAATCCGAAATCAACGTTGCTCCAATGATTCGAGCGGTAGTTGCATGTTCCAAGTGATAGAGCTAAAATGGAAATTAGCCTCAGAAGGTCTTCAAACAAACATACTTCACGATCAACTGCGTTGTAGTCGGCATCGAATGCGTTACTCAAACCAGAAATTGGAACCATTCCAGCCAGTTCGGGAGTTCCATTCAACGACTTTTCCAAACTGATGCCAAAAACGTTTGTTTTGGAAATCATCAGCATAAATGGCTTGTCATCAGCAACACACTCCTTTTTGTCTTTTAACGATAGTCCCATCGGACACAAACAAGTGAAGGAGTTGTTGGCGCCAATAAGACAAATGTGACTGCACGGATTGTTTTTACAGGCACTTCGATCAGACGAAGGTTGAAGAACGGGATGAACGGCTGCCACTCCCAAAGCTTTCGAAAACGTGTGCGATGGATAATCTCGACTCGTGCCATTTGGATACTTTGGATAAACCTGAAGTTTTTGAAGTCGACGGTCACTGAAATAAATCGAATCTTCGAAGATTGCCATTGCATGAGGATGTTGAACGAATTTCGACGATGCAAGAACTTGAGTTCGACCTAAATTATAACAATGTATAAGTCGAAAGTTGAAATTTCAACATACCCGTTCCATCGTAATTGACGAAATCAATGTAATCAAGTTTCGAATCAGCGAAATACACACGATTGGTTGTATAATCCAATGCAATTGTATTTGGCCAGTAGATTTTCGTTGTGACCAAAACTTTTCGATCGGTTCCGTCCATATTCGCACGTTCGATTCGTGGCTGTTGTCCCCAATCAGTCCAGAACATCAATCCCTCGCGCGGATCCAAAGCCAAACCACGAGGTTGATCGATGTTTTCGTGCAACAAAACCGCGCGAACTCCCTTCCGATCCAAACACGCAACTTCGATTGTATTCAACGACGAATCGACCCAATACAAATTACGTCCGACCCAATCCACTGCTATTCCTTCGGTGATGTCGAGACCATTACCAATGAAGACCTCAACTTCTGTTCCGTTTCGAGTTGCCGAATAGATTCGTTTATCGCGAATGTCCGACCAGAAGATTCGATCACTCACCGAATCCCAAGCAACTTGAAAATACGTTGAGTACAAATGATTTCTTTGAAGAAACTCACTTGCAACTGCATTTTCGACTTGAGCCGCAAAGGTTCGCCAATTCTCCAAAGTGCTATCCGACCAATAGATGCGGTTTCGATTCGAAACGTAAACTCGCATGTCCGTACGATTGTCGGCAACCTTACACGTGTGTTTATCCGGTGCAAGTACGTATTCCATGTCGCACGAACAACTGTAACCGTGCTTTTCGTCCGTACACTTCTGACTACAAGTTCGCGGGTCCAAACATTCATTTTCCTGAAATTCGATTCTTATCGTTTTCTTTTCTATTGTACTTACATCTTCACACCGGGTTCCATTAACCAACTTCTCTCCAAATGGGCACGTACAAACCGGACCATCGGGCGAATTGTGGCACTTGTACGGGCAACCAGCGCGATCAGCAGCACACAAATCCCGAGCACAACGTCCGCCTTCATCCGTTCCACTGGGACAGTCGTTGTTGCCTAAAAATAGGCATATCTTTGGCTCAATAACGAGAATAACAGACCATTGCACAACTTTGAGACGTGAATACATTGATCAGATTGACTTGCACATGGAACATGTTCAAACGGACATTTCGTTTGCTCCAATTCGGGACGATGACAACCGTGTCGAGCGTCTTCGTCACTAAATTTTGTTAGTTTAAAGTCATTACTTGAATTCTAGTGTTTGATATTTCACCAGAAATTGGAATTCACTTTTCAAGTCCAATGGATTTAAAAAGAGGCTCAATTCTTCGGTTGACTCTAGAAACTCACCTGTTATCTCCACAATCATTACTTCCGTCGCAAAGCCAGGAATTGAATACACAACGCTTATTGTCGCATTGGAAATGGTCTTTAGCACAGGTCCCAGTACAATGTTGAGTTTCGTCTTCACCATTTGGACAATCTATCTGACCATCACATTTATAGCTGTTCGGTAAGCAAATATCAGTGCCAGAACATTTGAATGTGTCAGGCGAACATTTATTCTCGTTCTGAGCACACGCATCCTCATCTGAAATGAACAGCAGTTGATTTTCTTGTCTTGTTAGTTACCAGATCCATCTGCACAATCGGATTGTCCATCGCAGTGGTTCTTTAAGTCTATGCATTGCCGACTTGTTGCACAACGAAACTGATCACTTCGGCATTGTAAAGGAGGACATCGTTCTTTATCCTCGTCACTACCGTCATAACAATCGTTGTCGTCTAAAAATTGTTGATAAGAAACCTAATGTTGTTCAAGTTCAATAATCTTCTGTTAATCAAAAAAGCTCAGAAAACTCACTATCGCAAAGCCAATAGATCTGAAATGATCGAATTAGTCATTAAGTAAAAATTTAAAATTACTGGAATGCATCTTCCCGATCCGCATCTGAATTGATTGGCCGAACAAGTGGTGTTCGCACAAATTTCCAATGCTTCATCGGAACCATCTTGACAGTCATTATCCGAATCACATTTCCATTGCTCCGGAATACAACGTCCATTGGCACAAGAGAATTTCTTCGGGCCACACAGTTGATGTTTTCCGTCTTTGCAATACTTTGGATCTTCATCTGATCCATCTAAATTTCTAGGTTTATCTGTGCTCAGATAATTGTAAAGAACATCTGTCCCTTTTCCAATAAGCCTCGACAATAAAAACTTTTTTGAATCCTTTTAATACAGTAAGCGAAAAATGCAGTTTTCGACTTGGAAACAAGTCTTAACCTTATTGAATGTTATTAAGATCATAATCTACAGTATAAAAAGCTATATTGCAGATACTTACCTATCGGACAGTCATTATCACCATCGCAGCCGTATTGCATTGGAATACCTACAAGAAGGTTGGATTATAGGTCTAATGTCACGAAACTCGCGGAAGCTTCAAAGAAAATTTTTCTGCTTGTAGCGATTTTGTAATTTTTCCTCGTTTACTCAATTAAAACTATGAGTAGTAAGAGACGTTGATTGCAAAACCAAAACGTAGAAGACTTACATTTCTTTGTGCTGTTGCAAGTGATTGTGTTTTCTGGACAGGCAACTTCCTTGTAACAGTTCTCTCCGTGCTCATCGACTTCATCACTTCCATCCAAACAATCTTGTTCGCCTAAACAACAAATTAGATGACTGACACTCAGAAGGAATGTCTGACCATCACAACGCCATTCATTTGGAATGCATCGACCATTGTTGCATTGGAATTGCGATCCATTTCTCGGACACAATGGTTCAACCAATTCGGCCGGATTGCGAATACAACTTCGATTATTCTCGGGATTCAACATATACGCCCATTTGCAAGCACATTTTCGAACCAACGGCGCCGCCGAAGTGCCCGTGTGCTCGGGATCGGGAACAGCAAAGCACAAATGAGCACAATCATGTTCGTGACACGGATGATTGATCGGATTGTCGGGTATTGGCTGGTTGCCTACAGAACAGGCTTTCAACGAAAATATCGTTCGTTCTTCTTTGCTGAAATCGCGAACCACACGTCCAGAACCACCGAACTGTTTCGAGACTTTGCGAATAGAATACGGTCGTTGATGAATATAGTAAACTTGATCGCCAAGAATCGTTAAAGCAACGGGAATTGGTTGATCGGTCTCGAGAGTCTTGAAATTGTTTCCATCAAAGTCCATTGATGCGATGTATTTAAGCAACGTGTCACCGATGTACAGCTTATCTTCGGCGTAATCAATGGCCATTCCAGAAGGTCGACCAAGAGTTACGTTCCGAATGATTATGCACTTTGTAGCATCGACGTTACATCGCCAAATTCGCGCCGGTTTTTCAGCTTCAGCAAAGAAAACAAAACCACGCCATGGATCTGCAATTTGGATTACTTACAAGTTTGTTTGCCGTCAAACTTACTAACAACCATTGCAACGGGATCTCGCAAATGCGAAAGCAATTGACGACGAATCAATTGATCGGGATGTACAAGACCCTAAATTTGATTCCAATTCACTTCTTCCCTTCGCTTAAATACCTGATCAGTCACTTTCACAACCTCCAATGAGTTTCGAATGTTGTCCAAATAATACAATTGTTTGCTTAACCAATCAAAAGACATTGCAATCAGTCCGTCGTTATGTGTCACGAGAATTGGAGCCGATCCTTCGCCATCGGGTTTAACACGATAAACGGTGTTATCCATGATGTCAGCGTAGAAGAACTGAAAAGGTTGTAAGTGTCATAAAAGTTGCGACAACTTACATCATTTCCGTGAACATCACACTCAACAGCAAAGTACATTCCGATTCGTCGTTGTGAAATCGGCGAAATTGGCAAGATTGCATCAGCCAACGCTGGCTCCAATGAGTTCGGATAAATACCACGTACAACTTTGTTGCTACTGAACAACAAGTAGTCAATGGCTTGAACACAACGTTTGCCGTCGACCAGCTTCTGACCGATCGGACACGCGCAACGAAATCCAACACCAAAACCTGAGGAATCTTTGGCGATTATACACATCCCTTGACCTTTAAAGTTTCGATCAAGATTAAAGAAAATGTTGTATTTGCTTACAATCGGCATTTGCACATGGATTGATGATTGTCTGCTGATAACATTCACTGTGTTGAGGCCCTGGCTGTGCAAGTGGATGGTAAGCGGTAATACCCATTGGGAAGACGTTGTTTTCCTTGTTTGTCCTTTAAAAGTCATAAAAACAAGTTCAAGAACTGTAACCTTACCATAAAATTTTTGTTGGTGATCCAAATTTCTCAACTCTCAAAACAGCCAAACGAGTCCAATCTGTCCAATACAAGTATTGATCGAAAAGTGTAAGACCAAACGGATGTGGAACGGAGTTCATTCCGGCAGCAACAACCCTACGATCATTACCATCATAGTCCATTGACTCAACTCGATCAACTTTTGGATCCTGAACCAAATTAGATTAACTACCAGTGAAAGCTTGTAGGGCAAAAAACTAACCACCCAATAGACGCGCTTAGCCGGAATATCCACAACTACCCCGCTAACTTGATGCGTATGAGTGTCCATTAGAACACGGCGATTCGTACCATCCATTGAACAGGCTTCCAATTTAAACTGATTCGAAAAGAACATATCACTAAAAAAACAAACATTCGCACGACATTTCTTTCAATCTGTACCCTCGAATAGGATCCAGCGCAATGTCGAGTGGAAGTGTTAAACCATCAGCAATCAAAACGGTTCGTTTATTAGCATCGTACGAGGAAACGTCGATTCGTCGCGATCCACTCTCCACGATGTAAAGATTGTTGGCTATCCAATCGACAGCCAAGTTACGCGGATAAATCAATGACTTCAAATCCAGCTTCTTGATATGATCAATACTTCCATCCTGGGCCAACTCAGCACTAAATGCCGCATGAGAAAGTCGATCGGTCCAAAAGAGTTTTCGATTGTTGTAATCATAGGAAACACCGTAAATGAATTCTCCAGACGCAATTTTCTTCGCTTCCACGTTCTCTTCGTTCGTCGGATCCAAGAGATAGAGACCTTCACGACGAGCCACGTACAAACGCATCTTTTCCGGTTCTTGTGAGATACAATAACCGCGAGCCGTTTGATTGTCCGCTTCAGCACCGTGTCGCATTTCCAATTTATAACATGAACCCAAACAAGAACAAGCAAAACCAGGTCGATGATTTTGACAGTTTTGGTCGCAAAATCCAAATTCCGAACACTCGTTAATATCTACAGACAGACATATCGGTGTTGTTGATCAGTCGACTTACCGGAACAAGTGCGTTTGAATCGTTCATCCAATTTGTAACCAACCGGACATGTACAAGCTCCTAAACCGCGATTTGAGTATCTTCGGAGATCAAACAAACCTCCGGTAGTTGATGGCTTGCATCCAGCTTGACATCCCAAACTCGGACAAAGATTAATGGCTAAATTTTGAGGTTATGTAGTTATGCAAACTATCAAAACTAACAGCACGACTTTTCGTCTTCTCCATTCGGACACTCCGGTTTGCCGTTGCAAACCTTCTCCTCTTCTATACAATGACCGGAGCCTGGACAGGGCCACTGATTCGGTGGACATTTGTATGCGCCACAGTCGTCTTCGTCTGAATTATCTCCGCAATCATCGACCTAAAGTCCTTTCAATTACTTAAGAAGATCAAACGAAAGTACCGCATCACATCGGAATCTTTTTGGTACACATCTTTTGTTTTTGCACTGAAAGTCTTCTACTGCACAGTCTTTGAATTCGCATGTTTTCGGTTCATCGGATGCATCTGAACAGTCGGGAGTACCTAAAAGCAAACGTAATTTCAGTGATTTCAAAGACGTCGAATATGTTTATTTGTATCCGGAGGTCTACACTTACCATCACACACCCAGCTCTGAAAATACAAGTTGATATAAATTGTCAGCAAACATCTTTACCTTTTGTATACACTGAGTTTGATCGGCACATCGAAACTGATACGGGAAGCAACTGGTGTGATTTGGTGGACAAGAGTCTTTCTCATCGGACAAATCACGACAATTATACAGGCCATCGCATTTCTTCGAAATATCGAAACATTGACGACCATCGGCACAAACGAAAACCGAGCCATTTGTTGAATCGCACGATACGTTCAAACTCGGGCAGTCGTGTTCATCCGAACCATCTGCGCAATCTTAAGTCTTTGAGGTTATGAACAGCTTCTTTACACTCTACCAGTTATGTTGTCACATCGTTGATACTCGGCAATGCACGATACTGAGTGCCATCTGTAGGTATCGCAGGCCCATTGATCGCTTTTACATCCCGGATGAGCTGCAATCGAAGATGTTTATCGTGTGTTTGTTGATCATTTCGAATTGTTTTTTTTGCATTTCTACACGAATCGAACTTCTTCTGCTCGTTGACTTTGCGACCTTTTTCGTACGTGAAAATTTCGACCTTCAATCAAACCCAAAATGTGCACGACAGTGGCTGTCGCAGATGGAGCCTTTCAACTAACGAACGCGTGTTTTCGTCGTCCGCAACGAGGTCACGCCGATCGACTTTTCGATTGCCGCCGTTTTGTACCGTCGATCACATTTGACCCTCTCTCCGTGTAAAAGACAACTTACGACATCCTTCTTCGTCTTCGCCGTTTGCGCAATCACCTAAACTTTGAAAGTCAGAACACGTTCCCGAAGCCACAGCTTACCGGAGCCATCGCATTTCCACTCCAATCTTAAAATCTATAATGTAAATTTGAATATAGAGCTTCGAAAAACCGTATGCAGTTTCCGTCGTTACATCGAAATTCATTTTGTGCACAAACCGTCGAACCATGTCGATTGGAGGTTCCGGAGACTAATGGTCTTGTGCCGGGTGGACTTGTGCGTATCAATGGAACGGCTACAATTTTTTAATTGATCTATGTTTTTAAGTCGGAAGTCAGATGTCAATGTCATTTTCTAATCATTCGATTTCTGAGATCTTCTATCCCTCAGTGATTGAGTAGACGTATTGTTGAAATGTGTTCATCTCTCGACAATGATGAACATGTAAGAGGGAACCGGTTCATCAACAGGAATTAGGTGCTTCCTGCCTGCGGCTTTCAAATCCGTCGCTTTCAAAAGTAAAGAGGAAGAAAATCCGCATCGTCGGTTCTTTTGGAGATTGCGCAAGAAAGTTTGAAAGAAAAACAAACACCCGAATTACCCAGGAATCAATCTTTGAACTTACTGTGTATCGTGGCCTCGGGATTGATCCCATTTGTGAGAGGCAAGAAGACGGCGGCAATCGCGACGAGAACGATCGCGATCTTTTGCCTTCGATTCATAACTGCGCTATTGTGGACTTTGGATGAGAAGTTCTCTTCATAACAAGCAGAATTAGACGAACGTACGAATAGAAATCTTGGGAATGGGGACAAACGATCTGAAAACAACTTTCTCGATCAGTTCGCCGATTTCTGACGTCGCTTCACGCTCATCGACTGTTAAGAAACGCGGCTAATCAGAAACGAAATCCGCGCTTTCTCGATTCGTCGTCACGATTCGCCAGCAAACCGGTCGAATTGCGCAACTTTTGACTAGTGGCCATACGGTTTTCGCGGACGCGACGTTCCGATAAACAACGCAAAACACACTTGCGCACACGATCTCGAAAGCAGCAAAATTGCCATTTTGAAATCAGAAAGAAAGTCATGTGTAGGTGTGGGGAGGGCGATTCGGTTTCTGCGCACTAACGGCAAAAAGAATTGCGCCTTTTGCGCGCACGTGAAAATCGTCGCTTTCTCACTCGCGCACAACGTTTTTGCCGTTTGACCAAAAAAACTTTTGGGTGCTCGAGAGTTTGGCGGAATACAAAAGTGGAAGGTGATACTGCGATGTTGGTGGTAACATCGGTTCCGCGAAGTCCACGGCAACAACAGTATTCACGTAATGGAAAAACAAGAAGCTCCTCAAAGGCTCGGCTACAGAAGGCGCTGGACACAAAAACTCTCTAGTTAATAACCCGAAATTCGGGCGCAAAACTTCGTCTGATGAGTTGGACTTGATTGCGGGATTCAAAAAGAATGATCGACCTTCAACGCCAAAAATTTCGATTTTGCGCGTCGAAACGGTGAAAAATTTCAATGCGCAAACGACGACAGAAACTGACGGTTTAGAAAGTTTTGTGGAAAGCCAAATACACGTACGGGGCGCGATGGCATCGCTCGTGAAAAACGAAGAGATCAGCTCGAGCGATTTCGTTTCGATATTTGGCGACGATAATCAGTAAGAGAGCGATCGATCAGACGACTGTGCCGTTCGAGCCTTCGTAATCACTTCGAAAACAAACCTGTGAATAGGCATGTCGATAGACTCTTCTCTCAAGTAAACAGTGCCCGTTGGTTATTGCTTTGAGGTAAACGTTTTGACGAGAAAAAGGTGACAGAAGACAACTGGAGGGCAACGAACGTGCAGCTGAAGAGAACGGGAAAGAGATTCGGGTCATCGAAGTTCGTGGAGTTGGCGGACGTGCTCCGCCTCATTCATTGCGATTTGCAGCGACACAACGACAAGCGTGAGAAATGCTGAGCGATTAGCACGAAAACTCCGTGATGACCACCATGGTTCAAACAAGGCGGTAGTAAACACGAACAGTGTTTGAAAAAAACGATCTATTGGGTCTGTAGAATCGACAATCAAAATACCTGCTCACTCGTCATTAGCAGTGGAGGCTGATTCTCGCGTGCTTTCGAAAAAATTCGCGCACTCGGCGACTCTTCGTGCTGACCGACGGCCCAATTAGCCAAAGCAAAAACCCTTACGGCTTAGGAATCACCTCCGCCCGTTTTACCGACCACGAAATCTAAGACCCCGACTCGTTCTCGCCCTTAAGTCCTGGGTTAACGCTTTCAAATTTTGCACAATAATCGAACTCATTGGACTCTCCGTAATCGCAGTTGAAGCAATCAAAACAACAACGCTCGTGGGTCCCCATGTGCCGAGCTCGAGATATCTGTACGATCTTATTTCGTCAGCTAATTTACGATCACTGATAGTTGCTACTCAGCAAAAAAAAGTGCGGAACTCACGTTCAACTATCAAATCACCCGATCGCCAATTTCTTTTGTTACGAAGAACGAGCTATAGAAGGGTTCCATTTGCCGTACAATCCTTGCAAAAGTGCTATCGAATAGCTAGGATGCCGTTTTCACTTGTCGCATCCAAACCCACGACTTCATTTCGAATTCAACTCCTCGAGAATAACTTAAACTGAAGGTTGTCAGCAAATGATGAAAACTGCCGTTCAACAATCACCAAATCATTTGACTTCCGCACCTACAAACCTAATGATCATGACTAAGCAAAATACCCGCTATTAAGAAAAGGAACGAGCAGCTTCTTTCTCAACAGTCCGATTTTTTCGTTCAATCGAAGTTCTTTAGATTGCGCTCAACGTCGAATTGCGCAGTTTAAAGTGCCACGTAGAAGCTCCATTCGGTTTCCAAACATTGATACGGTACTAACAAAAACATTATCACGAGCTATCTTATTGAAGGAAAAACGGTTCAAAAACTTTATATAAAGCAATCAGTAAACTTAACAACAACGTGTAAATACCAGTAATGATACTCAGAGTTCGCACGTTGAGCGTGCCCATTCATTGGACTTTCAGATTTTTAACTTCGAATTCACTTGATCCTCCAGTTTCGATGTTTCGGGCTGATCCTCTTCGTCGTCGGTATCCGGCAAATCGTCCACATCGTCGACATTGAAAACACTCTCGTCGAACACTTCGACCTTGTTTTCGGAAGTTGTACCCGGTTGTTCAGACGAATTGGGTTCGTCGTCATTCAAATCATCGTCCAAGAACTTTCCGTTTTCTTCGAGGTCCAGGAACGTTCGCTCGTCAATAACAAACGCTTTGACTTCATCCTAAACTCCAACGATTCAAATACGAAATAACTTATTCTGCTTACCGGATTGTCTTCTTCTTTTTCCCGAACAAAAACTGAACCGCCTTCTTCGTCCTGTTCATCGGTGTTCATTTGCGGATTAAAAGTAAACATTTCACGACCAGTCAATTCGACCTATACATTCGAATACCAAACGACTCGTCTTCATCACTTACCTTATTACCACTCTTGAAATTCGATCGTTTCTTCTTCTCATCAGCCGCTTCTTTTCGTCGTTTTTCGATCAGTTTCTTCTTTTTCCACGCAATAAACGTCTCTAAAGTTACTTTGGTTTGAGCTTTTGAAGACAAATTAGCACGCTAAAACATCGTCTTTAGGATACTCTTCCGAAGTTAACTACTCACTTCTTTCTCAATCAACTCTTCTAAGCTGATTTGCTCCAAGCGTTTCTGTTCTTCCATTTTCTTTCGATCTTTAGACAAAACATAACCAGGAGGCAGAGCGTGTCGATAGATGCATTTCTCGCCTGTGAAGATCGTTTTGTTCAATTCCCTATTCAATAAACTCACCATTCGGACATTCCCAAAACCAACCGTATTTTGAGTTCTCAACAGCATCGATGAAGTACTTGCAAACCTAGACAACATAAACACAATCTCCAAAACTATCCCACTTACGATTTCGGTTTGATTTGGTCGTTTTCGATCTTTTTCGCCGTGTTTCTTCTCAGCCACTTCGCCGAGCTGCTTCTCATCCCAATTTTCGTTTGTTTCTTTTGCTTTCTCTTCATCGTCGCCTTTCAAGTCGCGACTATCGACGTACAAATTTCGTTTGGCAGTTTTTTGTTGGACTGACAGATCGTGACTGAATTTGCACTTCTTGCCCTTCGTACAAAGTCCCTGCTTGAAGAAGACACACAAAACTAAACACTCGATTGAAAATCGATTTTGCACCGATTGCTTACCGGATTTCGGATCGACATCCGCCGCAATCTTTGGCATCTCTTGAACGGGTTTAAAGATCTTTGACAAGTCACGCATATCATCTTGTTCTTCTTTCTTCTTTTTAGCCGCCTGTTGAGCTTGAGCTTGCTTAGAGTTTTGGACCTAAAATTGAAAATTTGGATCACGACATCAAAAAGAACAAACCGAGTTTTGCAATGATTGAATGTAATGTTGATTCTTCTTCGTCTTCTTCAGTCCAAAGGTTTTGTCTTCGATGACTTTCTGGATCGACTAATCAGTTAGAATTAGTAGTGTTTATCCTACCTGCATCTTTTTTTGTTGCTCTTTTGCATTCGGCTTCTTTGCTCCTCCATCTTTCTTCGGTGGCATGATTGCTAAGAACTGAAACAGTTGTGAGAGTTAAGGCAAACAAGATGACAAACCTTTAAATTTTAATCGATTAAAAATTTGTGAAATTACACGCACAAACAAACTTCGATCACTCGAACTCGTTCATCTGGTCGGCAAGAAGTCAAGACAGAAACGACCAACGTGACAACTCTTAGCCATAGACTTTTTTCTTAGTCATTACAACTTGGTGATGGCGTTGTCAACTGAAATGTGTACTTCGTTGACATTACTCCACTAATCCAATCGCAATGTTCGATCGTTTTCGACGTTCCGTGCCGGCGGACTTGGAAACTCAATCAACTCAAGGAATTATCGAAGAAGATGTGAGCTAATACGTCGAATTAACTGACTGTTATTTTTTAGACAACTCAACTAAGTGGTTTAAGCTACGAAACACGCCTCTATTGTTTCGCTGGGTGTTTGATTTTGTCCATTTTGACGAGTGTTTTGGTTTGTTCAACTATTAGTTCATGTTGTTCACAATCTTCATTTACAGGGATCTCCGTTCATGTTCGTCGGAAAGTTCGCCGAGTTCGCTGTTCTCACATCGTTGGGTGCCATCATTTCGATTGGCGGAACCTTCTTTCTGACCGGTCCGAAAAAACAGCTTCTTTCGATGTTTGAACCACGACGTTTGATCGCAACACTTCTGTACCTGTTGATGATCGTTCTGACTCTAATGGCCGGTTTGGTTTGGAGAAATCCCATTTTGGCAATCGTCTGTGTTGTTGTTCAATATGTTTGTATGGTCTATTACAGCCTTTCTTTCATACCCTATGCTAACCAGCTACTTACGCGGTTGTTAGGTCGATGTTGTTAAGTTGCGAATTTACACGTTTTTATTTCACAATCTGATAAATTTCTCTACAACTAATGGCACGTTATGGCAAAGGACTATTACAACAGAGAATAAATTTATTTGCTCAGTTCCTGAGTCAACTCGGGAACAGCTTTGAACAAATCGGCTTCCAGGCCGAAGTCAGCAACTTGGAAGATTGGTGCTTCTTTGTCTTTGTTGATTGCGACGATGACTTTCGAATCCTTCATTCCTGCCAAATGCTGGATGGCCCCGGAGATTCCCACGGCAATGTAAAGATCCTAAAAGTTGAGGTAAAAACGGCAATAAGCCCAAACCCACTGGTGCAACAATCTTTCCGGTTTGGCCAACTTGCCTAAAAAGAAACTTTTGTATTTCTCATTTCCCATCGTATTTTACATGTCATTTGGAACGTATCCAGCGTCTACAGCAGCTCGCGATGCACCAACGGCGGCGCCCATCTTCTCGGCCAAATCGTATAGCAACTTGAAGTTGTCGCCTGACTTCAATCCACGACCACCGGAAATGACAGTCTTTGCGGTTTGCAAGTCGGGACGATCGGATTTGGACAATTCCTGACCCACATATTCGCTGATTTCGCTGTTGATATTTCCGACTGGCGCTGAAGACGTGAATACAAATACGAAGCCCTTTCTTCCACTTACCATCCTCTACATTCGCTGATCCACCGTCAGTCTTCGCGGCTTCAAAAGCGGTACCACGAACTGTGAGCAACTTGACTGGAGCTGATGATTTGACCTAAAAATTAAAATGAAAAAAGAAAAATCGATCTTTATTACTTTTGCAATGGCATTACCGGCGTACGTTGGTCGCGAGAAGGTGTCCGCATCGTGAATGGCGCTGATGTCGGAGATCGGAGATGCGTCCAATTTGGCGGCAACACGCGGTATTACTCCACGACCGAACGATGATCCGCCGGCCACGATGTGGGAGAACTTGAACTTTTCGTGTGATGCAACGATCGTTTCGGTAATACGCTCCGGCAGTTGGTTTTTCAGTTGTTCGTCCTGCGCCACGAGCACTCGTTTCACGTTCGGCAGTTTGGCGGCTTCTGAAGCCACCGCTTTGCTGTTCGCTCCCGCCACCAGGACACTAATTTCGTGGCCAATCTTCTGAGCGGCAGTTAACGCGTTCAATGTCACGGCCGCCAATTTCTCATCGTCGTGCTCGGCGATCACCAACGTGCTGTTTAGACGCAATTGGAAAACGGATGGACGAGCGAACGAACGAAAGATCGTCTTCGAGAGCATTGTCCGCAGAATCTGAAAATTGAAGTCAATGGAATCTGATGGCAAACAAGAACTCAAAAACAAAAACTTTTCATCGACCGATCAAAAAGCAGCAAAAGTTTTTGTCGAACTGCAAAGAACAAATTCGCAGCGAACTGGACGCGATCGTGCGAACTCGGAATGGAAACAAATTCGGGATCCGACTTTACAATGATCACTTAGACAGCAGGTATCTCGACTGTTTTCCGGAAACAAAAAAAGCAATGGAATTGACGGCTGTTTGTCGTTGCTCCGTGGGTTGGTGTTCGCAGATCGCACAAACAAGTCGAATTCACTTGTGTTCGGTAAAGTAAGTGTTTTTGGCCCATGAGTTTAATCCTTCAAATTTAGTCGTTCTCGTACTCATTACGACGTTTTGGGTGTTTCGTCTAAAGCCACCTTGCGGGAGATCAAACAGGCGTATTATACGAAATCCAAGATTTGTCATCCCGACTCCACGAACACCAAAACAACACAAACATCGGCTGAGTTTCTTGAGTTGAAGAAGGCGTATGGTATGTTTGAACATTCTTTTCGGTCTCATTTTGTTTTGTTTAGACGTTCTGAGACGTCCGGCTGATCGAAAACAATACGACATGTTTCTGAATGGTATCAATCATTCGTTTCGTCATTATCAACATTCCCAACAAGCTCCGGGACAATCTTGGAACTACCATTGGCATTCGTACTACGATCAAAACTTTAAAGCACCAGGCCAGCCGGAGATTGAACGTCGAAGATGGAGAAATGTAATTTGGTTCACGATTGGCGGCTTTGTTGCCGTTAGCATTTATAATTTTGTTTACTGGTTAGTTCAATGGACATCTTACATTACTTGTTTTGTTTTCAGGTATCGACTTTATCAGCAAGAAAAAGCGTTCGATCGACTGATTGCCAAAGACGAGATCGCCCGTTCATTTTTGCGTCAACGAGAATTCAAAGACAAACAACATGATCAGTTGCAAGTAAGTACTTTCAGTTGAAATTGTTGTGCTAATTAACTTCGTTTCAGATCGACTTCCTTGCTCAAATTCTTCGATCGGACATCGAAACGGCACAGAAACGACGAGATGAAGAGAATCGTACGACCGGCGTCAAGAATCCCTTGGAAATTCGCGAAGAGGCGCGATGGATGAACGTCGTTCGTGCTCCTCAACCGGCCAGACAATACAAATCACGAACTGAACGAGAAAACAGTTGATATCGCTAGTCAGCTATTAGGTAGTAGTGGAAAAGTTTTAGTGTCAAATGACAAGAAATAAACGAATATTTTCATCGATCAGACTGACAGACTTTTTGTTATAATTGAAAGTTTCTACGTTTTCAAAGACATTCGAACCAATTCCTTCGCATGTGACCCACTTCTTTTGTTCGAAGTCGTTAAACCGGAAACGTAGGTAGTGAACTCATTGGCCAACAAACAAATTGAATAGAAATTTTAACGAGTGGTGCCCATGGCAGAAGTCCTTTTCGTCGTCAACCGTCGCTGACCATGTATAAGAAACGGGCCGTTTAGGCGATTAATGAGCAACATAAAGGTGTTCTTTTCGACACCTTTTGCACACTCCGACGCTCCACGGAGAATCGTTGAGGATTCGGGGTGGAGAGAAGTGACGCGTGTTTTCGAGCTTTTGTATTCGTGTGTGAAGCTTTGAAATTCAAATTTAGAAGCTCAAATGTTTTCGAACACAAAATTGGGCAAAAAGTACAAGGTGCTAGGTGTGTTAGCTCGCGGTTCGTTTCGTCAGTTCATGGAAGCTTGGGATCGAGTAAGTGCAATGGTGGGACGGAAATTGTTTCAATTTTGTGAGCAGAACGGTCACCGTCCGCGACGTCCCATCCGCGGCGTTTCCGTTTTTTTATCTGATTTTGAAGTCCAAAAAGAAACGAAATACGAAAATGGATATCCTCAAACCAACCGTGTTTACCGGCGCTTCCACGAATCGTCAGTCTTCTTCATTCTTTTTTTTGGGGTGGAAAGTTTTGCGAAGAGGCCGAATTCTGATAAAAACTAATCACCAAATTGAATCTCACGAATCCGAGCCGTCAGTCATTCGCTGCCCGAGGAATGATCTTTGCGGTTTTTCGGCATTTTTGTTTCAACATTCGCCGTGTCATTAATCGAAGAAATTTGTCGGGGTTTCTTTTTGCGGCACTTCAAAGCGCGAATTTACTCAAGATCGCCGCTTCTCTTTCTCGCTTTTTTTAAAAACCGAAACGCTTTTTTTGGCAAACGCCGCTGCCGATTGCGTCGACGTGAAAAACAAGCGCCAAAATCACTTTAAAATTCATTGCAAACAAATTGATTTAACACGATCGTAAGCACAATGCATGTTCTCGCGATTTTTATTTCCGATCTACGATAAACGTCTACGATACGTGGGTCGATGTCTGTGCCGATTCTCGACTTTATTAAAATTTCCAAAACGAACGACGGCGGCGCTATCGCTTTTTGTCGGCGCCTCAAAGCGCAGGAAGCAAGTTGGACCGCCGATCAAAAGCGACCGCCCCGTTCGCTGCTTTGACTCACTACCTTTCGGCGAGCGGTTCGTTTTTGTTAATTGGGAAAAGGCGGGAGTTAGTAAAAATACAATGTGGTAGGAGGCGTTATCGATTGAGCGCGAATTCGGCGTTTTCGGCAGTCGACACCGATTGACGCCTGGCGTTTACGATCCGTCAATTTCATTAGGATCATTGGACTAATGAACTCGTTTATGAAATTCGTGTCATTTGTACTCAATTTTCTTCGTTCTTATACCGTAGATGCCTCTTTTCAAAACAGTGCAACTGTTTTTTTTAACTCTAAAGACATTTGGAGCGAGAATGCGCCTAATTGTCACCATGACAATCGAGCTCTAAATGGAGTTTCATGCGCAAAATTTCGAATTCAAATTCGTGGAGATTAGGTGTTGCAAATCGAAAACAACTGAACGTCCACTAAAAGCGTTTAGGCGGCTAATTGACTCGATGAATTAATTTCAATTGGAAGGTATCAACTGAAAATCCAATTCTGCTCGTTTTTACCGCTTTTCATCTTTGCCGCTTTCCATCGTGTTTGTTGCTTTTGTTCCGTTTTCTTCCCTGCCTCGAAGCTGATAAATTGGTCGAGAAAGTGGCCGTTTAGTGTCATTACATCTATCGGAAGTTTTTTTTTGAAGCGCAAAAAACTTATCGTCTTCGAAGCCAACAAACTTTCGGTTTGTCGGTGCCGACAAACGCGTTTTCAGATCATAAACTGTGGTTTACAGCTTTCGAACGTAAACGCAATTTCGAAAACTTGATTGACCGAGTTTTATTCGTTTATACTCAATTATGGAATCTTTCCAGGGAATGAGTATCGACCAAAAACCACCAGTCACTTCGTCGAATGATTGGCATCGCTCATTGGAGTCGGTGCTAAGCGAACGCAAGGCCATCGACGCCTTTCGTCTTTGGCTTCGAATTCATCGAAAAGATGATGCTTTGGAGCTCTATCTTGCGATTATCGCATTTCGTCGACATGCACGACGACACGATCAACGAGCATTGAGTATCGCATTCGGAATACAAAAACGCTACATTAGGTAGACAATAATACTGAACTGAGTTTAAGCTTTTTTGTGCTTTAGTCCTCGCACTGGACTTTGCGATTTTCTTCCGTTGGCTCTACGCATTGAAGCAACGAACAAGATCGCAGCACTGCGAAACTCGGATATTCAGCGACACGCTCCATTGGATCTCTTCGACAGTGTTGCGCCGCTAGTTTGGGTAAGCCGAACAGATATAGAAAGTTAACCGTGTTTATAGGCTTATTTGCGCGAACAACACGCGTTGTTTGTTTGCAGCAAACAGTTTTCGACTGTCGTACAGTCAGCCGAACAACCAACTCAGTTGCATATGGCTGAACTGACCGCTCAACGAAATGCAACTGCACATACGAGAGTTCCACCGCTTATCGGTTTTGCCAAATACCGAATGAAAGGAGAACGACATGTACCAATGATGGAAAAACGACACAGTCGACCACGCAGTGAACCACCAGCGCAAAAGTGAGCGTTGAATGAAAAACAAAGTTATTTTTTTCAGACAAAATCGAACCACTGTAAATGAAAATTTGAATCCGAACGCAAATGACGAACAAAACGTTGACGAAAATCGACAAGTAAAAAATAACACTCTGTTGTCAGATATCAATTCTTTATGTTTAGGATCGAAATCGAGAACCCGGTCAAATCTTCCCGATTCGTCACGATCGTGCCGAAGATCGTGAAAAGTTCTTTCAAATGATTTGTGAACGTCTGACTCCGTATATCAAAATGGCTGCAAAATACGATAACGATGGTCAAGAAGAACAATACAAAATCGATCGGGAAACCGATCTCATGGACGACGATCAAGAAGATGAACTTCGTTTGATCAGCCGAGATTCACAAGACCCGTGGGATGAAGAGAACACGATTCCGCCAGAAATATTGAACGAATGGAGTTTGTCTCCAAGTGCGCGAATCGCAACAACACATTACGATGGTCTGTTGACAATCGCCGACTTTAAACCAATGCACAAATCCGCGTCAATTGGTTTCTCGAATTTTGATTATCGATCCAATCCACCGGTTAATGGAAGCTCTTTTCGTGGTTTCGATTCGCTTCACAACTCAACACTCCCACCAAACGATCGTCCATTTCTACGAGGTGAGTAACTGAGATACGCAGTTGAGTAGTGATCGCAATTTTCCAGATCAACTTTATGCTGTGCATCGACATTTGGTAGCTCCGCTTTCCAACAAACATGCTCATCATCACGTTTCGCGCGATCATTTCCCTCCATCTCCTGCGCCAAGATCTTTTTTGAATGCCGCTCATTCTTTGGCCAATGGGTAAGTTTGCAATCGTAAAAACAAACTGAAAAATTACGATTCAGCACTTATCAACAAATAAGTGACAGCTCAGGATTCTGCTCATCCGAATCGGCTCATTTCCAATTCTCCGATTCGGAGCCTTATCGGCATGAAATGCGTTCGTTGCGAATGCCACGAGACAACTCATTTCCAATCGGTTTGTTTGCTTTTTGATTTCCAATTTTCATCAATAGGATTTCAGATCGTCCGTTGACTATTCCACACTTTCGCTCACCACCATGCAACGATTCGCGTTTTTTAACTTTGAGTTACAAAGACGATGTAACAGGAGTTCCATTTGTTGCCCGAGTTGAAGCTCGACCATTAGTATTCCGCGATTTTCGTAAACAGTTCGGCATTTCATCGAACAACAACAAACGGTAAAAAATGCTGACCAGTTGATGAAACGAATAGTTTCAGATTTATGTTCAAAAGTGATTGCGAAGACGGCTCGGCACCCTATCAGTGGACAGTAATCGACGATGACTTCACTCTTCTTCCCATTTTCGAGGGCCGAATCACGGCTGAATGTCGCAGTTTTCATGACTCCGATTAACCTGTTCGATTTATGGGTTCCATTCAATCAAATACGTGTAAAAATTTTTACAGTACTTAAACGTTTTCTACTTAAGTCGTTGTTCAAATGTTGTTACCAAAATAAATCTCCTATTTTATCGATAAACTAAAGATGTGAAACTGGAGGAAAACAAACAAAGTCATTGACTTGAATAGATTAAGAAGGTGAGCATCTTGTTGAACGCACGAAAGATCGTAAAAGAGTGAAAGGACAACAAAATGGTTTTAGCAGTTTAGATGCTTTAGAATCAAAGTGTTTGGAATTAGTATTTACAGGAACTTAGCAGTGAGTTTAGATGAGTGCGAGTAGTTATGTCGGTTAATGTTTACTGTTATATTGTTCGAAGAGATCAAAAAAACTTTGTAGATGAAAAGACAGTTTTAAACAGTTAAACTTTGCTTTGTTGTTATAGAACAGCTTCTATTGTACTTAAGGTCTATTGAGTAGATAAACAAAAGTTGCTAGAAGTTTATTTTTTAACGAAATCTTTAGAGCATCGATATTTCCATATACCCGGAGCCTTTTCTTTTAAACAATCTAATTTAACGTTCAACCAGCAGAATTCGAGAAAAGAAAAAGGTGCCGGTTTGGTTTTGTATAAACCCGGATATTTAGCCAGAAATCGTTCAATATGTTGAGTGGCCTCAATTAAGTGATAATGCGGAATCTTGTTTCCATAATGATGTGCAACGTGTCCATCAGTGGCATGATGCAGGATCCAATCCAACCCAAATCCAAATACTCTGTCGATTGTTTCACTTTGACCTTTGACATAACTCCACGTGTCTTTGTCATAAACTTGGACTTCTTCGTGATCGTGTTGCATATATGTAACCGCAATGATAATAAAACCTAAAACCCAGAGAATGAAAGTGTTTTGGTTTCAACGAACTACCTTGAAAATGGATGGTTACATAATAGTATTTGAAAAACGTGTAAGCCTCGTAATTGCACATGTGGAAAACAGCGAGAATGCAAATTAAACATGCAATCCCACTAATAACACATTCGATTTGATCACGTTTTGTTTTAAAGATGCGTGAGTAGGGCCAAAAATGTGAACCGTCGGGTAAACCTAAGACCTAAAACAACTGTTTATACGATGTTATTACGTGCTATTTACCGTGTAAATTGGATCCCATCTGAAGAAGCCACTGAACGGCAGTTTACAAAAATGTCGAACAAAAAAGTTTCTGCTGTTATAGTCGCTTTCGGTGACCCAAGGATGACTTGTATCTTTCTCTAGAACATTCGTTGTGATAATCTCTTATTCAAAGTTCTTACCGAGATGCGTTGTATACTGATGATGTTGTCTGTGAGTTCTCTGCCAACCGTAATACGGTGCAAGAATCGGAGCAAAGCAGATGTGTCCAAAGATGTCGTTTACAATTCGATGACGCGAAAAAGCACCATGTCCGCAATCGTGCCCAATTACAAACACTGAAGCCATAAATAGACCCGTTAAGCAATACCTAAAAGCCAACGGTTATATTCTGACTGTTCACAGCAAAAATTACCATAGAAATAGACCACCCATTCCAGCAAGTTCAAAATATGAAACATTGTAGTAGAAAGCGGCAATAACAGCATAATCGAATACCACGTAAGCAATCGACTTGGTTACCGGACGTTCAAAGCAATGAAGCGGAATGCAGTTGCGGATTTGAGATAAAGTCGGAAAGTTCGGTTGTGTATTGTATTCCGCTCGCAAAGTCTCCATTTCAGTCGAAAGAACTTCATCCTCGGCCAAACTGTTCGAAACTTTCTTTTCCAGTTCCATTTGTTTCACACGAAAAACACCGGTCTTTCGCAGCTTTTGATCGAGAACACCATTGTAATCGGTAACGGTCGACTTGCAATTAAATGGTACGGCCATTTTAGACACCAAGTCTGCTCTTGACATACAATCTGGAAGTACAGTAATGTTAGTTGAAAACAGTCGGTCAGTCAATTAGCCACGAAAAGTCCAGCTTCGAGGTTTAAGGTCCATTAGCTCCTATTTATATTCGTTTCGGAATTTCTTGGCCACGCCTCTTGTAGAAGATTCTTGATCGGAGTTTTTTTGTATGTTTAAGTACATCGGAGTGTCGTAGACAGTGTAACGTAAAGAACTCAGGTGTGTAATAACATTTATCACTCGTTTATGTTTTTTGACCGTCTCTTCATAGGTCTGATAAAAATTCGCTTTTACAATCGTCGTGTGGGGTCTTACGACGTTCGTTTTCCAGTTACGCACCTATCGTTAGATTTTTGTCTCGATCAATGAAATCAGGTGACAATTTTGTTTGGTTAATCAGTTACGCTATCTCCCTTTTTCTGAATCGAACACCATAATTTTACACCAATTAGACGTGCACTTTTCCGCTTGTACTTAGACGGGACGTTAAACTCTAAACTTTCCTTCCCTCTGATAGACCACCCACGTTGTTTTTTGATTGACCTTTCAAGAAATTGTGTTCGTTTGCAAGTTTTGATTACCCTTCTGTAAAGGTCAATTTCGCGACTTTGCACCTTCCAAACGGCTCGCAATCGACCGGAAGCTTGTTGTCGACCATTGAACATTAACAGGACTTCTGAAAGATGAGGTCGCAAGTCGTTGACCGATCAATTACATGATTTTATGGCTTTTGAGAAATACTCGTGATTGCTCAATTTCTTTTGTGAACAAAGACGCGAATTTGTTCTAAAAATGTTAATCGATTCGACGTCTGTTGTGTGAGAAATGCGGGTGGTCTAATAGAAAAGGTCCAACTAAGACCTTAATAGAAATGATTGTTTCGTTGAAATGGTGATCAAAAAATGTCTGATTTCACTGCTCATCAAAATTTATTCGTAAAGATAAAAAGGGCAAATTCGGTGGGTGGAACAAATAGTCAAAGACCGTACGCAGCCTACAGTATAACTATCACCGTTCAAGCCGAAATTATGTTTGAATTATGATTGAAGACGGCAAACACTTCCTCTTCATCTGCGCACTACAAGGACCGTCGTTCAGCCAGTATGTCAAAACGAAGTACATCTCACGCCCATCGGACAAGCGTTGTTCCATTGAATTGTTTTCGAAAAAATCTGCCGAACCACGGGTATCGAAAACACGAAAGTAAACTGACCATGAAGTCAATAAACAAACAAAAATAATCTAACCTTCTGTTTTCATTATCTGGTTTTTGTTTGTATCTTAAGTCGTCACAACATCTTTGTATTCATCACGTCAATAATGCCCCCTATGACATTGCTTATTCTTATCTTCGTGTTTTGACAACATAAAGAACCTTCAATCGCAAGTTAGTGCGAAAAACACTCCCAACTATTGCAGTCTGCAAAAACAAAAAGAATTTTCATTTCGACGGTTCTTTGAAGTTCTGCAGAAGCATTTCTTCGCTTTTGCTGTTCGTTCAATGACACTCGAGTGAACTGGCCGGTTGGTGTGCGGGGATATAGCTCAGTGGTAGAGCGCTCGCTTAGCATGCGAGAGGGCTGGGGTTCAATTCCCCATATCTCCAGTAACTTTTTACCACCTTTGATTCTTTTTTCCAAATTAGATATCGAGCAAGTTCTTTAGTCCATCTCAAGTTTATTCTCAAGAAATCGGACATAAAAAGAAATTAATGGATTGAATCAATTGGATCACTTTTTGGCATACTTCTCAGTCCATTCCTTGGCAGTTTCATTGTATTGTCTTCGGTTCGTTTTGTAGACGTTTGCCACATGACCATTCAACGGATCGCCTGCATTGGGATCGCATAGCAAGGATTGAATGGACAAAAGAACTGAAAACTGATCAGAAGATTTGAGAAGAAACGAACCTGTTCGAATCGTCAATGCAAGCGACCACTCCTTTTTCAAAATATCCAAACAAATTGAACCGTCGTCGCTGATATTAGGATGGTAAACGCGTGTGATGAAGCGGACCTGTGGTGCTTTGATTGGATAGGCATCCGTGAAGACCATTTCCAAATGGAAGATTCCGTTTGCAAACGGCGAGTTTGCTGGTCCTTCGATTGTTGCGTGCCATTTGAAAAGATTGCCGTCGGTTGGTTCAGCCGTAACTCCTGATGGCATGTCGCGCTTCATCATCCGTAGCTCCTGAAAACGAATCTATCAAATCAGAGGAGATGAAAAAAACTCACGCGTTGAAGGCGTTTCATCGCCATTCCATTACCAATTGCCATCGTGGATCGAACTGGGTGATGGAGAAGACTAGGAGTAGAAGAGGCGTCGAAGCACCGAATGAATGAGCAACCTCATCAATGCGCGATCCTTTATACACAGAAACAGTGAAATTTGCTTATTCAAATTCTCAAGCTTCGAATATGTAAAACACCATTCTGTGGATTAAGAAGTCGCTCAAGAGGGCGATTTTGTTTTTTGAGATGATCGACGAGATTATTCTTCTCGTTGTCATTGGAATTTACGTTGTAGTCTCTTTTGCTGCCAATGTCTTCGTATGGTCACTTCTGTTTCGTATCGTTTCGGTAAGACGATAAGCTCGAGAACAAGTTTGTGTTTCAGTTGAATCGTCGTTACAAGTTGTGGGCAAACAAACTGAGCTCTGCAGCACATGCTATTGAGTCGCGTTCTTTGCCCAAATTGGTCCTTCGTTTCATGTCAACAATTGCGGGATTCAGTTTGCGGGACATGGAAGATGAACGAGAGACCGAGCTGTCACGTTTCGCGCTCCGCGAAGTTGATGTTTTAAGTGAACTGATCTGAGGGTTTTCAGTTTGCTTACATGGCCGGTGCTCAATCGAATGTTCGTATGAATCGTCCGGGCGGAGTTCCGCTCTTTGTTCCACCAAAACAACCTGTTGCTGAGACGTGCATGAACTTTGCGTGTGTCGAAGATGTGACGGAGGAAGAGGTCAGAAACCGGATTCTCATCTTATGTTTCTCGATCTTTCAGGTGCTTGGTGTCGCTGCTCCACAACAACAAAAGTTGAAGGAAAAGTCAAAGAAGGAGGAACAACGAGCACCTGTTGGAACTTCGGCTCCGGATCAAGCGCCACCAGAACTGGCGGCTGAAGAACCGATTCCACCGCCAAAACCCGACAATTTCAAACGTCCGGAAAAACTGGGTAAAGCGGACGCCAAAGATCCGCAATATCAAACGTTGATGGGACTGAACAACGATATCTTCGGCGGCAACAAGGCCGATCAAGTCAAGATCACGGCACCGCAAGAGAAAGGAAAGAAGGTCGATGCCAAAGATCCACAGTATCAGGTAAAGTGGATCTGCTTCAACTCACAGTTCCACTTCAGACGTTGGCTGGTTTGAACAACGACGATCTTTTTGGCGAAAACAAAAAGAAAATGCAGATTAAAGCACCACAACAATTCGGCAAAGCCGATGCAAAGGATCCCCAATACCAAGTGAGTCAAGGAGTTCCAGTGACTCTAGTCGTTCTTTAGACCCTCGTTGGGCTCAACAACGACGAGCTTTTCGCTGGCAAAGAAAATGCAAAGGACAAGAAAACTCCAGTGAAGCAGGATTTCAAACCGCCACCGAAGATCGAGAAGGCCGATGCCAAAGATCCACAATACCAAACTCTGGCGGGAATCGGCGAAGATGTTTTCAAGAAGTAACCCCTTTACCAAACGATCGAATAAACTGTGACCCAAATCTTGTATTCAAAGAACGCACCTTCTTAACTGACAGTCAAATTATATCAACATAGAGGGTTCATGGTTGTTTCCATCGCTTTTGGATCATACCATTTCTTTGATAGAAATGAGTTAGTTTCGATGCAATATCTCAGTTTATTGCTTAATATTTAATGAGTAAGTGAGTTATCAGTGGGAAGGTACTTAGAGAGCTCGTAATCAACAAAATTTGATAACAACTGGATTAGAAGAGCGTGCTAACGTCTAAACAAGCGGGTATCTTTGGATACTTGTAAAATATGGTGATTGAGATACGAAGATGTTTGGGCTAATACTCCTCGCCAATATAGACCTCACCCGGTTTAAGACGATACTCAATTCCACATTCAAACTGCACTTCGTTGTCCTCCGAATCGACGCACTTTTCAAAGCACTAAAAACGGGAATCATGTCAGCGAGTGAATGAACTTACGTCGAACAGCTGATTGTTTCGTTTGCAGTTCTGGATTAAGAACATTTTGTGTGAGAAGCTTTGACCTGGACTCAAGATTGAATCCGTGCATTTCTGCTTGCAAACGTCTTGCGGATCGTTGAAGTTCTGCGTGAACGTGTCGCAACAAGCAATTTCTAAAACAAAACAATCACAAGGTAACCACAATTGTGTTCTTACTGCTCACGGGCATCAACTTGGATTGTGAGTCCGCAGTTGTTGAATCGTTGAACAGATGCCGATGTAGACAATCGGCCATTCTCCACGTAGCCAACCGATTGCTCAAACAATTGAGCGGTCGATAATACTCAATAGCATCAATGCAACACTCGTGGTATTTGGCGGCACAACATTCTTCGACGGCCACTTGTTCGTTAGATCTCTTCATTCCTTCACTCAACTCTTGACCATCGATAGTCAAATCGAGAGTGAAAGAAGCAAAGACGAATGCAAGAAGACAAAAAAGAACACATTTAAAGATCATCTCTGAGAAGTACGGTAGTGGCGAGTGATCGTAAAACACGAACACCGAAAACTGACACCGAGAAATTCGAATTACTTCTCACGTGTGGTCTTCCGACGCGCATTGTCAGAATGGCAATAAAACGGATTGACATTTCGCTTCGTCAAACTTTCGAGGTGAAGATCCTCACACACAAAAAACGGCATGAAAACAACCGTTGCGTTTCGATCGGCACATAAAACTTTCTCTTTTCACCTCAGGAAGACGAATGGACCGTAAGTCCAGTTAACGTCGTCAATCAAACGATTCGGGTGGTCTTACGCTCAACGTGCTAAATGAAACAAAAGTTTTAGAATTGTCCTTGGAATACACGTAAACTTGTGAATTGAAGACATGGCCGCAAATTCCAATCATATTCATAAGCCTGAGGATGTCTATTACTCGTCTTGATCGACTTTCATTCTCTACTCAGAATGTCGTCAGACTTGTAACTACAGAAATGAACGATTCGAGTTCAGTCAAATACAAAATTGATCAGATGGCCGACGCAATCGGTGACCTTATGATAGCGATGTTCGGTTGTGCCGCTGAGGTGCTCGAACTCGAATGCGATCGATAATTACTCGAGATGGGTTACGGGGATCCGGACGATTTCATGGATCGGACGCCGTTACTGCCAGATTTACAACATCAACTTCACGCTTTCAATTTGGTTGGTTACGCTCGATATGATGGCCAATCTTCTATTTTCAGGCTACCCACAATTTTGGAGTTAAAGCACTTCACGCAGCTTACGCGGCCCTGAGCGATCCCGAACCGCCTTCAACTTCTTCGGCCGAACACGATGATCCTGATGAAAGCTACTGGTTATGTTTTCAAGTTTTTTTGTCTATGAATAAACTTTTCGAACGAAACCACAGCGAATTGTAAAAGAAATCAAATTCACAACTTCAACCGCTTTGTTAATCGAAGAGAAGAACTGAGCCTCTGGCGTTTCAGAGCAACAGAATCGAATTCTTGTGTTGCGATTGTCGGCGATGAAAAGCCCCTTTTTCAGATTGACGTTCAAAAATAGACGGCAGTTAGCAATGTTTCGCGGCAATCATTGTTTTCGACTGGCAAGCAAAAATTCAAATCTTGAAACCACCGAACACCGACGGCGTTTGCTGTGGGTGATTAGCGAAAACTGTTGTTTTTGCGCGCCTTTCAATGGGCGCTACCAATTGTCGCATCACAAGTCGTAAGGGCAAAATTTAAACGACTCGCTGATTTGCGTAATCAGCGCCCTTTGTTCTTTCGAAAGTAGGAGTCTGGGCCAATGACCTTGTTGTCGGCGCTCTTCCTCCTCCCTCAATCGGTTACTGTCTTCAACACGCCCTTTGGTCGTTGAGACGACTAACACCCACTCATGCCAATTTGTCGTCAAAAGGATTGGACAGCGGAACTGACAGCGTTTCATGTTCTTGGATTTGTGAAAACGTAAAGTCAGGTGACTGTTCAGCGACGTTTTCGTGGACGTTTCGGTTTTGGTCGTCATGAAGCCGTTCCAGCAGCTACAAATTGTGCTCGTCGGCGTGATTTTTTCTTGATGCGCGGGGATTGTGGGGAAGTTATTAATTCCGGACAAAACGCAAAAAGCGTAGGAAATCGGTCCGGTAACAACTGAAAAATAAGTGTTCTTATCTTCGATGTTCACTGCGCATCTTGCATTTATGAAATTATGGGAGTTCGCAGGCTTGTCATTAAGTTGATTGCCTTCAATATGCGGTTTCGCTTTAATCATTGTCTTTCGTACTCTCTCATAAACAAACCCTACTGAGTTTACGATCTAACGTAATAGAAGGTGGCTGCTCATCGCACGTTCTGATATTCAATCTTAGTGCTTAATTCGAAGATCGACATTTTCGGTTTGAATTCGAACCGTCAGGTCAATGACCGATCTGCGGAAACGAATGAGAGGTACCCGCGGGTCAAGCCTGCATCCGCCAAATTGATCTGTACTTGAACTGATTGACGTTGTTATCCAATCTCTAATTGGTCTGCGTGGGGTTTTACAGCCAAATTTGAAGGCTTCAAAAACAAATAAGGGTGTGGTGAAATGGTTGGGGTATTGAACGAACAAAGCCACTCAGAACAAGTCGTTCAGTCGGTGATTATTCTCTGGAGTTGGCTCAGAGACGTTTACGTTTGTAGTGCCAAAATCGTGTTGGCGCGAAAACTCTGACTCACGTCTTATATCGTGAACTTTTTATTTGCAGTCCATCTGTTTCATTCCAAACGCCACCAAAATGAACAGCAACGTCCGAGACAACAATGACGGACTCCCGCCGTTCGCGTCGTCGTCCGGCTTGGCGAACAGTTGCCAACGTCTTCGTGATTCGGCTGATCATGAAGAGAACATCGTACAGAAGCAAACGGTTCTAACAGAGAACTCTTACAATCGGCAATCATTCCAACCGGTTACTCAATCAACACCGCAAAACCTCGGCCGTAAGTTTTGAAGGTCGTTCTAGCTAATGACCACATTTACAGACTACCAACCTTCATTTCCGCTCATCCCGGTCTCGCAAGCAGGATTCTTTGAGGTATCTAGAAGATGAGAGCAAGTTGATGTACTCTCAATTTCAGAATTACGGAATTGGAACCCAATGGCCCAGCCACACGTACCCTCCATATCAGCCGCAACTGTCAACTCAACAACTCGCAAACAACTCACTACCATCCTCCAACTTTCCAATGTCTTCGGCCCCAATGCAACCAACTTCGTTTTTCGCTCAAAACAACACGTTCGACAGCGGCGTTTACACGGATCCTTCATCGACACTCAACAGTAAGTAAACAATGTTCGGTTTAAATTACAAAGTGACTCAACAAACTTGCCACATGATATGCGCAACAAACAAGCTTTAGAATGCTTTCTACTAAATGCGAAATCTTATCCCCCAATTTAGGTTTATCAACTACTGCAAATGATCTTTTCGGAAATTCCCCAAAACAAATGGCTTCGCAAAACAACAACATCAAGACCAAAGATGATGTCTTGTTTCAAATTCCGGGTCGTTTGGGATTGTTGAACGAAAACAAAAAATACCAAATCACAATTTCGGAGATCAAACGCCGTCTGTCAGCCCCGGAGACCTTGAACATTTCGTACATCAACGGCATCATCAGAAAGTGAGTCAAAACCACGAAACCGATTCTTCAATCCGACCATTTAGAGCCAAAGGTCAAGATGCAGGAAGAGCTTTGAAGCAAAAGTTGGCCGAATACAGAGTCGAGGTTTCTGCCGGCCAGAGAGTGAACGTGAAACTGAACTGCTTCATACCTCTTTGCGAAGGTTAGTTCGACATTCGAACTCGTAATCACGTTTCATTTTTAGTTGAAGCCATGCAAATGGCCGACGATTTGAAATTGTTTATGTTTAAACAATTTCCGACCAATGAAGTCCGAAGCGAATTGCGTCGCTCCCGTCGACGCAATCGTCTCATGTATTCTCAGATGATCAGCAGAATACGCGAATGTCGATCTCGACCCAATGGACTGTCTGCAGTTTTCGACATATTGTTCGAAGTCGCCTGCCAAGAAATGTACGAAATCCTCGACAAGGAACACATGAGCAGCGACTTGCCGAAAAGTTTACAAGATAAACTTCGGGATTTCAACATGGTAATCGAACTTAAGTTGAACGTTCATTCATGATTTGTAGGCCACGCACAACTTCGGAATTCCCGCTTTGAAAGCGATCTTTCGTCATATGAGTGGGCTGAAACAGACCGGCGGTCCCAACGCTTAAGCCTTTACATAATGCCACATTGTTGTTCGCCGCAAGTTCAATCGACCCACGTTACTATTTATCTCATTCTCGTTAGTGATTGTTTTTAGCTGATTTGAACTTTTTATTATGTTTTTATACCAATAAACAGATGCTTGCTGATTGCTGTTCGATATTCGAAGCCGTCGAAACGGAATGCAATTGCGTGTCATGAACATCCGATGGTTTATCATACGTTTGCGTGTTTCAGCCAACTCGATGCAAACGGAAACTCATCGCAACGCCATTCCAACGGTCGTTCCGCGCAAAGTTGAAATCGGACCGCGAATTCTCGTGGAGCGTGATGGAGTTTTCCGTTTGCTCAAACTGGTGATCTGATTTCTTCGTGTTCGAAATGACTTCATGTGTTTAGCTGGCCGACGAGAATCACGTCTACTTCGATGCGAATCGAACCAAATCCATGTACTATCAGCGAATCGCCGAATGTTGCAGCGAAATCCACGAGACAAGCGAAATGATCAACGGTAACAACTGTTGACATCGTCCATTCGAAAGATCTCTGATTTCAGACTTGATGCTGAAGATGCAAGAGGCTGCACGAAAATGTGATTACGACGAACACACACCGGGAAATGGATTTCGGTAATCGAAAGCTTTAGCAATGATTCCCATTCCGTTTGTTCAGGTCACTGATTTGCGTTTGCGATATGGTCGCCTTGCATTTGGTGGCTGAACTGAAGAAGTGCTCTGAAACGCGTAATAGTCTTTTGTTCCAATCGACGACCGTCTGCAAAGACCTGGAAAATTACGTTGCTATTCTTCGCTTCTTCGCTCTTTCATTTCAACAGGTCAGTTCGAAAAGAGCGACAGCGAAATGTCGAGTCGTTGGTTCAGGTCGTGCTTTTGACCGAAACATTGGACGAGAACTCGTTGTTCCCGTCGCTTGACTGCGACTACTCGTTGTATCATGGGATGCTGAAGGGAATCGAGGGCTTGGATGCTTCTTGTTTCTATGGTCGTACATTCGGTTTTCAGGTTCGTAGGTTCGAAGTCTTTGAAATTGCTTTTCTTTTTGGCTTTTAGTTTGCTCCGAGCGTCACGTCGATCTTCAATGTGATTGGAATCATTTTGGCCACCTACTCGTTGTCGTGGGAAAGCGGAACAGCGGCGTTCAGTTCGTTGCTCCATTCCGGCCGCTACTTTCTGAATCCTGAAGAACGTGCTCGACGAATCATCAAAGTGACTCGGGAAGCCGATCTGGAGTTTTGCCGCGACTTTTGGAATCTATCCGAAATCCCGCCGCCGAAACTGTTTTGTCCAACGATGGAGATTAACAAAGTCGTTCTGATTCCGATGGACGGTCCGATCCGATTGGATGGAAGAGATGGGCGGTCAATTGAAATCCCTGAGCCGGGTGCTCATGGACCATCAGCTCCGATACAAGTGCGCATCCTGTCGGCAACAAGTCGTGAAGGATTGGTAGGTCACGTGGATTGAATGCTTCTGATCGTTGAGATGTTTAGTCGTCCAAAAAATCAACGAAGCCACTTTCCTCTAATCTATTGCTTCATTGCCACGGTGGAGGTTGGAAAAGCGGTAAACATATAAAAACGCGAGTTCGTTCTTTTAGGTTATGTAGCAACATCGTCAAAATCGCACGAAACATATTTACGGTTGTGGGCAAAGTATCTGGACTGCCCGATTGTGTCGGTGGATTACTCGCTAGCTCCTCAATTCCCATTTCCACGTCCCACCGAAGAAGTGCTCTATGCTTATGCCTGGATTCTGAAGAATCCTGAGAAGTTTGGATGGGACGGCAAAAAACTTTTGATGGTCGGAGATTCGGCCGGTGGTAATCTGATCGTTTCGGTTGCCCTTCGTTTGGCTCAATTGAAAGCCGCGAGAATGCCCGACGGTTTGATTCCAATTTACACTCCGTTTCTATTCCAAGTACTTTGCTTTCTTTATGATCTTTTGAAGTTGCCATTTATAGTATCTTCCTTCGCCATCACGGGTGCTCAGTTTCACAGACCCGCTTCTTCACATGGGAATTGTTATTCGTTGTGCTGCTGCGTACACAGACTGTTGTCCGAATGGAACTAGATCGGAAATCACAAGCAACAGTTTGATCAGTCAACGAGGACACAAATCGTTGTTGGAATATGTCGACGAAGTCAAAGCAAAACACTTGGTCGATTCAGCGGACTGCAACGTTTGTTTTACCTTCATCTTTTTGTATCATTTGCTTTATTTTAGTTTGAAAGTCAGTCGATTCTTTCGTTGATGAATTTGTCGAATATGAGCGTTCCATCAAGTCCGTTGAATGGCCAAACCTTGGTTGCGACAAAGAACCGTTCAACAGACGAAGCAACGCGAGAAGGCGAACCGAAGAGTCTGAATAACTCAATTGACGAAACCAATACGAAAGAATCTGAAGAGCAACATGGAGAAAACGAAAATGCGACCGTTTACGTTAATCGAAATCCATCGTACCTTTCGCTCTCCACGTGCAACTACGATCAAACATTGATCGACTACCTGCAAAGCCATCCGCTAACGAAAACGTATGTTTCGCCCAGAAGTTCCTTCGGACTGCTTATTTCAGCATGAGCAACCTTGCGGCTGATGACAATGTTTTCGAGAGTGAAAACGGTCAAAATGCCGTCGAAGTGAATGCAGGACCTCGACTATTTAACTGCACGACTCCGGTACGCATTTGCGATCCACGAACTCGCACCTGCAGTACACCGAGTATGAGCGGTTGTCGTGTTCGTTGTGTTGCCCAACGAATCAGCATCAGTGGTGATGAGCCTTGTGAAATTCTTGCGGCAAGTTCTCGAAACACTTATCCTTGTATTCTTGGGGTTTCAGAACACTCCGTCATTGAGCAAAACAATGATGAGTACAATGACTGCGAGTGTGAGTGTTGCATTCGACAAGATCGTGCATTACATTGAGACGCCGACTAAACCGATCGGTCACGCGGATAAACCGAAATTGACTCGTGCTGCAACTGCCGGCATCCACGAAGCTGCTCGTGCTGCACAGAAGGTGGTTTAGTCGAGTATTCGACGTAGTAAAGATAGTGATTTTAGGAAGCAGAGAAAGTTGAAACTTCGCTTAGCGAGCTGCTCAAATTGAATCTGCCACGAGACTGTTTGATATCGCCCATGTACACTCCCGACGAGTTGCTCCGCGAACTTCCGACTTGTCGTTTCATTGTAAGCGAACGATTTTGAACGTACAATTTTCGAGTTTAGTCGTGCCATCTGGATCCATTGTTGGACGATACGATCACGTTTGCAAAGAAACTTCGAAATGCCGGTGGTCGGGTCGCGAGTTTGGATTTGCTGGATGGATTGCCTCACGGATTCTTGAACTTCGTTCCAATGAGCGCGGATTGCTACGAAGGTGCGCGAATTTGCGTTCAACGCATCAAAGAAGCGTTCGAATCGCTCTAGTTCTGTTACATTTTCCCATCATGTACGATCTCTTGTTATATTGTTTTGTATAGCTGTTTACGTCCGAAATACATGTTTTCATTGGCTAAGTTCATTGATTCAGGAACTGAAACGCAAACACTACATGTCGTAAAAACAGATGCCATTTCCAATAAACGCGATCGTTTTGCTCGACTCAAAATAACTTCTGCTCGTCGTGTCTTTCTTTTTCGACTATTGATGACGAGCGGCAAATCGATCGAATGCGCGTCTTTAACTTCGTTTTCGTTCGCCAACCCCCCGATCACCGAATCGAAATGCCCGAACCATAGTGGAAGGTTGTTGCTTGTTTGGGTGCAAGTTTGCTTACTTCTGTAATCGTTTTGTTGCTTAACCCTCACACAATTCCTCGAAGAATTGCGGTTGTTTGTTCGAGTGATCTTCTGTTTGTTTTATAAGCGAAAAGTGATATCATTGCGTTAGAACGTGTGTTGAACACGAGCTAAATGGTTGTTGAACTGGAAATTCCAAATTTGTCAGCAATTTCAAACATTTCGCACTGATAACTTTTATCTAATTCTCGCGTCGGACGTGAATTCGATCGAAATTCGGGCGCTTTCGACGATTGTTCTCAATAACATTTCAGAGATCTTCGCACGAAAGTTATGGGTCAGCCATCGAATTCGATTGCTCGTCGTTTACAACACAAAGTTGTGAGCAAACTTTCGAACCGAAATTTCATGAAACGAATTCTGCCCGATGATTCACTTCACGTCTTCGATTCTCTCTATTCCGTTCTTTGCCACTATTACGACGAGAAATCGTCTGAAAAGGTATGTTTGTCAATTGGGACTTGAGATGGAGGTTTTTCAGGTGATCAAAAACATTCTCAAATTGACCACCAAACTCGCTTTGGTGTTCAACGATGAGAAGACAGTCGACAAGTACGAGGACGCGTTGGCGGATGTGCACGAGAAGCTGCGAGCTCTTATCCTGACCGTATCTTCGTTTCACGATGTAAGTTCTCGACCACAACTTCAACCCATTAGCTTCTTCAGATCGCTTATTCATATTCGCAAACGTATCTGCTGCAAACGATGAAAGAAGCGGAACAGTCGATCCTCGCTCTGATTGCACCGGTCTTGAGTCCGAAATCGGTGAGTCGAATTCTGAGATTGTTGAACTTGTCGTTTTAGTCGGAACGTGTTAAACACGTTTTCCATCATTTGAGTAATCCCGCGTTATTGGACGCCCTCTTCAAAAGCGAAAGTCCGCATCGTGCCGAACGTACCGAACTGATCGAAGCGATGGAATACCTTCCGTTTTGATTTTACTGCCCAACTTTCTTTTACGGGTCTTGAGTTCGAAGGTCTCTCTTCTGTTTCATTGTATTGGTCGCTAAACTCTTAGTTAACGCTTTCGATTATTTTATTCGAAATAAAAAAATCTCAAACGCTATGTGCAAAAAGGAATTTATTCTTCAATATACTTGTACTGAAGGTAACCCGTGGAGAATAAAAGAAATCTTCTGGTTAGGGAGTGAATTGCAATTCGTCTTCAGACACCTCGTCCAACAGTGCACCCCAGGCTTCGTCCTGAGGATTCTTGTGTGGACGTGTTTTGGCCGGTGTTCTAAAGACGTTGATTAGTGTGTGCACGCGTCAATAGTGTCAACTGACCTCCAGAACTTGGAAACAACGTAAATAGCCACGAACACAAAGGTCACCGACAACAAGAAGGCCAATCGTATTGGCGCGAACTCGTCCATTTCCTGATCCGATGCCGACAAGCTCGGCGAGTGTCTGGCGGCATTCAGTCGGTGAACGACGTTGATTTGGCCGGAACCCGATGGAACGTCCATGCTGAAATTCGCAGGAGCTAACAAAAGAAGGAAAACCGCGGGTCGAACGAGAAATCCAACACACAAATTCAACGGAAATCCGATGGGCGACGACGAAAAAAGCAGACGCAGAAAAACGAATTGAGATTTCGTCAATCGATGACGCACGAACCAGACCGGTGAGTTGATTTGTTGACTACTTGCAAGTACAACAAGTGAGTAGGTTCGTTGTTATTTTTCGTAATCAACTGCGTCGAAGACAAATTTGAGATCAAAAAACGTCGAACGGTCTACTTTGTTGCGTGCGTTTTCACGGATCTCCCGAAAAATGACCACGCAACTTTTTTCTCCCTCGAACTGCGAGGCGAAGGCGGGAGGCAAAACAGAACGCGAGACTCCCGCATTTCTTCTGGTCGAAACGTTTCGATTGCTGCCGGTTCTTCGCGTCGTCGTGTGTCAATTCCGCACGCTTCTGGCCCGATAAAATGCGTTCGATTGATTTTATTGGATTAGTGTACAAAAGAGAAAAGTTTTACAAAAACCGGATCCATGAGAACATGAAAGAAAATGAGATGCGAAGTTCAATTAATGGGATTCACGTTCGTGCACGTCTTCGCCTTATGACAACGATCACTGCACGGCACCTTTGCTTTGTAGCAACCACAACGATTGTTCTTGCAATCGTTCTGACAACGACAATACGCACGTTTTCGGTTCACAGAAGCGGCCGGCGCAGGTGGTGGCTGAAGATTGTGCAACGACTGAAAGAATGGAGCGGACTCGATTGGATTGGTTGCCAAATTGGCGACGTTCGGACGAGCCATTGCGATGGCGGAGTTGGAAGTTGGACGAAGAGGACCGGCGGAAATTTGAAATTCGTTTTGCGCTCTTCGATCGGGTATTTGACTTTGAAGTTTCTGCAATGACGGTTGTTAGACGGGTAAACGTTTATTTCAAACTTTAATAATCAATTTTTCCGCTTGCAGATTCTCCTTTTCTTCAGACAAATTGTGCGAATTTTCGATTTCCGGATTCTCTTGAGCTTTGATCGAATCGTCGACATTGACAAAGAAACCACTGTAGAGAGTTCTTATGGGCGTTTCGACGAATGGAACAGTCGATGGAAGTTCTGTGTCGTCGACGAAGTGGTCGTTCAGATTGTAGCCAATACCCTTCAACATCAACGCCGCAGCTATTTTGTCGCCAACGAACCTTTGACTTTCATTCGACATCGTGGATTGGCAGTCTGACTGGTTGCTCTCGTCATTCGAATGATCGACCTGGAGCGTTTTTACATCAAATGACTTTGTTGGCTTCACAAACATTAAGAGCTTTACAGAGAAATTCGAAGTCGATTTCACTGTAGTTTCCATTGGTCGGGTTTTCCAATTCGAATGCGATGCGTGTGTTGCAATCGAGACGATGTTTTCGATTCTTTTTCAAGAGAATGTCCATTCTAGATCAACAGGACAATCGATATGCTCGGTTTAATTTAAATAAAAGTCGAGTACAACAAAATGTATAAGTTCAGAAAAGCATACAAATTGTAGCGGCAAATTTATTCATATAGAAAAAATGTTCTTATAAAAAAATATAAAATAACTTTAATCTCGAGAGAGTTCATTTAATAGAAAGGTGTTGTTAAACGGTTTTGTTATCCACGAAGACGAGCCTTGCAGCCCAGTAATCGAGAAGAAGCTAAAACGGTGACTGTATTGGTGATTGATGGCGTTGGAAACTCACTTGTGGACAATGTTCGCGAACTACATGGAGTGGAGTTGGCTCAACGTCCGCAGTAGCAGGCGTATCGGCTTCGGAGAAACGACACAGAATCCATACCTCTCCTTTGTTACTGTTGCATCCGATGATTTTCTTCACCGTTTCTTTTTCGGCTCGATATGATTCCTTTTCCCATTGTTTGAATGATTGTTCGATACTGACGGACTGTTTTGCTAGACTGTTAGCTCGAGGTGCAGCAGCTGATACGGGCTGAACATTCTCTTTCTTGTCTCGTTTCTTTATACTTGGACTTTGATTTCGGGTACTGCTTTCTGAACTGATACTCAATCGCTGAAAACTGTTTGACGATTCGGGAATCATGGTCGCTGACTGAAATAAACAGAGAATTAGAAACAGATACTATTGAAGTTAGAAAAGAAAACATCGTAATGTCTCAGAAAGTTTGAATGTCAACTTACCGGCGGTTGAGCGAATCGACGATGCTTTATAGAAGACGTGCAAGGTTCAGAATCGGAAGAACTATTGGATGCATCAGAATTTATAATGATTTCAGTTTTCCTAATTTGTTGACTCTGAAATCAACTTACTCATTAAGAAACATGATCATCGTTCACAACAAACGTTACCTTTGATGATGACGTGTCGGCTTTGTGAGACCGAGATTTCGTAGCTGTTATGCTTCGTTTCTTGCCTTGTTTTCCTTTCCAGTTCTTTTCGAATGTTTCTATCAGTTCTTCACACTGCTGAAGTTCGAAGCGATTATAATTTATTTTCAAATTCCTTCACTTACGCAATTTTCTTTCGGTTCCCAAGTGTTGTCATCCAGCCCATTGTATCCTTGCCATTTGATTAAATACTCCACTTTTCCATTCTTTTTGAATCTCTTGTCCAAGATCGCCTCAACAATGTACTGATCATTCGTAGTCTCGACCTCGGCCATTCTGCAAGCATGTCGATGAATCAAGAGGTTTAAAGGTCATGGTGCATTCAAAGAAATCAAGCGATTAACAATCACATGTAAAAACGAGCGATTTATGGCTCTTCAAACGAGAAGTGTGAATTCGATTTTGAAGAAAGATGCAAAGGAAGCTGAGGCGACTCGCATCTTGTTGTCTGTGATTCAAGATCCCAACACGAAAGAACAGAACGCCAAAGGTAACATAAAATTTTCTATGTTTACACTTCTCATTAAGAGTGCCATGTTGATGTTGACTATTGATTTGGTGAATCAATATCTGTTGTTATGCAACTGAATACTTTAACGAGGCGTTGCGCGCTTATCTAACAGACAATACTCATTGTATCTAACAAACAAACAACTGAACAATACACTTGTTTATTCAATAGCAGAATACAAATTTGGCGTAAAAACAAAGATCAATTTTTTCGGATTGCATGAATTAGACTGGAGAATATCTTGGACATGATTATTGAGCTCACTCTTTTGCTTCGTTCATTGGTGGAGCCGATGGAACAATTGATTCGATATAAGTTGATTGAAACGAGTTGGGGAAGTAGGGTGGGGGCGGTTCTTGATACTGTATCATGCTGGGATGATAGTACAAGGGCTGATGACCGTACGGTTCGGTCATTGGAACAAACGTCCGACTCTGCAATTAAGATTGTATAGGGTTTGCGAATCTTTGAAGCTTACCGGTACGTAAGCAAAACTCGTAGTTACATGATTGTTTGCATCCATTAAATGTGTCGGAACGGATTGACAACGCGGAAGTGTGGACTGTTGAATTGGTTGGTTTCGACAGATTTGAAGTGGAAACGGCCCTTCGCGCAATGGCGACTGTCGTCGATTCGGATGACATTGTTGATAAGTGTTGGAAGAATGGGCTTGAGGGATCTGATTTTGAATAACCACAGTACGACAGACCCGATTCTAAAAACGTCCAACAATAAGTAATCGAAGTTGTTTTGAGACGAAAATAGTAAGATCGAAAACTATACACCTGCTTTCGTACATTCAATCAATAGGCTGAAAATACTCTACCGACTGTGCCAGCTCTTCGAAACCCGACCGCCCCACATAATCCACTTTGCGAATTCTGTCCCACTACTTTTGGAAGCTATGGGGGTGGATTTGTACTAATCCGTCATGCAAAACAAGTTATAAAAGAAAACAGGTGATGTTGAGAAACGAAGTGAAGGAGCGAAATGAAGAAATTGGGATGCTTTTCGAAAAATTACTTTACATACCGATGGCCTTGTCGTTGTTCGTTGATACCACGAGAATTCCGTTTTGAAGCGAGAAAGCGACTTTGCCAGCACCACGAAAATGAAAATCGCAAATAGAAGCAGCAGAGACGTGATGAAAATCATTTGACTAAAACAAAAGAAAATTGCGTGACTTACTTCACAGAATGTCAAAGTTTTATGACGACCGCCAATTCCACGAACTTACTTTTACGCTATCAATTGTCTATGTCGCTTGATCAGTAAGAGATGAGCAATCGGAAACTACAATGGAAAGTACAATGAAGCATCATAACAACAAGCGCAAAGTCTCATGCATTTCCACTGATAAATTAGTATTAGGTGGCATGCGATTTGTCCACTAAACCGTTCCTATGACAACCACTGTTATCGATATGCCGTGACCTTTTTTGCTGGACCTTTCCGATTAGATTCAGATTTGGCATTGAAATTGAATTTGACAGTTACAATTCGTTAGTTTATTGTCAGAATTTACATTGACAAATAAATACAGTATATTGCAGTCGTACATGTTGAGATGTATCCGAATTAGTAGCATTCGACTTTACCATAATCGGATTCCATTTTTGATACGAACTGATGTACAAAGTTTCGAAGAGCAGTTGTGGAATCGCTTAAATCAATGGATTCGCAGCGTCGACCGAACGAATTGCTGACTGAGGAGGGTGGACGCCAATTAAGTTCCACTCTATCGACACTACAGACAACCGAAAGTGTGGCATTTGACTGAAATAGTAAAAATGAATGCATTGACTTAACTTGTTACCCGAAAGTGAAATTCCTCGGGTTGTAACGAATAGACACAGCGAATCAACAGATCCACATTTTCGATTCGTGCCGATCGAACCGCACTGTGAATTTGTTCGATCTCCAGAAACAAAAACTGCGCAACATCCGAGTCGAATTCAATGCCACTAAAAAAGAACTTTTTGTTGCAGAACTAAGGTCGCTAATTGAAACAAAGGTTTGGTCTTTTGAGATCGTAAAAATGATGTAGAACAAACCTGATGTGTCTGAGGAATTCTACACGACGTAAATTGGGCGAAAATTGTCTTATTGCTGTGACTGTGGTCATCAGTTCGGATGCCTGACAGACGTTCAATCGCAATCGGGCCGAAACCAAATCGTTTTGCGGCGGAATAGGCAATGAAGAACTGAAGTCGTTCGTTAATGTTGTTGGCCGATTGATTACCGAAAGAATGTTTGCGTAAAAGAAACTCCATCGGCAGCTGTCAATTCGGACAGATCGATATGCGTAATGTTTTGTTGGAAAAGCAAAGCAATTTGATGGAAATCAGCTTTCACTTTCAAGCTCTTGAAAGCATTTAATCGCAATTGTGGAAAACGAGCCGATTGAAGCAAATTGATGTCACACTCGAGATGTCGCAAATTTTCCGTACAGCTCGTAATAATCGCCAATGCACGTTCCAAGTCACCGTTTCTCCATATCAATTCTCTTATAGAGCCTAAACACAATATCAAATTAACAAGTTTTCTAGTTGCAAACCTTCGAACATATTTGTTAGCTCATTGATTCTTGCCTGCGTTACGTACATCTCAACATGAAGCCGTTGAATTGGCAGACGGATAAAATCTAGGCGCCAAAACAAATTTAGAAATTCGTAGTCTACGCAAATGCGTACAATCGGATTGGCGGTTGAACGATAAAAACACAAACTTCCCGGTAATCCTAAAAATCCAATTTGAGTTAATATAGATTGTTGAAAACAAACTTTTTCGAGCGTATGGGTGTGCTTCAATGGGCGCATAGATCTCTGCGTTCATTAAATTGAAAAGGTAACGAGCAGCAGAAAGTCCATTCTTGCTCATAAACTGAAAGTTCTCCATCAAATGTATGAACTAAACTATTTACCAGCATTTTCCTTATAGTTTGGATTTTCGATGTTGTACAATCATGACAGTAAACTGTTGATTGATCGCCTTGACGTAACCAAAAATCCATCATTACACTCAAGCTTTCGACACTCATACGTGGACCATACGATTTCGGACATTTTGAAGTGCTCGGTTTGGCTTCAATAGACATTGGAGTTCTGCAGCTTCTTAAAAGATAAATTTGAATTCAATAACCACGTAGACTTACTTGTTCTTTTGTTTCTCCAACTTCAACAGACTCCCGAAACCGAAACGTTTCGGTTCGCTGCGATTCGAAAACAAGTGCATTGAGCGGGAGAACAGAAACTACAACCAGCGATCAGAAAGTTTTTTACACGAATGCGAACATCAGAAAGGTCAAATCAAAGAATTCACGTGCTACAATCGGTTGTTGATTTGAAATGAGATCATGAGCTCGCAGAAAGAAGCAAACGTTTGATTCGGAATGTTCCACCAACCGAAAATATTTACTCCGCCCAGCAAAACAAAAATGTGCACGTTCGTAGATTTCTCAACCAGCAAGTTTTGCAAATCTTTCGATTGCTACAAAGATTTCGGTTAATGACCACTCATCTAAACGCAGGTCATCAACAACAAAAGTGGTGTCATCGACGTACGGGCGGTTTAATTGGTCGTTAAATAAGAATTATGGGATGGGCGTAAAGCATAGAACAGAATTTGCTATTCAAGTCGTTAATTAGTGTCTCGACATTTAAACTCAAAAATGTCAATCAAAACGGCGGTCACTGTTGAATTGAGTCAAATTTTGGCACGTGATCGGAGATCAGGTGAGAGACTGCCTGGCCACCGGTTCGATTATAAACATCGGACTTAAGAGAGAAGACGCCGTTGATAAGAAAGCAACGCGGACACTGCGTTTGAAAACAGATCGAAAAAAACCAGTCACGAAAAGCTCTGTTCTCCGAGTGCAAACGTGACAATCGGGGAGAAATGAGAAAGCGTGTGGGTGATGATTAAGAACGGGAATTCAATTTATTCACCCCAAAATGACATTTATTACCGCGCAAACGTTCTTCTCGACCTCACAATTTGCTGTTGATAATCGGTGAAAGAGTGCGAAGTGACTCCTATCATTTCGACGGTTTTGACAAACCGATAAAAGTCACGAATTTTTGTTTTCGCGTTTAAACAACTGTCTTTGACCAATCAAAAGTATTGAGATCTCAGTGGTTCGTTAAATTCGAAGAAATGCGAAGAGTTCAGAATTCGATTAACACGTTTGTTAAATGAACTTCTTTTTGAACTGAACTATAAACCAAAATGACAACACAAAAGTTGAATCCAATTTTATTAAATCGATATGTGGAGTTCATTATCGAAAACAACAACAACACAAGCTGTTCCACAAGTCAAGGGTCGACATCAGGATTTTCGCCAATTTGACTGCGTACTCAAATTCACGTGGAAAATTTTTGTGAATGAACAAACGAATCTGTTAATTCATTCCCGATAACGTGATGGAATTGATGTTCTTAGAATGCTCTCAAATTGATAGATAAGCTCTCATCCTCCACTCAGATTATCGTCAAAATTGTAAGTACAGAGATAAACCATACGAGTTCAGTCGAAATTTGGCGAATAAGAGCAATGTACGGTGATTATACAAACGGTCAACAAGTTTATTATCATACAAAAGACGTTAAAATTACTTATCAGTCCCAGATTGGTAAATAGTTATGTAAACGATGGGGCAGTTTAGGTGCCATCCAACGGTTAAATTGCGGATGAACTTGGGAAATATGACGAACTGAATTCCATACAGAATTGCTCAGAGAATCACGGCGTCTAAAACGAAGTATTTTAATAATAGAACAGTTTCACTTACCCAAACGGAAATCTGTAATACATACTGTCGTACGCACCATCTCGAAACTTCAAACTATGAAGAATCAGCGAGTTGTTGATCAGCAGTAGTCCTTGAACTTTTCCTTTGATCTCGAGCTTGGTTTCCCGCCATTTCAAAGTCGGAAGATCGAACTCGATTAAACTGGATGTGAGAGTTTCATAATTAAACCTTGCCACCCAAAGTTTGTTTCCATTCCAAGTATGCGCTGCGTCCTAAAATACAGTTTAGCTTCAATAGATCGTAGAAAGTGTACCTCTTGGAGATCGGTTCTTGTTAGATCTTTTTGTTTCAACTTTGTGGACAGTCTTCGTTCTACTAGTTAAGGAAAACACGACCAATTCTTGCACATCCACAATACCAAAACCACTGAACCCATAAATTTTGTCGTCAAGTGCCATCGGGAAGTTGATTGTAGACGGCACGTCAGTCATATTATCAAGTGAAAGATGGTCGTCGTTCATGTTGATGACTGCGTGTTGCATTTGAGTTGAGTCCTCAGAGCCCAACAAAATTGAAGGTTGATGTGATACCATGTTCAACATCACGTAATGGGCCATCCACAGACCATCAAACGCGATCACCTTTTGAATCTTCAAAACACAAGATTCAATGTTGAAGGTGCCGCGAAAAACTTTCAGGCGTCGATCAGAGAAATCGTCTCCAATGCCCAAAACGTGGTCGTCGGTGACAAAATGTAGAGCAGAAATTTGTAACTTCGTTACAACTTCACTGCCCATGTCATTGGTTGGAATGGTTGAACAATCCAAAACAATGTTCCTGAAATTGAACTGCTAATACAAGTTAATATTTGGAATTACTTCTTGATTCCGTAGAACGTGTCTACAACATAATTAGATGGCCAACAGAAGCCGATGTAGAAGCGGTCATCTACTCCCGACGTGTCGCAAAGGGTGTTGAGTCCTGTCGATCTGTCGGATTGGAAAAGTGCCCGAGATGCGCAGAAGAACGTTCCATTCTTGAGCAGCGCACAATCTGCCTCGCACGCACCGGAACTGATGTCCAATTGGTTTTTTTGGAACCGCCGGTACCAAAAAAAAGCTTCCTCCTTGCTCATCAAATTTTGGGCCCAGCTCCGCGATCACTTGTTTCATCGCTTCGTCGACAGTGCAGACTCCACTTTCGTATCGTTCCAAAAGAATTGCGCGTCCGCGAATATCCATGTTTTTCGATTAGCTGAAACCAACAATTTAGAATTTCTTTAGCTTAATAGAAATAGTTGTTTCAACCGGATTCGAAATATGAAATTGAGACATCGAAGAACCAACAAAGAATTGAACACGTCAAGCACTCTAACATAGATAAGATCACGAAACTCCAAGCCAAAAAGTGGATAACACTCTCTTACAAGATTTCTAAGATTCATTAAAATCGAAGTCTCCAAATTTTCTTCGGTGTCTGTTAACAAAAAGAGTGATGACAACGACAGTCGTAGAGTTATTCACAAGCTCAAACTTGACTTAACAAACTCAAACAACAAATTGAAATGCGTAGGAAATGGGAAGAAAGCATAACAACAAGCTGCAACAACACAACAACAGTGAACACAATTCTTGACCAACGCGGAGAAAAGCGACATGAGGCAATCAAGATTAGAGCTTCGGATGACCACGGGATAGGTGATTGTAAACTTCGGATTCGAGTACTGGACAAAAGTTTGAAAGACACCTGTATTTCGCGAATGGCTGCAGGGAACAGGTCGGTTTTTGTACATTGAACCTCTTAGACAAAGAGTATTTGAATGAACATAGAAAAAAGTCGGCGCGTGACGCTCAATTATAGAAAAGGTTGCGTAACTCGAAAATCGAGTGGACAAAAGTTTAGAAGCCACTTGGTTTATTGAGTTTTTTGAATGCATTAGTAATGAGTGGTTTTTTCATATTTTTAGTTTTGTCGATAAATATTATTTCATTTTAGATGCTTTTGGACGAGAACAAAAAAGAAATAAAGGAACAGTACGCGATTTTACGAAGTATTAGAGGAACGGCGACGCAATGTAAAGTTTTGAAGTCAATTGTTGAGCGAGTACTCAAAAATTCGAGCAGAAAGACGGGCAAGACTTTCGGTCGTCCAAAGAAAGTGAATTCGCGCCTTCGTCGTCGTATTAAACGCCATGTAGTCAACGAACTTAAGGCGGTAACCGCGTTACCTCGCGTTCAATCCAGAATAACTTGGAGGTCGATCGACGATCGATTCGCCACTGGCTGAATCGCGACAATGTCTTCTACGAGTTTGTTAAGAAGCGGCTTCCTCTCACGGACACACACTGCCTGAACCACCTCAACTTTGCACGACACGGCTTGATCGCTGGGACCGACTTTACAACATGAGTTTTCAGCGACGAAAGCGCTTTTGTCTGGACAGTGCAGGTTCTTATGGAACCGAAAACGTTCATTTGAAACGATACAAGCGGCAAATGGGCAGTAGATCAAACATGATCCTCGGTGCCATCTGTTCAACCGGGAAATTGCTGATTAGCGTGCGTTCTTCGTCTATATCTTCAACTTTTGATGGCAATTTCATATGTTATAGGTTTGCAACAATCACTAAAAGGCGGTCGACTACGTTTACAATCTCAATTTGAAGATTTTCCCGTGGATTCGAAGGCAAATGAAACGCCGGTCCTGGGTGTGGCAACAAGATCTAGCGCCAATTCACACGGCGAAAGTCACCACTGACCTCTTACTCGCCCAGCAAGTAGCTACGAAACGATTGGCTATCTCGTAGCCCGGATTTGAACTTGATGGAGATCGTTTGGAAGCTGATGGAAGACGAAATATACAAGAATGGTCAATTTCGCACAAAATCTGCACTTGTGGCCGCAATCCATCGCGCCGCTCCGAAGATTAAGGCTCAAACGATTAAGGCCTTTTTCTCCTCTATAAATAAGCGTTTTGTGGACGTAGTCGAAAAGCGAGGGCGCGCAGATATCTTAACAAAACAAAGTGCCTTCCAAATTTTTGTCCACCCCCATTTCAATTTTTGTTAACTTTTTTTATTGCTTAAATTTTTTCAACTTTTTTTTTATGTTCATTCAAATGCTCTTTGAATAAAAACTTTAATGTACAAAAACCGACCTGTTCCTTTCAGCCATTCGCGAGATACAGGTGTCTTCCAAACTTTTGTCTAGTACTGTATACAAATATCATCAATTTCCACTACCCCTTCAACTCCCAATCGAAAACGCGGCAGTAAATGGAAATCAATATTCTAATCCACTGAACGGGATCCCAGAGCAAATGGAGAAAAAAGGAGTGAGCAAAATGGCCGCGTCGACTGCTTTGCCGGTTTATATGCGACCCAACATCGCCCAACAGGTTAACACGATCAGCGATAAGATGTACTAGCAGCTACCCGTATAACTCCGACTCAAATGACCTAAAGATCCGGTGCCTTCTTCAAGTAGTGATTCGAATTCGTACACGATCAATGAACCAGCCACTTGCAAAGCGTTTTTTTTGATGGCCACTAAAAACGTTTGATCAGATCTTTAAATGTTGAGATATTGACTGATTTGACTTATTTAATTGTCTGAATGTTTAAACACTCAATTCAACGTCATTCGACAATTATGAGGGACAGTCAGTGGAAGAATCTTGTAGTCAAAGCCATTTCTGATGTTTGTTTTTTGAGTTTGATTACTCACCTCAAATTGCGAGTCGCCGGCTTCAATTTGTAAATTTATTGTTTGCTAGTCTTCAAATCTACTGACGATAGCCAGCACAACGTTTTTCCAGGAACAAAGTTTAATTCAAACCAAGTGGTGATTAAACTCACACCACTAGAATGGAATAACAAATTGTTGCGATTCAAAAATGGATTTACAAGATTTGAAACTTCCTTAATGTTATGAACTCGAGTACTCACTTTAAATAGTGAGTTGCGAATTTCATACGATTGAAACGGCTCAATAAGATCTCTAAACAAAATGCTGTTACTTGAATTTACGCTTTTCACAAAAAAGTTCTTTCTTCAGACAAAAAGTTTCGTCCTACTGAGAATCGAACTCAGATTGTTGGATTCAAAGTCCAAAGTGCTGCCTTTACACCATAGGACGGATGACAATCGGAGGTTGTTAACTATTGTTCTTTTGCTTCCGCTTTTTGACGCGAGAAACGTTTGCGACGAGCGGATGATTAACCAGTGAATTGATTTGCTTAACTGCAGAGTTTCTTTCTAGTTGTTTTGTTTCATTATGGACAGCAAGCAATAAAACTGTTTATTTATACACAAAGCACTTTCTCAAAACGTTTCTGACTACTCAATCAGAAATCCAATTCCAAATAACAACCTGTTTTCCATTTTTTCAGAGCGTGAGGTCGTCTTCTGGCCATTATGTTCAAGTGAAAAGTTTATTACACGAGCACAATAGTTAACCAAATATCTTAGACTCATAGTTTCTCGAGCATTCAGCATCGCTTTCGTCGTCACTTCCTTCTGATTCAAAGTTCTCTTCAGCGTCGATTTCGGGTTCTGGTTCCGGAGGTTTGAGCAGCGTCGATCCTCGTCCGGTAATCAACGCTTCAATGGCTCGTTGTCTTTGTGCATCTCGTACATGTGACAAGTAATAGCGCGAAGCTGAGTTGTAACCGTCTTTCATCAAACCCATCAGTTTTCGTTTTCCAGCTCTCGTTACATCTCCTAGATATTTCTTTAATTATTATCAAAAAATGAAGCAAATACCTTTTAAAGCACTTGTACCGGCGTATTGCTTTGATATGCAGTCTCCATGATCAGCCCACATCTGTTGAAGTACTTGAACAAGAACTCCGGGTGTCTCTTCGAACGGTTCAATCAAACCCAATTTTCGGGCTTTAAAAACAGCTTTGATGACGACGGTAGACAATCGGCTTCTTACCTTGAGTTGCACAAATGTTTTGTGAAATCGCACTTTGAACAACATTTGTTCTAAACTCGTTGAATAAGTTTCAGGTTGTCAACGAAACTCACCGATCCAAGCAGTCAACACAATTCGTTCGTATAACTCCTTTCTGTTCACGAACCATTTGGCCGCATTTGTCAATCCAACAGAAACCAATTTTAACGAGATCGTTAGTAATTGCATCAAGTAGAATGGAAACTTTGTCGAATCGTAAAGCTCGACATTGATCGTGGAAGTCGAAGGCGTAGTAACTAGGCTTTGGATCATCGACTTCAAGTATATGCTAAAAGAAAGCAATGAAAAAACTTCAATAAACGAGTAATCAACCTGAAGAAATGCTTCACCCAACGGCAATTCACGTCCGCTCTGATCGATCAAATTGACCACCACAATCGGTTCACCGTATTCGCGTTTGAGCATCGCAAAATGTTCACGACACGCGGGTAAGGACTCAGTCAACGTTTTGTCGATCACAAGTGGTGGCCGATAGCGATATCCGCATTGACTCCAGAACAACGGTATTGAGCCACGAATCTGAACGAACGAAAGTGTGTGACCAAAAATCCGAAGAATCAGTTCAGTTTCAACAAAATTTGCTACATGTCCTGACGAATCGACTCCCCGCCGCAGGAATCGCACACCGGCACGATTGGTAGAACGACGAGAAATCAAAGTTAAGCGAAGTTGTGAATCGGTTTCATACGACAAATGTCGTTGATCGAAGTATCCGTGGATGATACGGAAAACCCTGAATACAATGAGGACAAACTCCAAATTCATTCACTTACCATTCTGATGAATTGTCCAGCAATTTTCCTTCCGAATCAAAAAACTCGTTCAACAAATGTCGATTCCAAAAAAACTCGTCAACCGAACACTTGGGATCAGCGGCTCGTCTAAAGTTTACTATCAAACATAGAAACGAGTGGGAACCAACCGTTGGCTGTTGATTGTTAGATCCAATGATGTAGCGTAGTAGAAGGTCTCCGAGTCGTTGAGCATCTTAACCACCTCATCGATCAAACGCATTGAATTCACACGATTTGCCACAAAAGTGAATAACTTTTTCTGTTGACTTTTGAGTTTCCCAAATCCATTGGATGATGTGTCAAAGTAGTTCGGCTTTGCTGTGCCATCGTTAACTATTGGAACAGCGAGAACCTTTCCAATGCGGTAGACGGGCTCATCGTGTGGTCCAAGTTCGCCAACGACTTCAGAGTCCAAAATCAATAACAAATATGAACAGTCATCGGCCACGATCTTTCCAATGAGACCAACCACATCGCCAAGAACGTTCAAGTCGTCCAAACCGGCCAATTCTAAACCCAACAACTCGAAATGTCAAAACAAATCGAAAACCAACCGCTGTGAGAAATCACCGACAAGGTGGCCGTTTGACGACAACATTTGAGTACCGTGCGTATTGATTTGATGTAATATGCAGTTGAGTTGGAAAAGAATTGCATCGTACCAGCGACCAATTCCCTCGTTTTCGATTCTTACATACCCGTTGGCCTGAAAGCAAAACGATTTGAAGGGAAGGGAACTCGAGAATCGATTAGCCATTTCGCGAGCAAACTTTTTTGTGAATCGGAGGCTTCTATTGTCCAGAAAGTTTATTCGGAAAAGCTCTGAGCGCATGAACATAAATCGATTCGTCGAACTGTGTTGTCGTCTGACTTCACTTCGCCCACAGCCTACGGAGAGACTTCGCAGCTGTCGATTGGTTCCGCGAATTCAAGTCGCTTGGTGTGTGCGCTCGAGAGTTCTTTTGTGGTCGATGTTTTTCTTTCGTTCATCAACAAAGTTCTATGATCTTCAAGTATCGAAATCCAAGTGACTATCGTCCTTCAATATGCTCAACGCCATTCAACGGGTTTCATGTTCATGTTGTTTTTGTTTAATTTATTCTAATCCCAAACGTTTTATCATTTTAATCACTTGGACTTCAACGTGAGTAGATGGCTACGAAGCGCTTTCGATTGTCACCGTTTTTCCTGCGAACCTGTTCGTCGACGCTCTACGCTTCTTCATTGTCTGACGTCTGCGAAACGTGACTCAATGAAAACGTTTGAACGCCACGCCAACTACGCTCGAGCGTTCCGATTACGTCAAAAACGCGCAAATGTGAGGGCCGCTAATCTTTTTGTTGGTGTTATTGGATTTTCGTTGACCATTCGGACGTCGATCCCGAAAAATGGATCGAATTTGCGCCGATCGCCTCCGAAACGTATTTTGTGATCGGCAGCGTCGGAGAGCAGGACAAAAGAACGCACGAGAGAGAGTAACGATTCGGACTCACCAATCGATAATTTTCGCTTGTCCTTGTGTTTATCGTTGCGTGTGCGTCGACGAAGATTTCGCAACACTCCTTGAACTAACCATTAACTTGCAGCCATTTTGTTTCAACGAATAGCGCGGGACGATAGTCGGAGGTCAATGGCCACAAATGAAGCATCCAGATCCAATGGCTCGTTGGCGACGTTGAACGGCAATGAACCCGCAAAAACCTATCCACTGCAAATAACAAGTAAGTAGTCGTGTTGTTTTCTCTGTTTTTTTATTGTCTTTTAGTTAATTCCGGTAAACTCAATGGTCATGGCGGCTTCCTGCACAAGCATCCGGACGTCTACGTTGAGGTCTCTGTCGATGGCGATCAATCACCGACGAAAACGACGCTGAAGAAGAAGACACATACGCCGCAATGGGACGAACTGATCATCGTCAATGTCACCGATTCGTCCACCGTCGAGTTCAAATTGTTCTGCAAAGCGAAAGTTTTTGATGACACGCTTTTTGGAAGCAAATTGGCAAAAGTTTCGCATTGGGTGAAAAAGGAGTCGGACAACGGGAAATGTAAGTCGTCGAGTTATGATCTTTAATTTGTTATTGTCGTTTAGTTGTCGACAAACAGATCACTTTGTCGCTATCGAGCAAAGAAAACACAAAAGTCGGAGAACTGAAAATCACTCTGAATGGAACGGTGGAGAAACGACGTCGAAGTGCTCGAACGGGAAGTGCAACCAACGAAAACGGTGAAGCATCAACTTCCTCAACAGCCACCTCGAACGGGGTGAATCAACGTCGTTCTGGACAAAAGAACCGAGACACCATCATGGGAACTGCTGCTAATGGTCAACCAGCAAACGCAAATCGTGCATCAAGTGCATCGGCAACAGCAACCGCTCTTCAACAGGATGCAAATACTCAGGATTCGTTGCCTCCGAATTGGGAAGAACGCGTAGACAAGTTGAATTTACAGCCAATCCGTCATATTAATACTGATATTTTAGCTTTGGCCGAACTTACTATGTCTGGTTCGTGAGCTTTTCTAATAACTTTGTTTTTCATTACTCCATACGATTTTCATGACCTTTGTTTTCAGTCACACCGATCGCACAACCACTTGGGAACGTCCGTCCAATATTCCTTTGCCATCCGGGTAAGTTCACGAAGTGTTGTTTAGTTAAAATTGGAATAATTTCAGTTGGGAAACGCGTACAGATTCGCGAGGTCGAGTGTACTACGTGGATCACAATACTCGGTAACTTTTTCAAATCGATTTTAATTACCAAAAGCTTTCAGCACAACTTCTTGGCAACGGCCCACAGTTGATATTTTGAATGCTCATCAACAATGGCAATCGGGACGTGACCAGGCTATGCATCAATGGGAACAACGTTTTTTGTACGGTGCTAGTGAACATCCACTTGGTCCATTACCAGAAGTTAGTCTTTTCTTCAAATTTCTGTCTAATTGTTTATTATTAGGGATGGGAACAACGAGTAGATCCAACGACCGGACGTCCATATTTTTGTTGGTAAGAGCACATCGACACTAATAACTCCCATTTTTGTTTTAGCCATACTAACAGAACAACACAATGGGCCGATCCACGTACTCAACGGTAAGTTTGCAACAAAAATAAACTTGGTATAATTAATGGTCATGTTAGTGTAACCGATGATGAGCCACTGCCTGAAGGTTCGTTTTAAAATGCGCGATGTTTGACGTCTTTTAAATTTGCAGGATGGGAACTTCGAATAACTGAACAAGGAATTCCATTCTTCATTGATCATAACAACAAAACGACAACCTACAATCATCCTCGTACTGGTAAGCATTGATCTAAAATGAATATAATAATCTTTTGTTTTGTAGGAAAACCAGTTGGACACATGAATTTGAATGGTCTCTCTGTATCAATGGATAAGACATTTAAGTTCAAAATCGCTCAATTCCGATACTTATGTTTGGTATGACTTTTGCAATTTATACGAAATAAGTAAATTTTTAGTCTAATGGTGTTCCAAACCATGTTAAGATCACAGTGTCACGTGGCAATCTATTCGAGGACTCATTCCAAGAAATCATGCGAAAGAACGCCGTGGACTTGCGAAGACGTTTGTACATTCAATTCAAAGGTGAAGACGGATTGGACTACGGAGGTATTGCGCGGTAAGTTGCAAATACAAATCATGGGAAACAAATTCCGCTTCAGTGAATGGTTTTTCTTATTATCACACGAAGTTCTCAACCCAATGTACTGCCTATTCATGTATGCGGGTAGCTCGAATTACAGTCTTCAAATTAATCCTGCTTCGTTCGTTAATCCCGATCACTTAAAATACTTTGAATTTATTGGCCGCTTTATTGCTATGGTTAGTTGAAGTTGTGTTTCCTTTCAATCATTTTGTTTAGGCTCTTTTCCATGGCAAGTTCATTTATAGTGGTTTCACGTTGCCTTTCTACAAAAAAATGCTCAATAAGAAGATCACGTTGAAGGACTTGGAATCCGTAGACTCCGAGTTCTACAATTCGATTGTCTGGATTCGAGACAACGATGTCGATGAATGCGATGTAAGTCGTTTGTTTTCGTTTGAAATTTCGATCTTGTATTTCAGATGGAATTGTATTTCGTCGTCGATTACGAGTTGTTGGGTGAAGTGAAAACGCACGAGTTGAAAGAAGGTGGTACGGAGTGTAAAGTGGATGAGACGAACAAAAACGAATACATTGAACTGCTCGTTGAATGGCGTTTCAATCGCGGAATCGAACAGCAAACTCGTGCCTTCTTCAACGGTTTCACTTCTGTTTTCCCACTCGAATGGTTGCACTACTTCGATGAGCGCGAACTGGAGCTTTTGCTTTGCGGAATGCAAGAGATTGATGTGAGTTCCATTCGACATTACAACTTTACGGTCGATTGTGTTTCAGGTTGAGGACTGGCAACGACACACTGTTTATCGACATTACGCACCACAAAGCAAACAGATCATCTGGTTCTGGCAATTCGTTCGTTCTCTCGATCAGGAACGTCGTTCACGCCTTCTGCAGTTCGTTACGGGAACATGTCGTGTCCCTGTGGGGGGATTCTCCGAACTCATCGGTTCGACTGGTCCTCAACTTTTCTGCATTGAACGTGTAGGCAAAGAGAACTGGCTTCCGCGCTCACATACGTGCTTCAATCGTCTCGATCTGCCGCCGTATCGTTCGTACGAGCAATTGGCCGAGAAACTTAATTCTGCTATCGATATGACCGAAGGGTTCGGAAACGAGTAGTTGTGTCAATTCTTTCGTATTCACATTCTTCATGCACATCCCAGAAACTCCACGTATTTGATCGTTTCGATACAAAAACTTCACGAACATACAACGACTTTAACGGCGCAAATTACTAACTTTTTTCAAAATTTTGACTGAAAAACCAAAAGCCGAATGAGGTTACGGTAATCGTTTTGGTTCCAACACGAAAATTCTCGCTTTTTTGGCGTTTTGTACTCAGCAAAATTGTTCGTTTCACCTAATCATTCGCTTTGACATGTTACTGCGACGATCATTTACACGGTTCGCGTACGCGGTTTTCTTTGTAACTTCTTACTCTTAACTCCAGTCCGGTTTCCTCTCCATTTAGCGCTAACAAATGGAGTCGTGCAAAAACATTTTCTTGTAGATCAGTCTAGTGTGTTTAGTTGTCGTCGAATAGACAGCAAATTGCTCGTTTTGTATGTTCACTTACTGAAATAAAATTATTACGATCATTCGACTTTGCGAGACGTAATTCGGTCTTCGATCCGATTGTGTTTACTTTCGAACGTGTTCGTGCTCATTCAATTGATTTTTGGTTTTAGACTTCGAAACAAACTTTACGTTCAACAGCGAAAATGGTCGTCGAAACCGCTCAAAAGGTCGAAGAGGAGAAGAAACACTCATCGGACGGAAGTTCGTCGGACGAGGATGATGCTCCGGGACTTGAAGGTGGACTTACCGAGGACCAAGCCAAGGTCGCTGAAGCAGCCGGACTTAGTGAACAAGTAGGTGCAGGTGTTTTTGAAAGTTCTCTATTTCTCGATTACTTAGGTTACGGACAAGGGTGCCAAGCAATCGCGTTCGGAGAAGAAGGCTCGAAAATTGTTCAGTAAACTCGGATTGAAACCCGTTCACGGTGTTTCTCGTGTTTCCATTCGCAAATCCAAGTCGATTCTTTTCGTCATTAACAAACCGGACGTCTACAAATCGCCCGGAAGTGATACCTACATTGTCTTTGGCGAAGCCAAGATCGAAGATCTTTCACAGCACGCTCAATTGGCGGATGTTGAGAACTTTAAACCGCCAAGCTCGTCCATCATTCAAAACGTCAATCGTTTGGCTCCACCAGCCGAAGAAAGTGATGGCGAAGAGGTGAGTGAATCAGTCAAATTGCCTTGTAATCTCGAAGTTTTAGTTGGATGCTACTGGACTTGAGGACAAGGACATCGAACTGGTCATGTCACAGGCCAATGTTACACGCAACAAAGCCATACGAGCGTTGAAGAACGCGGACAATGATCTAGTCAATGCAATTATGGTAAACTCATAACAGTTCAGTTCATCAACTAATCTATTTGATTTCAGGAGTTGACAATGTAGGACGCAAATTCTCGCATCGTTTGATCCTCCAAAATATTTGTCCAATGACATCCATTGTTTTGTTTCGTATTGTCGATTGTGACGATTAAATTTGTTGTTTACTTTCGAGTTGTCATTGAAAACAATTTTAAGTCGTTTGAAGGACACGAGCAACGACACTCGCGAAGTTCGATTCTCAACACACAAACGTGTGATGCAACTTCCCGTGCAAATACGTTAAATTGTCGACTGCAGTTCGGTATCAATTTGTGGACCTTCGACTTGACGTGCAAATTAAAAGATCAACAACAGCGAGGCCGATAGATCAAATGCCACTGGGGCGAAGCGGCATAAATCGGCGGAGGTTGAAAATTGGGTGGGTGAAAGCAACTCTTTTTCGTGAACACCGGCAGTGACCTTTAAAAACAAATCGGTTTTTGTTTTGCATTTTCGTTCATTATCCCTTCACAATCTTCAGAAGCCTATTCATCACAAGGGTTGTCACTTTTCGTGGAAGAAAGTCGTTTTGTAAAACTCCGGCCGTTGAGGCCAAACCTTTGGGGTTGTTCTGCGCGTCGTTTCTTTTCGGCTTTTCCACGGACAAGCACGTGCGCTTGAAAAGCTCTGACATAAAAAATGTGACCGTCAAAGTTTCAATTTAGATTCTTTTCCGTGCAATGAAGTGCATGTACCGAAGCGGCAGCTAACCAATTTAACTGCTCAAGTGTACGGTAATCGAACGATGGCTTCCAATTTGCTACCACCGCAACGCAAAATGACATACGTTCAGGTGTTGAGTCATGGATCAGCCGATGGTAAGAAAGATAAAAACGGAAGTTGAACGTTTGAGTTTTGTTTGATCGTCTTACGCGCGCGACTTTCAGCTTCTCATGTTCTGCACGTGCCGCAGTAAACATCAATGTTTGCTCTTTGATTTCGGATAATCGAAAGACACCATTGAGCATAACTTTTCAAAGATCTGAACATTTCAACGTGAATACAAAGTTCATTGGTAGTTTGACTCGACAAATGTATTCCAACAAAACGAACTTAACTTCTTAAACAGTACTTTGTGTTCGATTCGACGGGTATCAGTGCTTTTTGGATCAGAAGTTTCAAGCTCCGAAAAGTTTCGTTGAATTGCGAGAAGATCTCAGCTGCGCCCTTTTCGACGACCTCCGAAAGTTTTCGTTCTTTGGACGCTCTTTGCCCGGCTGTTTTTCCCTCGTTGCAAAATAATCTCCATCGAATCAAACGGACTGTTGCGCTCTGATCGGGACGACCGCCCTGCTGATCGATCATCATCGCCGGGTTTGTTGTAATCGGACGACAAGAAGAGACGTCAGCCGAACATTTCCACCCACCGCATCGCTTTTCGAATTCTGCTTTTCGATTCGCCCACGTGCCACGAGAATTCGTCTGCCCTTCGAATACCCTCAATCTTGTCTATCGTATCGTTTAGTCGAAAATGCACACGCGAGTTCATGTTCACCAGTGTAAGTTTCTTGTGGGAGCAAACTTTATCATTTTTCTGCGACGTTTCGTCGTTTGATCGGTTTGAAGGTTTTTTGGGCGTAAGAAACGTTCCACTTTTGTTGTTTCATTTCCAACTCAAAAACATTATGAACCGTTCGAACGTTTTTTCAGACTCAACACGAGAGCAGGTACGCGTTCCGAATGTCATTGCTCTCGGTATGAATTTGTGACTAATCGACATTGAGTCTACTCTTCTTATTTCAGTTGGACTACCAGCTCGTGGTAAAACTTACATTTCTCACAAGGTGATTTTGTGGTTTTTGCTTATTGACGATGTGTTCTTTAGTTGTGTCGCTATTTGCAATGGTGCGGAATAAAAACTCGAGGTGAACTTCTGCTCTGTCTTCCTTCAGAAATTTGGTTTCAGCCTTCAATGTCGGTGAGTATCGTCGACGAGCATGCAATTTGGACGAACAAGGAGCCGCCGATTTCTTCAATCCAAACAACCAAGAGGGAATCCGAATCAGAGAGTAAGAATTCTTCGTTGAACCAATTGATCATTGATTTCAGTCAATGTGCAAAACTTGCAATGGAAGACATGGGTCGTTATTTGCAAAGCAAAGAAGGTGAAGTGGCGATTTTCGATGCTACGAATACGACTCGTGAGCGTCGAAATTGGTTGGTTCAATTCTGCAAACGTGAAGAGCACGATCCCAAGTTTCGAATCTTTTTCATTGAATCCGTTTGTGATGATCCGGAAATCATCAACTCGAACATTGCGGTAAGTTCCGAAGTATGTTATTTCGATTGTCCTGCAGGAAGTCAAAATCTCTTCGCCCGACTATAAGAACCGAATGACGGAGGATCAAGCGAAAGAAGATTTTCTAAAGCGCATTGAAAACTACAAATCCCAATACGAGCCGTTGGATGAAGAGATTGATGATGAGCTCTCGTTCATCAAAGTTATCAATGCGGGTCGTTCTTTCTACGTTCATTCGGTTCAAGGACACGTTCAAAGTCGAGTCGTCTACTTCTTGATGAACATTCACTTACTTCCACGATCTATCTACTTAACTCGTGTATGTTATGCAATTAGATTTATTCGTTTTATTTGTTTATGTTTCAGCATGGTGAGTATCTTTGACATCACATCTCACTAGCCATTATCTTATTTCCCTTTAATTCCGAATCCACTGACTATTTTCAGGGGAATCAGATTACAACAAACTCGGTATGTTGGCTGTGAGATTCGAACTTACATATAAGAGCTTAGGTCGTTTGGGTGGTGATTCGCCGTTGAGCGAAAATGGTCTTCGTTATGCACAGAAACTACGTCGTTATTTTGAGGTTCGAATATCAAACTTCAGGAATCGTAATCGTAGTTTAAGGAAGAGAAGATTCCGGGCGATTTGCGTATTTGGAGTTCGCAGAAGATTCGTGCCGCTCAAACTGCCAATCATCTTAAGGATCTCGCAGCTCATGTTGAGTATTGGAAGGTCTTGGACGAAATTGATGCGGTAAGTTCCTGATTAATATCCATACAATTAACAGTGCTTAGGGAATCTGCGAGGGTCTTACATACGAAGATTTCCAAACTCGTTATCCCAAGCAGTTCGCTGAAAGGGACAAAGACAAATATCATTTTCGGTAGAGTTTGTTGTTAACTGGGCTGATCACTTATTCACTGTGTTTTAGATATCCGTCTGGTGAAAGCTACGAAGATCTTGTTGCACGATTGGAGCCTGTGATCATGGAGTTGGAACGTCAATCGAATGTTCTCGTTGTTTCGCATCAAGCAGTCTTACGTTGTATTCTTGCCTATTTTGACAACAAAGATCGAAACGAATTGCCGTACTTGAACGTTCCACTTCACACGGTCATCAAACTCACGCCCAAAGCCTATAGCTGTCAAATCGAAATGTTCAAATTTAAAGTCGATGCGGTGGACACGTATCGTGCTAAACCGGATGGTACTGCGGTAAGTTATTTCAATCACTTTTCGTTCCTCATTCATGTATCTCGTATATTATTGTTCATCAAATTTTCGTCTTCACATGCTCTCATTTTATTTGCGTTTACTCATTTATAGTGGGAATCATCGAGCACCGAAGTCCGATTGTGCCGTTCGCCCTGGTAAGTTGAGGGTTGAAATCACTATTGTTTGTCGTGAGATTTGATTGTGTATCTTTGCTTTTGGATTAGTGGTTGCGGTCTATTTCCTTCCATTAGCAAAATTCCTACGTCTTTCATTATTATCGTTGTGTTGAGCTTGTTGTGCTGAATCACTATGATCTAAATGCCTTAAATTGGTCATTTCAGATGCCTCCACTTGTCCAGCCAGTTCTTGCTCCTTTGTCCTCTAAATTTCCCGATGATGGACCGGATGTTTCTACACTAGGATTTGTTGAGTTAACCGAAACAATTAAACATCCCGAACAAGTTAAAGAACAAGCCGAAGTAGCAGCTAACGTTTTAACGAACGGCGTTGTGGACGTACATCATCCTCCGCGTATGGTCTGTGGTTCAGTTCCGGATAAATAAACCCGCACTCCGACACTTCTTTTGCTCAATAGTCTTTTTTGCCAACCTTTCGTCCCATCAGAATCGATCCTTGTTCAATCGAATAGATCGCAGATTTTTTTCACCAAATTTCTAACGTTTTTTGCCTTCCATTTTATGTCGTTGTATGATTCTTTGTTTATACTGGTCATTTTGCTTGCCATACTGGTCCATCGAAAAAAAGATTACAAGTCCCAAATGTGTTCAATTTGATCGGAAAGACCTTAGAGACGACAATGTTGGATTATTACAGTTTATTGGAGAAGCTTTCGAAAACAAAGTGGACGGTTGCAACGAGAATGTTGCAGCTTTTTGATAATGTGAACAAGAGAAAAAGAATTGGATGAATATTTCAACGAATACAAGTACCCGAAAATTGCACAGAAGTCGCTTTAAGAACGCGGGCAAAAATGGGTAATGGCCGAAAAGTGATTGATTGCGAAAAGGTTCCTTTGTGTGCAATTACATTCCTCATACTTTTTTGGGGAGTTCTCGTTCATTTGCAATTCGATTTACAACGAAAACCCAAACAACAATTTACTGATGTACGAAGCATAACAGTAAGACGGAGCACATCATAATTAGTAAATTACAGCAGAATAAAAGTTTACATGTGAGATTCCGCGATTGTTGCGGCGGGAGGAGGGTAATGACGATACGCAAAACAAACGAAAATAAAATCAGCAGCATTTTAGTCGATTCACAACCGATTCCTGAACTTGTGGTCGAATTGAATGCGGGTCGGCACTCTGTTGATTTGGTGTCTAAAGAAGTGGAATGAACAAAGAAAGCGAAACAAGAATAAAACTCACGTTGTTGAGAATTGCTTCAGCCAAATCGTAGAACGCTCGGTCGATGTTGATGTTCGCTTTGGCCGATGTTTCGAGGAAACGAATCTGATGATCATCGGCAATTCGCTCACCGCACTCCTTGGATACGACGCGACGATCGGTCATATCGCACTTATTACCCAAGAGCATCTTTACCACCTCCTCAGACGCATGCTAAAATAAATTTACTGATTACGTTCAACAATCAACTTTCGTACCTCATCGATATTGCGTAGCCATTTAGCAATGTTATCGAAACTCTTTGCATTTGTTATGTCGTAAACGAGCATAATACCCATGGCCCCACGATAATAAGATGTGGTGATCGTGTGAAAACGTTCTTGTCCGGCTGTGTCCCTGAAACTCAAGAGAATAAACGAAACATAAAGTCGCAAAACTTACCAAATTTGAAGTTTGATTTTCTTTCCTCTAAGTTCAATTGTCTTGATTTTGAAGTCGATGCCTGAAATCACACACCTGAAAACTTCCAAGACCCAATCCACAAACCGATAGTCGAAATAAAAGTTGTGTTGAAGGCGTCGTCGCTGAATCGATACAAAATGCATGTCTTACCGACCTGAAATTTGTAGTCCCGAATTAATTTCCTCGTCCGATGAACTTACTCCACTATCTCCAATAAGGAGAAGCTTGAAAAGCAGATCGTATTGCTTCTTGGCCATCACGTTGAGGGCTTCTGAAAAACGCGCGGAATCAGTCGGTCGACACGTAAAAAACGAAATTTCATGGGAAAAATCGCGGAGGGGACGGCGAGACGAGCACCTCCGTCCCGTTTGCTGTAAAATTCGATGAAGAGAAACGACGCGAGAGAGAAAAAAGTGGCAGCCGACGCGTTCGCGCGGTTCACAAAAACAACGCAAAAATTGAACGAAAGAAATCGCAAAAATTATGATCGAATTAAGCCAAAAGGAACAACAAAAATCATCGCGCTGTGTGACTCATTCGCCCCCTCATCACGATACACGTTTCATTCGGACATCGTAATTTCGACATACACGATCTGAATTGACGTGTCCGATAATGACAACCGGACATCGCCTTCGATTTTCCCTATTGTTTCAGCCCGATGGTATTTGCGTTGTGGACCTGAAGACTCCGACTATTGAGCTGAGGATTCGGGCGAAAAGCTGCGAAGTTTCGGAAACTGCGAATTCAAACAGCGATTACGAAATGAAGCGTAAAGATTCGAAATCTAAGATGTCCGTGGTTCGTGGGTTTTGGAAAAAGCGGCAAAGGAAAACAAACCGGAGCGTGTGTCCTCTTCTTCCAACTGGTCTCTGACTGCTGCTGCACATACGCCGTTCAAAAAGCGAAAGGCGAACGTCTCACTCGCCGGGACCGAATAAACACGCCACCTACAATCGATGACCATAAATGACCACATTTCGGTTGGTTTTCCGCTCTCGATTCTCGAGCTGGTCAAGCGTTGTTGGTCGACGCTGTTGAATGGGCCATAAATTTTGATAACCAGTTGCTAACATGTTGATGCGAATGGTCACAGCGAAAAATTGGCCTTTTCACGTCTTCTCCCCCTCCACTACTCGCCAATGCGGCGCGTAATGGAGAAGAACATGACCAGCATTTTGTTTGAAATTGAACGCCCCAAGAACAACCACACCACATGATCATCTTCCCCCGACCGACTTTTTCGCTCATCACTTAGCGCTCCTCTTGTCAGTCGCCAACAAAAACCATCTGCTAACTTTCAACAGTTCGAAAAGAAGAACTTGTCATTAACATCGAGAGTGAATGACAGGGCGATTACTCAAAACTGTTTATTTCCTATCAAACTAATTTAATTGGACTCGCTAACTGTCGATCAAATTCGATTGGTTGACGACGAGTTGGCGGCGTTCGGAATTTGAGCGATCTTCTGCACAATCTTCTTCGTTTTACCCATCTCTTTCTCGTCATTCGGCTGTGATTTCTGAAGTGTAACTCTCGATACGAGACCGGTGCCGTCGACAAGAAATATCGAATAACCATCGAACCAATTAAACTACAAAATGAAGTCAAAAACAAAAGTTCAAATCGAAAACTTCTTACCGACTTCTCTCGTTCTTCAATGGATTTGCCAAAGTTTCGCGGATTCATCCATTTACTCCATGCTAAATATCTAACCCGCCATCTTAACCGAACAGTGCCGTCGTCCAGCATCGGGATAATATTCAAGGCCTATAATTAGATATTGCGCTTTGAATCAAACGACTTTTCGACCCACCTGGAGATCGACATAGGGCATTAGAACACTTGTTGCAGTACTCAGCGTACTCATATAAGTCATATATTGCCGCAGACCTCTGAAAACAACTAGCATAATCAGTAGTTGTCGTTTGATTCTTACACTTTATGTATTCCAAAGATCTCGTCGTCTAATACCACATCTTTGCGGTAGAACGTGTAATCGAGTTGACGACGAAACATCAGCGGGACCTAAAACAACAAATAGAAGCTTCACAATAAGAGTTTAACTTACACAATATTCAATTCGCTTCTGGACATGTTCGAGCATAAACATGTGAGGCCGATCACCGGGTGTCGGTTCAGAATCAGTCAATCGACGTGAAGAAGTGTGAATAAAATGAGATCTAGTTAGAGAAGATGAACAGCATTGAATTCGGGCATTGCGAATCGGAACCGCGGACGATTGTCGTATTGCAGTTGTGATCATCCTCCTGGAGAATATGAACTCAAATTTACATCGCAAAAAACAAAATATAGAAGCGCAATTTCAACGATTCAAAACAAACAACCAACAAAACCAATAAGTTTATCAACTAAAAGCTTAAACATCCTAATTATGAAGTTTTTTGTCGGCAACTTTCGATTCTTTTTGTTCTGCTTCCTGAGTGCTCAGTCGTTTCAAATCGGACAACTTGAGAGCTGCTTCACGATCGTTGTCGGTTGCTGGTCGATTGATCATTTTGTAGATTTTGCCATCGGATTGCACATAAAAGTCCATTGCACCTTCCCATTTTCGGTATTCTTGCTGGAACAATATGAACAGTTGAGTAGCTTCAACCCACTTGTTTTCCAGTAACGAATGTCGGAAAATAGCGCATGAACGATGACTTCAAAGATTGCAATCGCCACAAAATAGTCAACACTTCGTGATCCTCATAAACTACTGAGCCCAAGTACTGAAAGAAGTTCAGACAAAATGTTCGTCAAACTCTCAAACCTCGAGTTTGTTGTATGGTGACTTGTAGCGGAAGTAAGCACGCACTTTCATTAAATGGAAATTCAAATCAGAAGAACCGCTAAAACAGACAATCAGTTACAATTCAAGTGCCTTTGCTTACCGAAGTTTGTATCCGAAAATTTTATCTTCAAATTCAACATCTCGAGTCATTCGTTGAAACACAGCTCCAAGATTTGATTTGAAAAAGTTTGGCATCTAAAGGACAATAAAATCTCATAATATGATGGGAAGGATCAACGAAAGTACCTACCAAACCTTCCAACATCCAATCGGTCATGAGCAACGTTTCTTTGCTCGGCGACTGCAATTTCTGGTCGGAGAGCAGTCTGAGCTGAAGCGCAGAACGTTGAACAGAACGGAACATTACATTTGATGGTCGTAGTAGATAATTCATCTTGGACTTCAATATGAAGATTGAGATCAACAAACTGATCTGTGGATTTGATTTTCATCAGAATGAAACATTTGGCCAAAAAAGGATTCGAGTTGAAAATTAGTCTAACAAACACGATAACATACCATACAATTAATGCTTCAACTTCTGTTGCATCGTTTTACAGTTTGATTTTTGTTTCTAATCGGTAGATATAAAGAACGCTCTGCGAGTGGCTGGTTCATTGATCGTGTACGAATTCGAATCACTACTTGAAGAAGGCACCGGATCTTTAGGTCATTTGAGTCGGAGTTATACGGGTAGCTGCTAGTACATCTTATCGCTGATCGTGTTAACCTGTTGGGCGATGTTGGGTCGCATATAAACCGGCAAAGCAGTCGACGCGGCCATTTTGCTCACTCCTTTTTTCTCCATTTGCTCTGGGATCCCGTTCAGTGGATTAGAATATTGATTTCCATTTACTGCCGCGTTTTCGATTGGGAGTTGAAGGGGTAGTGGAAATTGATGATATTTGTATATTCGAAGAGTGTTATTAGCGAGCATTCAAGTAATCATTCTGTAATGAAATCAATTTCGAAGGTCTTTATCGGTGACTGCTTCCAAGGAATCTTAATCGTTGAGCGTCACAGCATCTAAGCACTTGTTTTCAATCTCTGACCATTAAAAAACGTGTACAGTCTTGAATTATAGTTCAACGAATTCGATTACTATCGTGCAAAACAATTAAAGATCTTCTCAATGAGCTTCAAAATCTAAACGACCATAATTGTACTTTTCTTTAGCTATGCTTCTACAATGTCTTAAAGTTGTGATTTCAAAGATTATTCACAGACAGTCAGCAAATCAGCTTTTCAGACTTTTTTCTATAGTGTAAAAAACACAAATGCTTTTTGTTGTCTCTACTTGATGTTTGCGTCTTGATTTTCTTCCTTGTTGTGATCGAATTAATTAACCGTAAAAACTGTAATAGCCACCTCGAGGCGCTTATTCTTCAATCACCTTAATAGAGGGACGCTAAATAGAGGGAGGCCGCAAATAAAGTGGCGGCTATTACAGTTTTTGGATCAGAACGACTGCGAAGAGGACAACGATCTTTGTTTTACGCTATTTGCTCTTGTATTCTCTTATTCCTTTATGCCTATAGTTACATTTACAAAGAGGGAACATTCGAAAAGTCTTGTTTGGTCGTGTACATCTCTGATTGGATTCAATTCCTGCAAAAGTCGTGATCCCAATTCTTCTCGTGAATCCGTTCATTCTCGAGTAATGGCTCATGAACGAGCCCGACAAACGCTGACGCCTCTTCGTCGATGGCGCGTTTTGTTTGATCAGCCGGATTTGGCGAAATGGCGGAGATTCACACGACTCAAATTCGATTCGCTCGTCTTTCCTGTGGCTCGAGAACGTCCGTTGTCAACAAGCCCACTGTTTTGCACATTCGTCCATGAAAACGCTTATTGGTTTGTTATGCGAAGTTTAACGTGAGTCTCAATGTTTTTTCAGAATTCGTTCTATTTGGTCTTTTAACACAATCAACTGTTGGAAAAGACGAGCTGGGTGTTTCCAAAGTCAGTGCTTCGGGAGAAATTGCACATAGTTTGTTACACTTGTTGGCCGGTGGTCATGTTCAAGTCAATGAATATCAACCAACTTTTACTGCACTTTCATGGCGTGGTCGTGCACGTGACAATAAGATCAATAGACGTAAAGGAAACAATCACAGTTCGTATTTTTAAGTTAATATGTTTCTAAACAACACTTTTAGTTAACGTTCTCGACAGGATCTCTGCCAACATGGACGATTTAACGAGCTCAACTATAGTCGATCACAACTCACCGGACAAAACTCAGCGAAAAGCAATTGAAGATCCACTGGACAATATCGGCTTCGTGGAAGAAACGGGCGAATCAAATTTTGTTACTGAGCCACCGCGTAAATCGCGATCACGATTTCGAACGCCGAGACGTCCAAAACCGATCACGACGACAACAACAACGACCGTAAAGCCAACAACTCAAATGACTCTCATTCCTTTGTTTCCGACATTTGCTCCACTATTTCCGTCAATGACACAACCACCGATGTTAGGTTCTTTATTTCCGGGATTCAACTTACCTTCGAATCCTTTTACTTTTCCAACAACTACGAACACACCCGTTTCATCGTCTACGACTGAAAGAACAGTTGCTACGTTGCCGCCTTTTACTACCGCAACACCAAAGCCATTCGGTTTGTTTGGTAATCACGATGTGATTGAAAGTTTGCAATCTTTTATTTTAGTTACAACTGCTACTCCAATTAAACAGACAACAATAATGAGTGTAGGTATTGTATTCAAAAAAGGAGATAAGGACGACGAAGACGATCGAACTCCAGATCCAACAACTGAAGACACGACAGAAACTACCGAAACTACGAAACTGAAGACTCGACAACCCAAAACTCAGTCACCTGTAGAGCAATCAACTACTTTTAGACCCGATGAAAAAATGAATCAAACGACAAATTCCGATGAACCACCCGAAAGTTCAACCCAATCAACAAGCAAAGTAGACTCCAGTGGAAGTGGGAGTGAATTAGGAGAAACAGAAGTCCCAGGAAAATGTGGAGATGGTCGCTGGTCGGAATGGAAAGTCGTTACGCCATGTAGTGCCGAATGTGGAGCTTGTGGGTTGATAAAAAGAGAACGAGAGTGTTTGTCGTTCAAGAACGGTAAAGGTTGTCCATGCACGTAAGTCATTGCATTCCATTTAATTCAATCTTGTGTGCTTTAGCGGTGATTATAAGGAGATTCAACCTTGTAAAATCGGAGTCTGCTCTTTTCCACGACCTTCTTGTTGTCCACCATACAATCTCATTTACATCGATAAGAAGTTTGCTTGTGGTCCACAATCTCAATCGGTTTTGACTCAATTTCAAAAGGAATCAAAAGACGGAGATTAAGCTTTTTTCTTTATTCTTGTTCATAATAAGACAGTAAACATGTACAAAACGATGGAGTTTCAACGTCGACGCACAAACTCGGGATTAAACTGATCGCTGTAAGTTGGACGCTGCTTTTTGATTTGTGGCTCCACATCTACGGGTTCGGCTTTCGGATTCAGAAGCTGTTGAGTGCGCTTCTGTTCAATACGCTCACGCTCCCGACGTTCTTCGCGAAGTTGTTCCAATCGATTCTTCTTGGCTTCGCGTTCATCATTATCCGACGATGAAGATGAGTCTCGACGTCGTCGTTTCTTTTTTCTTTTCTTTTCTTTATGTTCAGCCTTCAGTTGTCGTTTAACTTCTCTGCGTATTTCTTTCTCAGATTTGCGTTTCGGTTTGGCCGAGTGTTTTTCATCATATGGCGGTTCGGGTCGAATACGTTCGATTTTCTGCCACCAATGAGTCTCGCCGGAAAGATCGTGAGTATCTTCAGCGAAACGTTTCATGATACCTACAACACAACTATGCGCACAGTAAAAGATCAACGACTAACCCATCTTTGATTCCCATTCATTTTGTTCGTTTTTCTTTTCGGCCTGATATTCGGAGTTTCCTTGTGTCAGATTCTTGCGCTCTTGAGCTTCGATCTCAGCGAAGAAGTTTACGTGAGCGGAGGTCTCAGCATGTTTCTCGTATTCTTGAGCCGACATGGCCAATGGATCATCAGTCGTCAATCCGGCATTTCGTTTCAGTCGATTCACGCGATCTTCTTGTTCGGCGATTTTTACGCGTTCTTCTCGTGATTTCGCTTCGGCAGCTGCTTTGGCTTCGTCTCGACGAACTCTGGCCATGTTCTCTTTGGTTCGTACGTGCCATGACTTGTGTCTTAGGATGTTCATTTTGAAGTTCCTTAAACAACAAATTTGTTATTTTGAGCACAATCATTTTGAAAGCTATTCGTCGGTTTGAAATACCGTAGAGTTGTTTGTCGACTCAAAAGTTCAAATTTTTATTGTAAAAAACTACTTACAGAATTCGATTTGGGACGAATAAATTAGCGTAAATCGTTATTGCAACAAAAGAACCAGGCTGTGTAGGATTGAGCTGCCAAAATGTTAATGTCAATCAGTTGACTAAAAGGCACTAATCGGGTAGTGAAATGAATAGCGGTGTTGGGAATTGAATTAGCTGATATGTGCATAGAATGGCGGAATGAATTGAAAAAGCGGGCGATATGTTTGAATCATATAAGCGAATATATTTCGGCTTACGACTTAAGTGATGGCACAAAAGTCGTCGTAATGGCTGGAGCAATTGGTAGATGGGACAAACGGGCACAAGTGTCATTGAATACTGTTTCGCGATGTTTGTTCGGTCGAGCAACAGTGTGTTGTTGGACTCGATAGGCACGAGATGCGTTAATCACGGTTTCGCGTACTAACGCCGCCACTTCTTTGATGTGAACTTGAGCTCCATCGAATAACGGTCCGAATTGTATGTCTGCTTGTTGAGTTTCCACGCGAACTCGCACCAACGCAGGACTAACCGGTTGAAGAACAATAAGAACATCGCAAAAACGAGTGGCAATCACATCACGACGATACGGACGTGTATGTTCGGACCATACAACGTGAACTTCGTCGTTTCCGAGATGTTTGAGTTTTTGTGTTGGCTCGCCACTGAGACGTGTTGAAACGTGGAAAATCAGTTCGCAAGACTCGTTAGCGAAATATGGCGCCACTTGATCAACAGGCAATCCACCCGAATATCCGACGTGGCTATTCGGCCCGATGGTTACTGGCCACCCTAAAGAATCGCATTAAACTGATAAAATTTCAAGTTCTTGATACCAAGCCCTGACACAAATTCATCAAATGCTTCAGATCCAACAGTGTTTCCTAAAATCGCCAACTTCTCTTCTTGACCACGTGCAACGTAGATCACTGCAACTTTGTGGAATTCACGCGACGCAGTTTGGTCGAGATGACGAAGATCGCGCGAGAAACTGGCTTCGGATTCAGCAGCTCGGGCCTTACAGAAGAGTCGAAGATCGGCAGCAAACTGTCGCCAAGGCCACGGACTGTCTTGGACAAGTTGAGCACTTTTCTGTGTTTCCTCGCCGTCCAAATTTGTCATCGACTAAAATATATAGTAACAGAGAGTTTATAACTCGCTTTTGTACCTGCAATCCAATAGGACGACGACGAGATTGCCGAACAAATGCGGTCATTTCGGCAATTTCGTTGCTGCTCGTCGAAAGTAAAGAGACACGTCGTGCTCCATTCGATTGGCTACTTGGCGAATAACGAGTTGGATTCAGAAGCTCATCAATGAATGGATCGTCAACTCCTGGCGAGTGAACTGGCGATGGAGGTGGTGAACGGCGTTCTGCTTCTTCAATCACCGTTGCCAACCAACCTAAAGACCGAAATCAACTTCGTTTACTGGTAGTTTTAATTTACGTTGAGCCGAAGTTTCGGATGCAGGTACACCAGCCAATCGTCCAATAGTAAAACAATGACGTCCAACCATCGTACGACTCCATAACAACGAGTGTGGTCCCGTTTTTTCGAAACTCAACAACGCATTGCCGGTGTACATCATTGGCTCTGCGGCTCGTGGAGTTGTTAGCTCTCGATTTGTTTGTCCCAATGAGCCCCATTGTGAAATCGAAAAACCAGGCAATGGGAATTGTAGTCCTCGTTCAATGAGCAGCCCTTCCAGAAAGCCATCGGTTTGAGCAGCCAAAGTGGCAAGCAAAGGTTTAAACGTTTTACAAACACGATCTTTCGATTGCAATGAAACCAATTGCCATTTGAGTTCGTTCAGAATTCGCTCGTCTTTTTGAATATGAGCACGAGCTATTGCAAGTTCGAGCGCATCGGCAAGTCGACCGTGAAAGCCGAGTCGTGGAGCACAAGTCAAATTGGCACAAAAAGTTGCCAAAAGAGAAGTCGAATGATATCGATGTTGAACGAGAAGATCGAGAACCGAACTCAACAGTGGAACATCCGCTCTTTCGAGAATTAGAATCGAAAGTGCGTTAACGCACAATACAAGAGATGACAAATCGACTTCAACAGCGTTGTTGCCGAGAATCGTGAGTAAGATCTAAAGATATGTCAATAAAAGATTCTACACTTCTGTTTACCTTTTCGGCATCTTGATGAGTTAGCGATAGAAGTGCAGCTACGCGAACAGCACGAGACGAAAAATTTGACTGTCGAACCAAGGTTTGTAACGTTCGAATCGTATCGCCGGATACAACGGCAGTATCTTCCACGTTCATCAGAGGTAAATGTTCGAGGACAATTGGTGCGACGTCTTCAGTTTTGAGACAATACAAGAGCTCAACCAAAATCTTTGCTCGTTGTCGATCTGATGGTTCGGCGTGTGCAAGAACGGCACAGACGGCGGAAATGGCGTGTGGTTGTTCGGCGATTCGTTTCACGCCGTCGAGTAGACGGTCAGCTAACCACTGGGCGAGTTGATTCGCGCAACCAACCGACAATACAACGTCGATGGCCCGATTGAGTGTTTGAACAGCCGGTTGAGCGTGACGAGAATCTGCAGCCGATACCACACTTACAATTCGCATCCACGGTCGCAACCAGCGCCACGCATTTGGTGTTGTCTGAAAACAAAAGTTGATTAAATGACCATAGACAATCTTCTTTCGTTTAACAACAGTCCAAGAGAATTTTTTTGGCCAAAAACAAACAAAAAGTTTTAATTGACGGAGCAGTTCTCTCCGAAAAGTTGGATAGGAGAAGCACTCGAATAGACAGCACGACAATTTGCAGATTTGCATTTTGATTCGACACACTCGTATTCCACTCACCTGTACGATCGAGTGCATCATTTCGCGGTCTGTGATTTGTTCGTGTGATCGATCTACTGCTGCAGTTGTGTTCTCCATGGTCTCACTGCTACCCGACTCCCGATCCGCATCAGTAACAAAATCGGGACGTGACAATGCTCGTCGTCTGATTGATGACTAAATTTGGATTATTACAAGTTTTTAATTTATCGCATACTCCCGATGATGTTGAATTCTGACCGTCACTTCCCGCCGGACTTCCTATTTCAACTCCAAACAAGTTGAGCACCAAAGCTTCAGTCATGATCTCTAAAAACTTGGACCACTGAAAACGTGAGTTTACAGAATTGTTTCTTATTCTCGTACCTGTTCAACGACTTGTGTCCAAACACTAGATCGAAACACACGCCAAACATCGTCCCACATTCGTTCATCGCAATCGACTTCGCGAATCACACGCACGAAAACACAAATCATCAACAAACTTCGAGTCAGAAGTCCCGCTGTTGCTGAACCATAAGCGTGTTGCATTGAAGTACACGACTCCACAGAAGCTGTTAAACGTTTCAACAGTTCTGCCCAAACTTTTGGTGGTAATGGACGGGGCAAATTTGCGGTCTCGGGATTAGCCAAATCACGAAACATTTCGAGAATCGTTTGTGTTATGCTAACAGCCGCTGGAAGACGATCACCAGATGCTGCTAAGTACGGAGAACGAAAGAAACAGGTGCCAATGTTAATGAGCAGAATATTCACGTATTCGAACGAAATCTTTCGATTCAAGTGATTAATTGTTGGATCAAGGAATGGCGGCATCTCAGTTTGCAGAAGCCATGATCGGATCAGAAAAAGAACTTTGTGAATCACGGATGAACATGCTAACGGAAGCATCATGGATTCACGCATCAACGTCAGGAGCGTGTTCGTTGCCTTTTCATCAGAGAACATAACCTGAAAACTCACAGTCAAAAAGTAAACAAACGATCAATTTACTTGACGAAAAATCAACGCTCCAGGAGGTGGTTCTTCAACCAATGAAGCAGAAGCAATGTTTGTAATCCAACGAATGAGCCAATATCGTGCGATTACAATCGGATCCGCTGTATCCATTGGACTTCCCGTTTCCTCACTTCCTTCCCATCCTTCAAAAACGTCGACTCCTTTGCCGTCAATGTCCTCGAAAACTTCATTTATGTACAGATGAATGACTCTATTGATCAGGAACTTGACACTTTGAATTCGACACTGCTCGTCTTGCCATTCAATTCTTGTTGCTTCGCGATTCACGTACTCAAGGAACTTGTCCAGGTAAATCTAAACATCGAAAATGATAACAAAAACACGAAAGATGCAAACCTGAAGTGTTTGTGCTCGTTCTCGTGCATTCAATTGATCGGTTGGTGTTGGATTCGGGACAATCGGCGTAACTCGTGGTGGTCGTGGATCAAAACCATTTTGTGTGTGTCCATTGGTCTGCGATTCCCGTGAACGACCTTCGCAATAACTTTGAAGGATTTTCATTGTTGGTTCTCTAGACTTCAACGGAAAATATGGCAAAATCGTTTGGAAGACCAGGTCCAATGTATGATCGGTTTGCTGATAGACGGCAAGTGTTTGATACCAAGTGAGAAAAAGACGAATTGCAATCTTACGCACAACAAGAAGATTGTTTGGATGTAGAGCACGTTTTAGAATGCTTTCAATCGCATAACGTTGCCAGCCTTTGCCAACAAGTTCGGGCGAAAAGCAGAGAACCTGTTCCAAAGCCCATAACGCCGATTCCGCTTCGACAACTCCTTGAGCGTCGACGGCCAAGTCGAGATTAAGCAAAATCGAATCAATCAAATGGAAAGCTTCGAAATGATACTCGTTCAGAAATTGGCCCTTATCCTAAATCATAAGAATATAGAAACCAACGTATTGACTGTCTACGTACTTGAGCTGAGAGCGTATCCAAAATCAATCGAAAGTGTTTGGCACGTGAACTGGATTCACGACTCAAATCGGAGAATCGCTGGACGGAGGACATAACATCCGAGTTCTTCACTTTGCGTGCGAACATGATCGCCAATTCAACGCTCAGCCGGTTGTCATTGCAAAGTAAATTGGAAACTGAAAAAGAAAATTTGGGAACGAGAAACTCGATTATTCATCGCGGACTTTGTCTCTCGAACGTTAACCTCCGGCTTGTTAGTCAAAGAAGAAATCGAATTCTTTTTTTGGACGGCGCACCTTCCAAGCAAAATTTGCTGATTCAACCGTAAAGAAAAAACAAACGTAAAACAAACAGGAGCACAATCCAACAATCGATGTTGCAAACGTTTCAACGATCAAAAAGATTTTCGTCGAAGAATTTTCGCAGCTCCTGGACTGTGCAATCGGTTGATTCCGATGAACAGATCGAGTAGCCGCTCAGATTCGCGCACTTTGTCGATTTCTAACCACAACTATCCAGTAAAATGCACGCAAATCGAACGGACAGAAGAACGCACATCAAGTGGATTGTTTCTTCTTAACTCACCATTTGGCTTTCTCTCTATACGCCTAACAATTTGAAGCAATTAGTCACGATTGTTAACACCAAAATTTGAAATGCAGCGTTGGATAAGAAGTCTTTTCTTAGATTTCAATTGATTCATAGCTGGACAGTAGTCGTTTAACTCGACAGTCAATTTAGTCAAAACTAAATCCACAGGTTACTGTCGGACAGTGGAATGGATGCAAATCAAATTTGAAATCACAACAGCATCGTTGAGAAGTGAACTTTCGATATTGCTAAGATTTGCTTATCTTTGAATTTGCATGAAAGACTTTGCGTTATTAGCCACCGAAGTTCGGTTATTTCTGCAGGTCAAACGTCTGTCAGTTCTTTCGTTTCAATTGCCGATCAGATGGTCGCAATCGTTCTTCTTTCTTTGTTCCATTTGCTTGTCTTTTCCTCGGCGACTTTCTGTCTCGGAATGTGCGGTGGTCCAATCAAGAACAGATTGAACGTAAGTTTTCAGTTATGGCCGGAAATCGTAAGCTGTTTCAGAAGAAGCCAGTTCCTGCGGCCAAACAAATGCCACCCGGTCAACAGAAACCCAAATTGCCGTTTGCTGCGACTCCGCATCCGCCAATCGATGAAGAGAAACTGAAGACCGCCGTTCAAAACACTCCATGTGCCGAAGAGATGCACAAAGAAGCCGAAAAGAAAGAACTGCCGGTACAATCACAAACGCCAAAAAACGAGAAGTCAGAGACCAACAAAAAGAAATCAGTCAAACAAGCACCGACAATCAAACAGCAAAAACCGACAGACAAAGTGCCTGTAACTAGCAAGCAATCAAAGAAAGTGATCGTCGCATCAAAACGAATGGTAAGTAATGGTCTTATTGATTGTATGACTAAGAGATAGGCTGTTGAGGAGAAGAAACCGGAGATTCAACAGTCCAAGAAAGCGGTTGAAACGGGAAAAGAACAAACTGAAAAGAAGAAACCGAACGAGCCACCACCTCAAAGCAATCAAAAGATCGCGATATCCGTTCAACAAACTCAGAAGCCAAAGACTGACGAAGTGGGTTCACAGATCGGATACCATTTCTGACTAATGTGATTGTAGGGAAAACAGGATGATGAAGATGATGAGACGTTGAAAGACATTCGCTCACTTTCACAAGATCCGAATCAACCACCGACCATGGACGAATAACTCCCGTGTTTCTTTAGCTGAATAAACAGAAATCCCAATTTGCCTGTTTCAATCATATGCGCAATCAACAGAGACTTGATATTTTACAGGTTTGAACGAAACGCTTGAAGACAATAAGTCGAGTCTAAAGATAGAACTGCGAATTTAAAACTTGTAATAGATCTAAAGAAAGGTTTGCAATCAGAATAACTAATCAAGTTCAATTAATCTTAAAAAAGGTGACATAATATCTCATGTATTTTACCACTAAGACCATTTAATTACACTGTTCAAGCAAAATTTCAGATTTGCGTAATGAGTGAAAAATGAGTTGGGCAAAAAGTTGCTGCAAGAAGTGGGATTCGAACCCACGCATCCGAAGATACTGCAACCACCAAGTGACCGTCACATTCGACGGAAGAACCCGTTGATAATTCTTGAGTGCAGCGCCTTAGACCGCTCGGCCATCCTTGCTACGTGTGTGAAAGCGAGTGATTGGTTTTTGACTTCCTCTCCGATCAGCTTTACATTTTGACAGCAACAAACCAGTGTCCTCTAAAGCTCAATTGTATCAAAAGCCGTTTAGATATGCACAAATATAACTTTTGAAAGTATAGAACTTATCGGCGATCGAGTTCATTTTAACTTCTGATGATATTTGGAATACGCATCAATCATTAAACAGATAAAGAAATCATGGCTATTGATCGCTCATTCTCATAAGCTTTTTATGATGAAATAGTGATTGTAAAGCAACTCAAATTATTGTCCTTCAGTTTAAGCTCCGATCAATTTGGCGGATGCAGGCTTGACGCGCGGGTACCTCTCATTCGTTTCCGCAGATCGGCCCATTGGCATAACCTCCTACTTTCGAAAGAACAAAAGATGCTGATTACGCAAATCAGCGAGCCGGTTGAATTCTGCCCTTAGGAAGTGTGATGCAACCATTGGCAGCGGCGCTTGATAGGCGCGCAAAAACAACAGTTTTCGCTAATTACCCACACCAAACGCCGTCGGTGTTCGGCGGTTTCAAGATTTGAATTTTTGCTTGCCAGTCGAAAACAACGATTGCCGCAAGACATTGGTAGAGTTTTGGGGAAGAGAGCCGAGACGAACCTTCGGACGATTAAGCGCTGATATGTCGACGTAAACCATCGACGATGGAAGCACGAGGATGAACAAGAGACAACACGGTATCGAGTACATCAGCCAAAGAAATCGTCGCATAATTGAACTTCGACGATCGCTTTTCATCGCCGACAACCGTAACCCAAGAATTCGATTCTGTTGCTCCAAAACGCCTAAGAGACTCAGTTCTTCTATTCGATTAACAAAGCGGTTGAAGTTGTGAATTTTATTTCTTTTACAATTCGCTGTGGTTTCGTTCGAAAAGTTTATTCATAGACAAAAAAACTTGAAAACATAATCAGTAACTTTTATCAGGATCATCGTGTTCGGCCGAAGAAGTTGAAGACGCTTTGGGAGCGCCCAGAGCCGAAAAAATTGCATGCATTGCGTTGACTCCAAAATTGTGGGTAACCTGAAAATAGAAGATTGAGCATCCTATCGAGCGTAGCCTACCAAATTCAAATCAAGAAGTTGTTTCTGCAACTCTGGCAGTAACGCATTCCGATGCACGAAATTGTCCGGGTCTCCGTAACCCATCTCGAGCAACGATCGATCGCCTTCGAGCACCGCAGCGAGACAGCCGAATGTCGCTATCATAAGGTCATCGATTGCCTCGTCCATCTGATCCTCAGTTGCAAGTTGGTCTAAGTTGTCTAACAACTGAAGAACTTCAGTAACTCGCGCAGATGATCCGTCGGCAGAAGACTTTACCAATTCATTTCGCAGCCATCTCGAATCCAAACGTTCGCCGATCGCGCTTCCAAAGTCTTCGGCCAACTTGGAAGCTTCACCTTCACAAAGCGCCGTGAAGGTAGTGGGAGGCAAAGTTCGTCTGCGTCCCGACACCAAGTCGATTCCCTTGTCGCGCAATTGGGCGCTCAGCTGTGTGCCACCACCTTTGTTCTTGGCTCTAAATGGTCATTAAAACGATTCATATAAGCTAACATACTTTCTTAAAACGGCACCAAGAAGCGAAATGTTCAGATTTTCTGGTGCACGAGTTCGCCGCATAACTTCACCCACTGTGACGTCGAATTTGGTGTTGTTGTTTAGCAGAGCCAATCGACCCGAAACCTTCATGAACACTTCGTTCGTTGAGACCGCCGGTACAACTAAATTGCAAAGATTTTACAGTGATCATTCTCAAGTTTGTTTGATCACATGTCTTTGAGATTTGATATCAAAACACCACGTTAGAAGCCCCAAGGAAAATGATCGATTACTCGAATTCTCATAAAAAGTGGTCATTTTTGAGTTTCTTTGTAGTTTAAACTGAATATTCATTACTTACTGTTGAGTGCCGACGGTGATGAAGAATCCGTGTAAACGCCGCTGTCGAAGGTGTTGTTTTGAGCGAAAAAAGAAGTTGGTTGCATTGGGGTCGAAGACATTGGTAGTGAGTTGTTTGCGAGTTGTTGAGTTGACAGTTGCGGTTGATATGGAGTGTACGTGTGGTTGGGCCATTGATTTGCAAATCCGTAATTCTGAAATTGAAAGTACATCAACTTGCTCTCATCTTCGAGATACCTCAAAGAATCCTGCTTGCGAGACCGGGATGAGCGGAAATGAAGGTTGGTAGTCTGTAAATGTGGTCATTAGCTAGAACGACCTTCAAAACTTACGGCCGAGGTTTTGCGGTGTTGATTGAGTAACCGGTTGGAATGATTGCCGATTGTAAGAGTTCTCTGTTAGAACCGTTCGCTTTGGTACGATGTTCTCTACATCGTCCGTCGAATCGCGAAGACGTTTGCGACTGTTCGCAAAGCCGGAGGACGACGCGAACGGCGGAAGGCCGTCATTGTTGTCTCGGAGGTTACTGTTCATTTTGGTGGCGTTAGGAATGAAACAGCGACTGCAAATAAAAAGTTCACGATATAAGACGTGAGTCGGAGTTTTCGCGCCAACACGTAGAGGTGATCTTTAAGAAACAACCGGAAATGAGAAGTTGGCGCAGATAATAACAAAAACTAAGTGAGGGATACAATGGAATTGCTCTCACACTATTTAAGCGCCTTGTAAACAATGCCGACAAACACGCGAAGAAAACGAACGGCGACTCGATCGATGGTCTTTCCGCGGTTCAAAGTCTTCAGTCGACACTTCGAAAGTCGACGACTGCCTCACAAAACTGAGTTGAGCCGAATGCTTGTAAGATTGAGCGAAAACAACGCCTCCAATCACTAGACACACCAAGAGGTGTGAAAAAGTTGCACAAAAGTGACCGCTGCCTTTACTGCGTCTATCTCATATTTCTTGCGGCAATTATAACTTAACTGCCATTGACCTTTTCCTTTGTTCTTGACATTATCATGGACGACCAATACGACTTGCGCAACTGTTTACTTTGCTATCGCCGGCATAAAAGATCAATTTCGTGATGCAATCAAATGCGACGCCATCGATGCAATTGTTTTGTCAATTTGAATGCGTTTGAATCGGTTTTTGAAGTTTCTGAGTACTTCTGCGTCGCAATCGAGTATAATCATGTCTTCAAATTAGCATCTTTTGAATGCAATTGTGGGTGGAAATTGAGTTCACTTAAGCGTCTTTCTTTGCAATCAAACGGTCGCTTTGAACTCGATATTAGAGATGGGTCAATTGTGTTCCGGACCCTTTCATCGTGCCGAACTTCAAATGCGCAAGAAATTGCCGCTTCTCGACTACCAACCACAACCAGACGAAGAGATCTATCAGCTGGACACCGAAGTAGACCAAAAGGGATTTACGACCGTGAATCACGTCTTCAAAAACACACGGTAAATGTGATCGTTTTTTAAATCAAAATGTCTTCCAGTGATGTCTACGGGCAGCCGGCTCGTGATCTGAAGTTGCGTGCAGTGGATTGGCGTGACTATGGAATCGATCTGCAGAAACGACCGTCGCCGTACGATTTCCCGGCTTTCGAACACGAAGAGCGAAACGATCGTCATAGCAATCACGATTACACGAAGACCGGTAAATTCCTGATCGATGTGAAGCATCTTCAAATTTTACTTAGGCAATCAATCTGTGGAACAAACCTTACCACTTCTGCATAAACAAGCAACAGCATCCACTGGTACAAAAACGAAAATCGAGTCAAAAGAGCATCCCAACTCCAAGGATCAAGCCAAAGAGAAACCGAAAGAGCAACCGAAAGTAACAAAGCCCAAAGAAGGAAACAAGAAACCTCGTCGTTCGTCTCACAATCCAGATCTCGATCATTGCAGTTTGGAAGATGAATGAACATGCTTTGATTATCCAAATAAACAGTTTATCAACAGGAACAAAGCCCTTTCACAATACAATAGCGTCTGCAAGAAAACAGAGAAACGGGATTATAAGAATAGTTTGAATGTCCTTAGTACGGGGCTTGTGGATTTGCTGCAGGTTCCTCTCCTTCTGGAAGTGCGCGATTGTCGGCTTGTGCCTGAAATCAATCAGATGAATCAACGAATGCACAAGACTTCACTTACAGCACTTTGATTTTGGAACCATTGAAGTTGATAAGCCATCGAACTGATCTTGAAGCCATACAATCTGAAAAAATCGGTCGTAAAATAGCACTCGAATCAGAACTTACCGTGGAACGTAGGTCTTGTTGCTGCGCTTTGGACGCAGATCCGGATGAACGAAGAAAAGCATGTGCGGAAAGCCGGTGCCGAAGTACGCGCCATCGATATGATGATATTTGGACGAACGTGGCACAAACACATCGCAGCAACGTGGACAATACACGCGAACCATCGATTCGCCGGCGACGTCCGAAAGTCCTGAAACCAACAATTCCACAACGAAACATGAATCAAACTCACCAATTGGAAGAACCGCTTGGCTCTCACAGTAGACACGCGGACACGTACCAAACTCGTCGCTCTTCCACTTGTCGACCATCAATTGGATCCCACGATTTGTGAGGATAAAACGGGCGTGGATAAGTCCGTAGAGCATCTCAGCCGCTTGTTCGACCAAATCCGAGTGTCCTTCTTCGTAATCATCGTCTGAACTCAATGCTTATGAACTCAATGTTGGTTTCGTTCTTACCGGGTTCTAAATCCAAAATCATGTCCAATGCTTGACGGAAGTGTGGAACCTGATCGGCCAAGCCGGTCAAATTGAAACGATCTTGAATGTAATCTTCATCAACCTGAAATCATTCGATTAAATTCCGAACCGCTTTCAGTCGCTTACCTCGCAGAAAAAATCGTTGCCACGAAGACCGCAGAACCATGCGATCCACGAAACTTCTTCGGAAGTGGACATATCTTCGACCTCGGAGTTGCTCTCGTCCGTGGTTGTTTTCTGCAACTTCGCTCGTGGTTCGTCGCCCGATTCACAACGATCCGCTTGTGATCGTTTTCGTTTTTGCGGTGACACTTCGACAACGATCGTGACGCTCCCAAACGACCCCAACGAATCACTCAAAAGTCGTCAGCACAAATCAAAAACACAACGAAAAATCGCTGCGTCGGTTTTCCCCAATAAACTCGGTCGTGTTTAGCACTGAACTACGTACACGAAGCAAAAATCGATGAGGAGCAGGTTTGTCAACCTCTTCGTTGATCACATACCTTCGTTTGAGAAGCTCGTCGATAAACGAACAACAAATCTCATGAAAGAAACAACTCGGTTGTGGTTCTTCGACCAAGAAGAAGATTGCGATGTTCAAATGACTCGGTTCTTTAAACAAACGACTCGTTCTTATACTCTGAAGTACTCTAATAGCACCTCACAACAGAAGGCTTTGTATTAGAAGCTGCCCGAAGCTATTCAATAGAACTACAATATCGTATACCATTCACAATCCTCAAGTTTACTAACTTTTTCTCTAACAAGTAAATAGGCGGTCGGCCCCCCCTTCGGGGGGGCCTCCCTTCAATTAACACAAAACGTTTATGTCATTTTTTACCAAAACAATTAAAACTATTCCACTCACAAAACATCTTCTGTCATCTTCACATACAAACCCGACGATTTGCTGTGTCGATTTCCAAAAACATATTCAAACAATCTCTTTCGACCGTAACAAATCACTACATCTATTCGCTCGAGCAGTTTATATTTTCTAATCAAAACCAATTTCTTTTCATTATCTCTCCATCAAATACCGAACTTTAATCTTCATTACTAATATTTCAATATTCGCTTCTTAAAGAGGAGAGAGAAAGAGAAACTTTCGGATCCAACGTCACAACCTTCGCACACTTTTGAGATGTAGACGGGCAAGCCGGGACCCAAGATGGAGACTTGCTTTCTTCATGCCTTTACCCAAGATGGAGACACGGTCTGATGAGCGAATTCGTGGTTCAGGTTGTGACGCGGCTCTTCAAGTGTACAACTGTGAGGAAAAAGAGGAAGTTAGTCGATCATCAATGTATACGCGTATCGTGTAGTCAATTCGTTAAAGTCTGCAACGATGTTGATGAAGAAGATAAACAAAAACTAAACGAACCGTTTCAATTCTGTTGTCTTTCGTAAATTCGGTCGGTCAATCTCAAGTAGACAATGAATAGGTGACTGTGAGTAGATCAGCAGCAGCAATTTCTGTAGACAAATAACATTGACGATCGTGGTAACAGTTAAGAATGTTCTCGTCGATCCATTGGTACATGAAGTCAAAAGACAGACTGAAACAAAAACACATTGGTTATGTTGAACATCAATTCAAATACCATGAGATATCGTTGTGTATTGATGAGGGACAGAATTCGGCGAGTGTAAACATGTAGTTGAAGATGTAGGCCTGAAATACGATTGTAAACAAATCGCTTAGCAACAAACTGACCGTTTCATTCCTGCTGTCCATCCAAAAATTCGGTCCTTCAAACACCCGTTGAGGAATTGAGAAACTGAAATCGAAACGTGCAGATCGCAAAGATAACTCGAAAACGTACGTGACCAAGATCGAAATTTTGGTGCTATAACGGGTGGACAGATCGGCAATAGTTGGACCTGAAAAATCACAAAGTAAATTGCATCAGATCGAATTGCTTACCGACTATTTGATGTTGTCCACTGCATCCCGTCGTTTACGCGGAAAAATCGCGTCCTTGCCATGGCCCGAAGGCCATGGACTTTCTTTCAAACAAATTCATTTTCGTTCATGAACTCTTTTGCGTTTTTTGCTAATGAAATGTTGTTGTTATACGAATTGTTCTTATAATCGTTTGAATACTTCTCGATGCACAATGTTCTTAACTAAACAAACTGTTGGAGTTTGTCGATTGCTTGTTGGAACGAAAACTTTCACTGAATCCCATGATCGAGCTCGCGACAAAGCGACGTACAGTTGGCCGTGTTCGAAAACTTCGTGCTCGAGATTCAATCCAACACGTTCGAATGTTTGGCCCTGACTCTTGTTGATTGTCATTGCAAAGGCCAATTTCAATGGGAACTGTTTTCGGTTCAATTGGAACATTCCGCGGTAGTCAATTGTGTTGTTAATTCGCGGAATGATGTGTTGTTCGCCAGCGTGATGTCCTGTTAAAATCTGACACTCAACTGAATGGTCATTCATTGCCAAAACCAACAATCGTGTACCGTTGCACAAACCGTCTTCTTGTGACAAATTGCGGATCAGTATCACGACGGCGTTCTTCTTGAGCACTAGTTTGTGTGGTGGCAGCGAACCTTCTTCGATCATGTTCAAGTACTCAGGGAGAAGAAGTGTGTTGTCGTCACAGTTTTCAGCATCAACGGCCGTGTCGATTGAAAGGTAGGTTTTGGTTTGGCCATCTAACATATTCAGGACTTTTTCGTTTGACTCGTTGACGCCAATGTGTTTGGATACCAATATCGCCGAGTTCCCCATGTCGTTGAACTGTTTGTTTTCAATCAGCTTGCCGAAGATCTCTTGTTCCAAGTTCTGGCCAACTAAACAGTGAGATGGTAAGTTGATTTGTTCGTTTTCGTTATTCAGTGTTCCTTCTCCAACTTGTTTCAGGAAATCAGCAAATTCAACTTCGTTCGGTTTGGTGCGCATGTTGGTAGTCAATTTCAATTTTTCAAACTGATTCCACAAAGTTGATGAGCAAATGGACAAATTGATGGTTTCGCCGATGGTACCGTACTTCAGAATTGGCAGAATCTGTCGGAAGTCTCCACCGAGCACGAAGATTTTTTCACCGAATGGTAAGTTGCTATTCATCAGTTCTCTTAGTTTCCGATCGGCGATTTCTAATGCATATCTAGGGGCCATTGGTGCTTCATCCCAAATGATCACATCTGCTTGCATCAACATCTTACCGCCGCGATTGTTGGGAGTCAAAGTTGAGTTCGAATCGCGGTCAAGTGGAACGCCAAGACCAAAAGTTTTATGGCAAGTTCGACCATTTGGCAACAACAAAGCAGCAATTCCGGTGAAAGCACAACTTAAAAATTTCTTTTTCATTCCGTTGGTGAAATGACACAACGTTTTGTACACGTAAGTTTTTCCAGTTCCACCCCTAACCGTCGACGAAGAAGCACTTTTTGTGCACCGTTGTTTTGAAGACTGTTCAGAACTTTGTGCACGACTACAACTTTTTGTTCAATGTTCAACGTTTCGTACATTTCTTTTGCAGATTCGAGTTCTTGGTCGTGGTCAATTGGGTCTTCGATTTCGTCAACGTCGTCTACTGCGTCCATCGATGGGAAGTCTTTAATTGACTTGTTTTCCCGTTGCAAGATTGTGTCAATACGTTTGTATGCTCGTGCAATTGCTTTTGACTTATCTTTTAGTCGACGAGCAAAATCCTCGCTCAGATCATGTCTGAATTTTTCCCACAACAATTTTGGATCGGCTGGGTTGCAATGAATGAGTATGTTGGCAAACAGAGTACGTAATTTTCGTGGCATCAACACCTTAACTGCTTCTTCCATACATTTTACATACTCTTCATCATCTTCTATCAAACCCAATGCCAAACATGCTTCTCCATTATTTTGATATTCAGTTCCGTCAACTGTTCGCAATTCTTTGAAACTTTTCGCACCTTTGACGTGTCGAAGCAAAAGACGTAAGTGCCACAAATCACCTTGACTTGGACTAATTGCATACATCCGACCGATCGTATTGCTGTTTCTTACTCTTGGTTCCCATTGATTGACCGTTTCGGTGTTTTGGTTGGTAAGAAGTTTTACTGTTTTCCACGAGTAATGAGTTGGGATTTCAGAATACAGAAGTTGGCGCGCGTTCGAATCACGTTCATTTAAGGTAAAATAGTCCATCAGTTTGGTTTTCTTTTCCATTGCTTTTTTCGCTTTTTCAGCATCGCAATCTTCTTCGATGTAGACGGCTTGTTGGTTTTCCAAATGGATTGGCAATCGTTCAATGTGGTGGCTTTTGTCGTGCATTTTTAACTTCAGGATCCGATAACATGCTTCGACAGGACCGACGTAACGACCGTCAATGTGGTCTTTGATTTCATCGTGATTAATATTGCCGGATGATTGCAATTCCAAAGAAGCGGCGTCGTAACCTTTGTAAGTGTATTTGTAAAGGTACTTGACATTCTTAATGGAGCTCACAATCTCAACGTTGATATGGCACCGATAACGCTTCAAAAGGTACCAACTATGTGGAACGACTCGACGGTTATCGTACTTCACACCTTTGATTTCAATAGTGCGTCCGTTGTTCGGTCGTTTCAGAAATGGATAGCCGTTTTCGTTGACTTTGGTTTTCTTCCAAAAAACTGTTTCGGGAACTTGTGTCGGCACTTTCCGTTGATCATGCATGGAGCTTTCGGGTTTTGTCGCCACAAATACACGATGGATCATGTACTTGCTCACCAATTCTAACAGTTCCGGATCCGATTCTGGCGGCAATTCGGCGCTGAAGTAGTACTTGTCGATGTTTTTCGGTTGCAAGAACTTCTGTCCATCTTTCAGACTTACTAAGCAGTGAATATGTGGAAGTCCGCGTTTTTGGAATTCGGTAACGTAAACATAACATTTCGGTTCACCGAAAATTTGTTTCTTCACCAAGTCGTCAATAATTGCTTCTACTTTCAGGGCGAAGACACGCGCAACGATATCCGGACGATCACTAGCTGTTTGTTTGGCGCCGAGGACGATGGTTTCATTGATGGTTTGTACGATTTCCGGCCAAAGTGCATCGCATGTCATGGTAATGAACAGATCCGGGTTTCCGTTGTTCAAAACTATCGCCATTGCATCCTGGTAGTTCTCACGCATGAAACGTGGTGAGCCGAAGTGAGTCGATGGCAAAATGTGTATTCTTCCAATAGCGCGATCCAGTTTTTGACCGAGTTTGTTCAGACTTGCGTGCAGTTCATGATAGTGAATTGTTTTTAGTTGCTTTTGGTTCATTCGAATCCATTTTATGCGATCGCTTTCGACTTGAACGTACGAATCCACGACGAACTGTTGGAACAGTTTCTTACCGTAATGAATTCGACTGTTGGAGTCTTTTCGAATGGCCAACCGATAACTATGGAATTCGGCACGAGTTAGTCGGGTATGTTTGTTTGCGTTTATTTTCGTCATATCAATTGACCATCCAAGAGTTCCTTTAGGGAAGAACAGTGGGTACAACCAGGAAGTGGCAAATGGGCTCAATGAACTTAGAACTCGTGGTGATGGTTCGTCTTTCAATTGGATGACTAAGGACATTTCACGCATATCTCCAGAAGCGTCGGTTGTAAAAACGGCGCCGATTTCGTCGACAGTTGGTTCGTTGAAACGGTTCGGATCATAACCGGGTCGCATTTTGAACGACATTTGCACATTTTCAACAGGTCGGCCAGCGTTCTCTTCTTCTTTCATCAATTCATTCATCATTCATCATCATGTGCATTTTAGCGTGCGGGTTATGTTCGCGTATTATCTTGTCCAGCAATTCCATTAGTTCCTTTTTAGTTCCGTTAGTCGTGTTCATTCTTCTTTCAACTGCTTCTGCTGGATCAGAGAAGAACAACTGGCCATACTTTCGATCAGCTGCTGCGCTTACACTTTCATCGATCTCGTAACAGATTTGGCCTTGAATTGAAAAGCAGTAAGGACCCGGAGTTGCAAACGATCGCATCTTAACATTGAAGGCGGCGAAACTGTTTGCGGAGTTATACTTGCGGATGTTGTTCAAAAAGTTGTTCGAGAGTGGGTGTTTACCAGTGAACAGATCATCCAATTCTTGTGGCAATTCAGGTAAGTCAGGCAACTCAATTTTACCATGATTGCAACAATCGTTGAACGTTTGTTTATTTCCAACTCGTTCTTCTTCAAAATGCAATGCACCGCAAAGACATTCACTGATCATCTTGCTTAGTTGATGTACCGGGACATCCGCTTGTTTGGATGCGACGTTCAGTTGAGTTTGTTTCTGTTGTGCTGTGATTCTCGAAATTTGATGGTAGGCTGCATCTTTAGCTAATCGTTCGGCTTTTTGTTGAGCTGATTCATTTGAACGTGAGTTTTTTTGATGTTGTTTCTGTTTTTTAAACGATCTTTACTTAATCGATCAGCATTTGCGCGAGTTTGATGTTTATTTGATTCAGCCAATCGATCGTAGTTTTTGTTGTTCAGTTTCTGTTCTCGTTCTTTGGCGAATATTTTGATCGATCAGCGATTGAATTTTTGTTGATTGGATTCAGAAGCCCGTTTTTTGTTGATGTTGTCACGTTTTTGTTGCAATCGTTTTGCTCGTTTTTCAGCATCTACTTCGTTTTCTAATACAATTACTTCGGATTGACCCATTGGTTCAGCATTGGCATTTTGATTGGCTTCACAAAAAGATGAGAACAAAGCTTCCAATGTGTCAAACAGATTTAAACGTTTGTCGAGTCCACTTTCGTTTACTTTTGTTAGAAAAACGCCATTTGAATGTTGATGTTTGTTCTCGAAAAAGTTTATTGCATTCGAAACAACGTAAGCACCACAATTGCATGTATCATTTTGCAGATCACTTTGGTATCCAATGTCGTTCAAGAACATGTTTGCATTTGGATCCAAACCCGTCCAATGAGCGAAACATTGACTGTAAATTGAATTGATTAACCTATAGACAGTTTGAGAAATGGGTTTATGAAACGAATCGCAATAATACAGAATACAATGATTGCTGAGTGCCTTCTTTTCCATTACCGCCAAAATGTAGTGTCCGCAATTTTGAATTGGGATCAACAAATAAGCGTCTTCGTCTGGAGCGATCGGTGGTTTGACGATGAAATACTTCGACGGATTCGATTCAGCAGAACGGTAGTAGTCGGTCCAAAATGACATCGACATTAAACCAACTTTCAATGAAGTGTTCGCAATCAAAATCAACAAACCAAACACAATTGATTCGAAATCTATCCATTGGCTAATATCCTCCATGTTCGGTAGTTGCAATCTGGACATTTGGCATTCGTTGCGAGCAGCTTCACAGAGTTCATTCGGTTGACAATGAGTGCTGAATTTGCTACCCAAAACTTGTTCGATAGTGAGCACCGGTTCTTGAGTGTCGATAGCGACGAACGACATTTGTTGTGAAATGTCTGGAGATGCAGTTGATTGGGGTTCTTGAGCAGTTTCAACGATTTGAATTTGTGTGTCTGATGCTTGTGAGTTTTCCGTTAAGTTTGTCATTTGGTTTGTTTTCTCAACCAATTGACTTTGTGTTTGTAATGCTTGTATGTTTTCAATTTCGATTTTTGATCGCGTTTCCGTTTCTGTTGCTTTTGCTGCTTTCTGTTCCAAACGAATCTTACGCATTCGCTCGCGATTCTTACGCTTTCGCTCTTCGTCCCGCTCTTTGTGCTCTTCAGGCGTTAACTCGATCTTCCTCTTAGGCATTTCAATCAACTGTTTACTTTAGTCTTGTCCTGTAATTCAGATAGGTCCAGAGGTTCAGATTGGTCCAGAGGTTCAGATTGGTCCAGAGGTTCAGATGGGTCAGATTGTGGCTCAATTAGATAACTACCGCGCCACTGGTTGCTATCTCCTGGCTGTATAAGATAACAACCGCGCCACTGGTTGCTATCTCCTGGCTTCTTAAAACTTCGCCGCGCCACTGGCCAAGAGTTCTTCCTTTTTCTTTTTTCGTCCGGTTACCCGAACCACGTGAAACAATAAACGCGTTTATATTAAAAGAGGACAAATACAACAAACAATAGGGGTTATTTAGGGGTAATGAAGTTAAAACAGTGGGTTATCCCACGAAGATCGCAAATCGACCACTTGACGGCACGATCCACCTGAAATATCCCTTCGCAAATGACAAATCAAACGTGTGTACAACTCACCAAGTCGCTCGATCCTTGTGACAGAATAGGAATGATGCGATCTGAAAAGGAACATCAAGATTATTACGATGATATGAAGGACAAAGATATAACCACAAAACTCAATGTTAAACGACTTACGTTGATACGAAAAACACTCGACAACTGCTCTTTTCACTTTCCAGACGACGAAATGAATTGTGATTACTTAAATTTTCATTCGTTTCGTTATCGTCTCGTCAGCATAAAGAGTCTCGTTCATTCGAAAATAAATGAGCTCAAACCGGTCGCACACAGACAAACTTTACTCGATCATTTAGAGTGGGAGGAGTGGATAGTATAGTAGGAGAATGAGATTAAAAAGCAACCGAGTAGTCTCAACGATCGTAGATATAATAAGCAGTTGTGAAAATTGAATTGAACTTCCGAGACGTTTATTTCTTTTCTTTCTATATGGTCTTCAGATTGAGAACAACAAACAACGTTACAATTTATTCTTATGACAAAACAACAACACTATTGCAACAACAGAAAAGCGATTAACCTTCTTCTTTTCTCCAAATCCTTGACTTCGACTGCACGCTTCACTCCTGATGGCCGAGTTTTTCGCTCGATGGAGTCCTGGAAATTTTGGGTGCATGGCGCGAGTTGATCCAATCGCCAGATCAAACCACTAATGTTGAAATAAAGGAAGTCGTTCTCTCGGATAAGACTTACCATCGTCGCAAAACTGTGCCTTGACTGCCACCGCACCATTCTTGTCCATCTCAGCTACCGACGCAAAAATATTCGAACTCAATTTTCAACCGTTTTGACAACATGCCGTTGATAACATTACAGCCCATTATCGCCGATTCGAACTTGCGAATCGTCATCATTCGTGGAATAATCTTCATCAGAAAAGTACGTCCAATTCTGCAAACAATAAATACCGTAATGACCATTTAACTAGAAATTCACCAATCGGATCTTGTTCGACAACTCATTTCATTGTGCCAAAGTAGTCTTGACGTACTGCTGCTTCTGTTCGCTTCCATTCCAGACTTCAATGTTGCCTTGAACTTCAACGCTTAATAGCCTTTCGCACTTTTTCAACTGTTTGTGAAGCGGAGCGCGACTGAAGCGAATTTGAGGATACGGAATTCATTCGGTCATTTCGATAAGAAGTACCTACAACAAAGCATGTTATAATGGAGTGCATTCTCAAAACTTACATTGCTTGCATGTAAACTCAACTTACCAAAATTGCATGCCATTTCATCCGAAGTCACAACTTCAACGTTTCCACTTTCCAATTGAAATTCGAACTCGAAGAGCGACGCATTTTAAGATTCTCGAGTTTCTGAACTTCCACTGATAGAAACGCGACCAATCAATTCATCTCGACGATCGAGTTAACTGGATACAACGCATAAAAGTCTTTGTGATGTGAAATACGAAAACCCATAACGTCAAGCAAAAATTGATTGAATGACCACTGAAAACTTCGACAAAAAACACAACCAACAACAATGACAATGATTTTCGTTTTCCAATTCCAATCACCACTCATTTCTTCTCACGACCGCTTTTTTGCACACAAACACCAACAAATTAGCATAAGTGAATGGAGACAGCCCATTTCAGAATAAATGTGCACAAAATCGGTCGATCTCAGGACACAAACAGACAAACAGACGTTACTCAATTATTTTATAGGGAATGAATGTACTCTTGTGCTGGTCATATTTACATATTTTATTTGTGTGTCAATTGAATTAGAATACAAATTACCGACTAAATAAAATAGAAATTATTGCCCGTCACGCAGCAAAGCCAAGAAAGTAACAAAAGAAAAATAGGAGTGAGAAAGATGGAAGAACAAACGGATATGTTTTCGATCAATGAGTCAACAAGTTTCAATGAAAATCCGAGCAAAATTCAAAATAAAGGCGAGAATTCGGGTGTGTGATGCACGTGGCGGAAAGAATCGAAACCGATTGGCAGCACAAACAGAATTGAAATTCGATGTTCACCAGAGGGAGAATGAAAGCTGCTTTTCGGACAGGAACGGCACATGAACTAAAAGAGAATCAACCTGACTGAAACAAAGAAGTAAAAGCCATGAGTTTTTAATAGCCACCATATGCACCGTTGTTGTGCATTCGATTGCCGCCAAAATCGTCTTCGTCGTAGTCGTCGAAACCGTGAGTATCGGGGCGAATTGGAAGTGATCGTTGAGTTGGAGGCGGAGCTTGTGGAGGATGATTCGAAAGACCGCCATTCTGCTGCAAATTCGATGGTCCAGCAAGATTCATTGGTAGACTTGGCTGAAGCAACAACAGAATAATTTCAAGGAGATCTTTCGATACCAACCTGTTGAACAGCAATTTGTGGAACTCGTTGATTGGGGATTTGAGGCGGCGCGTAACCTTGTACTGGAGGCAATGAATTAGATGGAAAATTCGAAGCACTCGGACCCATCGGCGTTGTTAGATGCTGAGAAATTGGTTGTGAAATTGGCTAAACAAGTAAAATTAAACACTACTTATCAGTGTCAAACAAATACCTGCATCATTGACATCATTTGAGCGGGTGTATTGTAAATTGACGTCATACCGCGATTGCCCATCGGTCCACGTTTTATACGTGGAGGTGAACGAACGGGCGGATGTGTTGCACGCCAATAACCTTCGAGATAATCGGCCAAATGTTCACACGCATCCTCCAACTGGTTTTCATCCAAGATAACATCGAACATTTCCTTTAAAGCAAATAATTTTTGACACTAATTCTTTCGAACGAACCTGCGGACATTGGGCCAACTTTTCGGCGGCGACCATTTGAACGTTCATGTTGCGACTTTGCGACTTGCCACGTGATTTGATTAATCGTTGAAGGACCTGAAAATCGAAACCACCACTCAGTTGTCATCAATAAATCAGTTCAATGCAGGCGGCAATCAAAAGAAACAGACAACAACTGACCTTTGGAGACGAAATCTTAATGTACACGTGAATGGGTGCCAACGAGGTTTTGGCCAACTGAGATGGATGATTGATTGTATCACAATCCAAAACCACCAGTTGCATTGAACGAGCCAACTCAAATATACGTTCGATTTCGGCTTGAATTTCAGCTAAAAACAAACTTCAACAGCGAATTTTAATTGACAAACATACCAAGCGAATTGCTAGAACGTGAGTTCGCTCTTTCCATTATCGCACGTTTGGATGGATTGTTCAATAGGGATCGTTTGGCAAGTGATATATCCGCAGTTACACGCGTAATTATGATTCGACCTTCGAAACGATGTTTCAAATAATCGAATACCGCTTTTTGCATCATGTCCGTGACTTCGTAGCCTTTCAACGATGGTCCAACTAACACGACAGGTCGCATGGTTGGGACAACATCGTAGGGTGGAAGATTTTCTTGCTGAAAACAAATTTCTCAATCCATAACGTTTTATGATTACTCACCTTCTTGAACATCAGTTTCTTTTTTTCTTTAGCTACGGGCGGTGTTGTGACCATGGTTTGAATTTTTCGTTGTTCCTCGTCTTCCAACTCGTTGCCGGGTGTTGGTGGTGTTGAACCGCGCGATTGCGACTGATTCTTTGCCATCATGTTGTCCAAAGCGCCGAGATTCGAAGCACTTGTTGATTGCTTACTGAAACCAAGTATTCGAAAACGGAAAAATCGTGAAAATCTTACAATTTGCCTTTCGATGTTTGTTGACGAATACTCTCCAATTTGACAGGTGATGGAATGAATCCGAGCTCATGGTTCTCTTTAACCAATCGACCAACCCACCATTCGTTGTTGTATTTCTGAAATAGGAGTCAAATATACGAACCGATTCCCGACGTACCTCTTTGATATGCAAATAGTCTTTGGCTTTGAAGGAAACAGCTGAACCGTGAACTGGCGAGTCGTCGTCGATCGATCCGTCGAACTCAACATTCGTACAGACGGCGAAAAGAACGGGGTTATATTTGGCCATTTCCAGTTTCTGTTGAGCTTGTCGTTCGGCATTGCTCTTGATGGTCTCGCGGTTTCGCTGTTCGAGATCGTAATCATTTTCGTGGTGACTGAAATTCGAATCGCCACTACCACGACGGCGAAACGTCTTTGCCATTGGGGACGTGTTGAGGTGGCCGGAGATCCGCCAACGGATGGCCGGTCACCACTCAATTTGGACGACCACGTCCCAAGCGCTGCTGATCGATCACTACAAGAAGACGTCTCTTATCCGTCAAAAAGCATGTGAGTTGCGCGCAACAAGAAGAAAAACATTCGAATCCCAAACAGCTTTCGCGGAACAAACGAAATTGATTTCCGAAAGTCACAGAAAAAAGCTCGGACAGCCTTCCCCCATCCACCAATGTACGGGCCTTATGGCTGATTAGCAGAACGACTGGAAACGGGTAAGTTTTTTCCGCCCTCTCGTTGTCCAAACGGTCCGGACAACAGCTTCTGAAGGCTCATCGTCGACGCACACAAAAAGACGTTGCCAAAAAAAGCGGGGGAGGAAAAAAGCGGAGAGAAAGTCGGCGCGTCGTGTACGAAGCCAAAAAACGGGAACGAATTCCGACGCTTGTGAATTCGGATTGCCAAAGAGAAAAGAGAGAGAGAGAAAGAATGGAAGACCGCAAACGGCGCGTCGGCCTTCAGGTTTTCGTATGCGCCAGTCCTTCGAGAAGTCCGCTCGTCGAACCGTTTTTTGCGACTCCAAAAACAAGGAGCCATGAGGCAGAACGAGTGTCTCCCGCCTTTCCAACCGTGAGGTCATCTTCTCCGGCACGGTTACTGAATTTGCGTTCAATTGCGAACCCGCACTGTAATCGTCGTCGGGTAACGAAAAGCGCTAATCCGTAAATCTTAAGCGAAGATTACGACGAGGTGAATACACGTATCGTAGTTTTGCTCCTCTCCTCCCAACGATTCGAATCGATTGCGGAAACATTGAAAAGCAGCGAAAAACAAACGTCCAATCGCAAACGTTATTTCACGACCTTTTCCAACTCAGCTTAAGGCTTTCGGACAAGTGAGCAGTGGAGAGGGATAGCGAAAAAGATCAGAGCGGATTCCATCCCATTGGCCACAGAATTGACATTCCACGAGCATTTTCCGTCGGATGCGAAAATGAACGAACCGACTGATGACTCCCACAATTTGCCAGACGAATTGATGGACCAAAAAACGGAAGAATTGGCCGTCAAACTAATCAAAACTGACGGTAATTTCTCGAACCTACGTGTAACTGTCGACGAAAATTTTTTTAATTGGGAAACAAAAAGCAACATGGTTGTCTGGAAAGGAACGTTCGTATACGGTTAAGCTCCAAAAACCATTGAAAGTGTGGCGTTTGAATTCAAATCCCGAAACCGTTTGTTTTTAATTAGAGTCCTCAACTGCTGGTAAACTAATTCAACTCAATTGAACCGGCAGCCAAACATGCGCAAAATGCCGCGAGAAGACGAGAGTCCCGACTCAACGAGTTTCAATTTCACAGCCCTTAGAGCTGCCGCTCGTTCTCACCGCCTCGTTAGCAGTCGCACCATTGCCAATACACGAGAGACCTGTGCGAGTCCAAATACTCGGCCCTTAACGTTTTTTCTCAGGCTTTTGCTACGATTTTGCGCTGATTGTAACAAACACGAAGATCTCCGATCATCACAAGTGCGCTGCGGCTTTGCAAGCGAACCGAAGAAGAACGACGGTCGAAGTTCGTACGAAGCGACTTTAATGTCTGAGGCCCGGAAAGCGTGTCGGAATTAATTTAAACGATACGAAACTCTTCTCAGTAAAAAAAACAGTTGGGTCATTGCGAAGAACAGAAAAACGTTTAGTCGTATTGGAAAGTATACTTGAAGTCCTCTTTCCCCACTTGTACTGTCGTTCGATGGGTTAAGGAGTTGTTTGTAATCAGAAGCTTTCTTTCCATTCTTGAAGCATTCGATCCACAGTTCACGTCTGACATACAGATGCTCAATAGACACACTCGTTAGCCGCGCATTCAAAAAGAAAACTCTCGAGGACCAAACACTTCGCAGTTAAGTACTTGCTCGCCTCTTAAACAAATTCAAAGAAAGAAACGAAAACCGCCGCCTTCAATTTTGCAATTAGAGCAAATGTCCTCCAACGACCTGTGAAGACCAAACGGTCCCCAATTTCGCCTCGTTAGCCGCAAACGACCGGACGGCTGACAACTGACGGCCAAATGCGAGGAATTCTGTTTTGTCAACCGACCAATGGCACACACAATCTCAACCGGTTGTTTCCGTTTTCGCCATTACCTGAGAGTCATATTGTCTGTGAACTTCTGAACTGCTTGTTCGAAGATTAATCACGAAACGATGGAGGAATGCGGATGTGCAACTTTTCTTCCAGAAAATAACCAACAAAAAACGTTAAATAGAACTACAACAAATGAGCAATTTAACTCTGGTTATCAACCGGAGCATTTGATTCCGATTGTACGTTGAGATTTTCGATCAGTTTTTCGATTCGTGCTCGTTGCTCAGTAGCTTCTTCGTCCAGAAAAGCGTATAGATCACGAAGAATCTAAAGATCAGATCAAAAACCTTCAAACCAACATCCTCACCGGTTCGAATTTCTCCGTCAAAGTTGATCGTGTTTTCATTTTGATCAGTTTCGCGGCTCGAACTTTGCATTCCGGGTCTCCTTTTGTTACGACTTCGGTTAGAATCAATGTGATTCGTTGCAATGTGAACAGTCCGTTGTTCAACTGTTCAGCGTACACTTCTTCCGCATCCATGTCCTCATCGTTATCCCGCAACTTGCGACGCAATCGACTTGTGAAATTGTCGACACGTTCTCTGAACACAAAAATCAACAACCTTCAGGTGATTAGCACGTACTTGTACTTTAAAAACAACTCAATCGCCCGATCTACCAATTCGAATCCGTGCTTTGCAAATTGTTGCAAAACTCGTTCACGATTCTCGTCGTTGCACTGGAAAAGAAGTGCATCGATTACCTGAAATCTCTCAAAATAACAAAATACATCGACACAAAATGACACTTACGGAAATCACGTGCTCGTCGTGTTCATCCGGAGCCGTATCCTTCTTTTTGGTCTGCTGCGGTGTTCGCATAAACATTGGAATCAGTGTTCGAAGACCTGAATTGACTGTGAAAAACGAAATCAGTTTAGTAATGTTACCGTAGATCTCAATGAATTTATCGCAATTTGCACCGCCATCAATTGGCGCCGTCGCAAACGACAAGGCTTTTAAAGCACCCGACCGGGACTGTTTCTTCTTGTCCTTCAAAATCAGATTCAGGAGCTGTACGCCTTCGTTTTCCAAAAAGATTTGTCGATTTGCTTTGAGAGCTAAAGCGGCGCAAAGTGAATCGAAAAGATTTTCCATATGTTCGCTTTCATCTAAACAAGTACACGATAACAATGTGCGTTTGATGCGACAAACCTCGAGAGCCGGGATCGTTCTTCTTGTAGTACGCAAGAGCACGAAGCAAAAGATCGATTCCGTCGACTTTTTCGGTCAATTTCTCTTGAGCTTCAGTGCTCGTTTGCAGAATTACGGCTAAGTGTTGACTTGCGAACTGACGATTCGCATCAAATGGACCTTTTCTGGTCGCTCGCAATAGCAACCAATGGAACAATCCCTCTTCAACTGAAGTCTTCACGGCTTCTGGACGAAACTCGAAGAGCTGAAATAAATGAAATAGACTTCAATCGCCTTCAAAAGCGCACGTTTTCAACAACCGAAAGCAAGTTTTGCACCGCATCAGCTTCATCTTTGTCTTCTTCGTTGAGTTTCTTCAACGCCTGAACAATATTCTCGATGATACGTGATTGCATCAACTCGTCGATAAGATCTGAAACCAAGATGTCAAAATACAAATTCAACTGCTTACCTTTTGCCGCATCTTCATTTTCGTACATTGCATCCAAGTCGGTTAGCTCCTAGAAATTGATATTCTTAAAACAAAATAAACAACATAAACGAACTTGAAGTAAATTGCAAATCACCGCCACAATATCCGCATTTTCGTGACTTAAAAGCTGTAAAATCAATTGAACGGTGCCGAATTTGACCAACAACGGGTAGAGTTCAACTTGTGCCGTTAAGGCGTACATATCCTTAACATACAAAGTTCATTCGATTAAACTCTTCGCGTACCTGAATGGCGGTGTTCAACTCCATTTCCGAATCCAAAAACTTTTGCGGATCATCGGTGTATTTGATTCGCAGTTCGCGGTTCTTGGTTGCCTTCTTCTCCAGCTGATTGGACAGTCGCTTTACTCCCGCCTCATCGAGAACATCCGAGTTGTTTGCTGAGACATCGGCATCCAACGCAGCGATGATTTCGTCCGCAGTCGCATTCTCAGTTGACAGTTGGGTGAGATCGTAGCGTGTTCGTTTAGCACTCGACTAAATCTCAGTGGTAACGAATTATTTAAAAGAAGAAACCTACCGGTCCATCGAGATCCATTGGAATCGTGTAGGAAGAAAAGAATCACTAAAACGTTCAACTTGTTAGCTAAAACAAATCTCGCGAATTTCAACAGTAAAAGTTTCGAACAAAATTCAACGTTTATTGTCAGAATCTACAAACTTTGGATCAACTTCTTCAGCAATCGTGTTACCAAGTTGATTGCCGCCCAGAAGCTTCTCGACAGAAAAAATCGATTCGATATTTTGAGTTCGCTTGTTCTTCAGATTCTCGACATTTTTCGGCATTGGTATTAGAAGTGTGAAGATGATTCGGTAGTTTCTGTCTTTAATTTCGCCAAATTCGAAAGCTCTGTTCTTCTGAATTGAAATCAAGATCCACTACTTGGAAAGCACAAAAGTTGGTTTGTCGTTTATTCGATTAAACATGTGAAAGAATGTAATAGTACAAGAGTACACCCGGTATTCAACAAGCGAAAGTAATCAAAATATCATAAGCGTCAATGACTCGGTAGTGGTGGACGTGGAATTCCGAGCGCCACTTTCACTCCCTAAACACATTCAAATCAAGACTGAAAATTGCCGAACTTACATCATAGATGAACCATTGCAGCGCCGTCAGAGTCCCAATCATAACAATACGAGGAACAAGTCCACCCCAAACGCCTAAACCTGCCAATCGAGTTGTCAAATCAATTTCAACTCACCGACTAATCCAAGTTTCTTAAGGATATCTACGGCATTAGCGCCAGCATCTTGATTAAGTTTGCTAACAATTGTGTCTGCTGGATGTGAGACAACTGCACAGAAGACTCCAGCAATGTACCCGGCGACAAATGTGACAACAAGTTGTTCGGCTTTGGTGCATTGATCTTGAGGTTTGGGCACAATTTCGGCATACAACAACTCAACGGTCCGCTCGAAACACGCGAACTTCTGCAAAGCTTTAACGTCAATAAGTTCACCAAACAAACGCACCATCATCGTGTACGGAATCTGACGCATCCACAACGGTGGCAAGCCCCTAAAAAACTGAAGTCATCCGTTCAATTCATAGGAGAAAATTCACTTGTAGAAACCGCGTAAACCTTCTGATTCGTAGATCAAGGACGCACAACCTCTTAACGTAGGCGGAGCAGCGGGACTCGTCTGAATACGAACTTTTGTGGCTTCCATTGGCGCCAACAAAATGTCGGCGAAGAATTCAGCTGATGCTGAAGCGGCCAAATACAAAGACGTTCGCCACAAATAAGCATTTTCCTGAACGAGATTGTTACCTTTCGAATTCGATTACTCACTTCTCCGAGCATATTCGCGTACAGAATCTTGAACAACTCGTACAATCCGAATTTTGCCATCCCCTGCATCGAATATCCGACAGCTATGAGTCTTAACATTGAAAAAAACGATTCTTTTTAAAACCTGTTGGTGACCATCCCTTGCTCAATCCGATTAAGCCGTCTTCTCTCAACGTCTTCGAAAACCCTGAGAGTATTCCCTTGTATTTGGTGGGATTGACCTAAAGCAAAAAAGAATCCGAAATTTAGGAACCAACAAACCTGAATTCGACATTTGATCAAATCCAATGGGACGATTGCGGTGTGTGTTAGTCCACAAGAAAGAAAGCCGCTGATTGAACAAAACAAAAAGAATTTTGCGCTTCCAAATTCCACGGCATTCTCATCACCACTCGATGTGACAGCGACTTGAGAAACGACTTTGCTCAGCACGTGAATGTGCGAATCAGAATTCCAAAGAAAAGAAGATATTCCTGAAAACATTGTTATACGACAACCTGTTCATTGGCTTACCGTCATACAACGTTCCGACAGCCGAAAAGTAAAGATAACACCAAATAAGAAGAATGGAAATCACACCGGAATACGAACTGAGACTCGAGTTGTAGTTTTTACCAAACGGAGTGATGATAACCGGCTTTTTCTTATCGCACGTTTCTTCCGATGTCATGATTCGGAATTCAGCATAACCACAACAATGGTTTTTGAGAACCCTTAAAATCGTTTAATCATTTCACAGCTAAACTTCGCAAAAAACGACCAACAACAAAAAGCATATACGAAACGACTGCTCTTGAAAATGTACACGCCAAATAAAACACACTCATTTTTCATGCCAACAAGTTGCCACGTCATGAATCGTTTAAGCACAAAAAGAAATGAAACATGACTTTTGATTAGAATCACTACAAAATGAAAAGTTTTGACAACAGATAATCAAAGAACCATCTTAATGCAATTCTTTAGCTTCTCTATGAAACCAACTTGTGAATTTGACAACTAATACGACCATCAAATTGCTGTTTTTCAGTGGTAAATGCAAGTACTGCATCCCGTTTACTGTCGACTTTCCGTTTGATAGCCGAGAATAAAAGCAAAAGTGGAAAGTTATTATTCTGTTGTATTCGGTGTTATTAAAAAATTCATATTGATTAGTCGGTGGTAAGATCGACGTTCAAGTTCTCCATCTGCGACTGCTTCCAAGGAATCTCAAGTGAACGTCACAGCATCTAGCCACTTGTTTTCAACCTCTGGTCATTAAAAACCATCACACCACTCCAAGCTTCTGCATTCAGTAGTTCAAACAGAAGCTACTCCAGTTTTGCCATCGTATATTCTGGAATGCGATCACTGCGAGTTTATAAGCAATGTCCAACGATGGTCATTCGTGTTGTTTGGGCGCAAAGAGAAATGTAAATGGCGTGCCAACCAGCTTCGCGCAGTAAAAGACGGAGCTACCTCGTTTCGTGATCGGGCGCCATGGCCGTTTTTCTTCATGACCAAGCAACCGGTTGCCATCTCTTCCTCCGCTTTGTTCTAATCTCCGTCGTTTTGATTTCGTTTACCCAACAATTTCTCCTGCTTGCTTAATCCGAAGTTTACAGTCGCCTATCCAGTGATCATCCGAAAACATTAAATGTCGATAAGAAACAACTGGCAACTTTGATACAAAGCTCAATGTTTGTCTGTTGAAACCTTCCGTTGCAATTCTCTGGTCAACACGTCTTTTTTGGGTAAAGCTGGCTGTTCAGTTCAAAGGTCTTAACGTTGACCCTTGACACCATGGGCAAGCAACAAGAATCATACAGAAGAAGGAGACACATCAATCGGAGCACAGGGCCAAGCAGTTAAACCAAAGAATACCGAAATGAACGGCCACTAGCCATTCAGCAATTGTGTGCACATCCATGCGCAATAAATTGGAATGTGAGCTTTCAAGTTTAAAAAGTTTATCAAAACTTCAACAATAACAAGTAACAAATAGGACTTTCTTTAATTTTCCTCTATTTCACTCTCATCGGACCCCGAATCTCCTTGCCATTGCATTTCTGCATCGTCGTCTCCAAGATCCAATTCATCGTCGTTCATTTCCGTTTCCTTGTGTTTGTTTCGTTTTTCCTACAACAGAGACCAAATGAATTAGAAAGTTGTAATTTACCTTTTTCAGTTTTTTCAACAGCTCTTTGTGTCGTTTCTTGTCTTTAGCATCTTCGGCTTCGAGTTGCTGTTTTGCTTCTTCGATGTTGAAGTCCGTGGACTCAAATTTGTCTTGTGGTTGAATCTAAACTCAACGACTACAACTGAACAATTGTATTGTACACTCACTACTTCACCGTCATCCTCGTTAAACACAGTCCGATTGTTGTAGACAATGTTTTTCTTCTTTAACATTCGTTTGACCATCTGCTGTTTGGTCAGTTGTTTGGTGGCACTAACTGTTGGAAGCTCTTCTTTCTGCAAACTCGAATCAGTGTCTTTCCGATGATCGTTCAACTACCTTTGGTTCTTCAATTGACTTGAAGACATCGCGACGAGTGACTTTAAAAACATCCTTTTCGTCGTCACTCTCATCTGCTGAATCGAGAATTTGGTTGGAAGATTTAGTGGCAATTTCGATTGTTTCCATTTCACCACCGCTTTCCATCTTCGGCTTCTTGATAAGCTGATGAAGTGATGGTTTTACATTCTCCGCAGATTCGCTATTCGTCTCGCTCTTTGTCTCAATTCCACGTCGTTTCAAAAAGCGAATTCGTGGAGCGGCAGCCAAACCATAGGATCTGAAATCATAATTCATCTGCTCCACGGTTTTATTAGTTACTCGGCTAAAGCAGTGAAATCGATCTTCGAAACATCAAACACGGACTTCAGTTTGGCGAAGTAAATTGCACGAGCATAATCCAAAATACTCTAAAGTTGGAAGAAATAAAATGTAAAAGAGAATGATAACCCACTCGTTGGGCAAAGTCTTTAAGTTCGGGGAACGTTGCAATCGTGGACATTAATTTCTGACGAACATCTCGAATTCTACGCTCATCTGGTGTTATAACTTCGATTGGAATGTGCCGCTGGTTTAGCATCTTGACGAACGGTTCTTCTTGACTCGGAGTTAAAACCAGAACCGCTTCTCCGTTCTTTCCCATTCGAGCTGTTCGTCCAACTCTGTAAACAACATAAACATAAAGCATTCTAGTCTTCCTACCGATGAATGTAATCTTCGACTGTTGGCGGGCAGTCCAGCTGTAGAACCCAATCAAGGTTGCGGAAATCTAATCCACGACTCGCAATATCGGTGGCAATCATAGCGGCTCCACGTTTGTTTCGATCGAACATTTCAAACGTTTCCAATCGTTTGTTTTGTTTTTGTGTTCCCCAAAGACCTGTCAACGACAAACCGGGTCGTAGATGTCTCAGCGTTTCGGTCAGAAATCGGGCCTACAAGACAGGTTGTTAGAAGTGGAGTATACGGTCGATCTACCTGTCGACAACAAGTGACGAAAATCAACGACTTTTTATATTTGTGATTTATAAGAAAGGACCAAAGAAAATTAATCTTATCTTCTTCTTCGCAAACAACATAGCTCTGAAAACCATCTCATAATCTTTAATAACTCTCGATTGCTTGCCTGTTGAAGTTTGTCGGGAGTAACTTTATCGGCATGCTCATGGACGTCAACGAAGACCGGATCTTTGACCGATACTCGGACCAAATCGTCGACTTTGCGCGTTTGAGTTGCGGAAAACAACAGAGTTTGTCGTTGGATTGGCAAATAATCCAAAATTGCATCCATCTGAAAGCAGAGTCAATTTCATCTGAAAGTAATTTTACCTGAATTTGAAAGCCGAGATCAAGAATCCGATCCGCTTCATCGATGACGAGAATTTGGAGTTGATCGACGTTGAAGTTCGAATTCTCTTCCAAATGTTGCAATAGGCGACCGGGAGTGCAAATGATGATGTTCATTGCAAACAAACGACGAAGCTGATATTCCACTTCAGTGCCACCGATCAGAAGTGCAGCCGAAAGATTGTGATTCTGTCCAACTTTGTTAATTACTTCGAAAATCTGATAAGCCAGTTCGCGTGTTGGAACGATAATCAAAGCTCCCAGACCGTCGGCTTGAGTCCATCGATTTCGCCACAAACATTCCAACACCTAAAATTCGGAATGGAACAAAACAAAAGAGTTGAAGTTACCGGAATGATCAGTGCAAGTGTTTTGCCACTTCCCGTCTTCGCTGCTCCAACAACATTGCTTCCGGTCAATGACCAGGCCAACGATTGTCGTTGAATATCCGTCGGTTTGGTGAAGCCGTGTTTTTCAAGACCGCTGAGTGTGGGGCTTGAAAGTGGAAAGTCGGAGAACTGTTGGAATGTACAAGCGATGTCCTGAAATAACGAGTCAATACAAAAAGTGAAGAATAACTTACCTTGTCCAAGTCTTTGTACTGACTAACCACTTTCTCGATTTCATCGTTTTGTCCTCCTCTCGGTTTATTTTGATGGCCACGTTTCAGCTTCTGAATAACCTTACGGTTGTTCTCACTTTGATTGAACGGCTTCTCGCGGAATTGTCGACGTTCGGCGCTTGTTTTGGGTTTGACCATGATTCAAGAGCTAGAACTGTGTGAACTGAAATTGGCTTCAAAATCTTCGAAAAAGAGGAACTCAAGAGCTGCGCCCTTCCTGTTGCAGATTTCGTTCTCCGCTTCTAAGAATATTGCAATCTTCTCTTTTTATAACCAAAAGTTCGAGATTCTGTTTAATTGCTTGTCGAATATCTTAGTAGTTCATTTCCAGGTCCAATTGCTGTTGTTCAAGTCTTTGAAATGGCCGCGAAAAGTGCCGATCCGATGCAGGTGGTCGCCGAACTTGAAATGGAGATGATGCAGGACATGTAAGTCAAAGTTTTCATAGCTTTTGTGATCGTTTTTTCTCAGGTACAAGCGCATGACAAACGCCTGTCAACAGAAGTGCATTGCTTCTCATTACGGCGATGGCGAGCTGAACAAGGGCGAATCGGTATGTTTGGATCGGTGTGTTGCTAAGTGAGTTGAATCGGTTTGTCTTCATGTTGTTTGTCCTTTTTAGATACCTCGATGTTCATGAGAAATTGGGCAAAGTTCTCACCCAAATGACCACTCAAGATGACAAGCAGCTGCAACAAGTGGCTCAAGCACAACAACAAAAATAGTTTAGTTTGCTCTTAGTTTGTTATTGATTGTTATTGTTCATAAAGTTTATTGAAAGAATGGAAGTAACAATAAATTTATGAGGAATGTGATTGATAAGAAACGACTGTTCGTCCAATACGAAAAGCTGCCCGACAAAAGAGCGTCGTGTATGTTACAAGCCGGATTCACGCAACTACAAACAGTCACCAAATCGTTGGAAAGAACATCGGGAAATATCTCGGAGACGGGGATCTGTAGACAGATTTCTGCAATCTCTTCAATTTAAACACTCATTTCGACTTGTCATAGTGATTACCTGAAGCATGTAGGTACTCGATTTCTGCGAACCTTGAATTTGCCAACGCAAAAATTTCTGTGGCACATCCGCGAATAAATGTGTAAGGTCGACGTTCGTTGAGTATCCCTGAAAAATGACTCCAAATTACGATCATTCATATTGAAGTTCGTTCACCTCCAAAATATTGAGCTTCGAGTACTGTTACGCAGGAACTATCGCAGCGAACGGCGGGTGAGAATCTGCAATCAAGAATAGAACTTGAGATACGAACAAGTTCAAACTTTTTCACATCTTCGTGAGTGTCACAGGACTTGTCAAAACGCATTGGTTGACCGATTGCTTGTAAGGCCGGCGAGTTCTGATACAACGGCTCATACTCTTCGGATGCACAAGAAAAACAACTAAACCAGACGTTAAGATTCATTCCAACAATTCGACTACCTGATCGGATATCGGAACGCGAGAATCGTTTTCAACATCCAAATGAACAAAAGAAAGGTGATCACGGACATTGCCCACTGATAGATTGTGCATAATCCATTTCCGTTGGGTTAAAATCCACGTATCGTTGTTACTGCAATAGGCAGTGGTGATGGGGATGAGCGCTGAAAACAATATCGAAATCAATAACCGGAGCTTAGACTTTTGACTTCACACGCCAATAACGAAAATTTGTCCTACACATGGCGAAGCCCAAAACGGCAGGTACACGGTCGAATGGACGCGTGAATTGGGGAAATGCGGCGTGAAATGAGCGCCCATTCATTGTTTCTGTTTGTTCATGTAAATTGAAAGTTTGAGAGACGGTGGAAATGTTGTGGCCGAGGGCACGAACAACTGTACGACCGTGTGCCGTTGGTCGAGCGTTAGTCGGGAAAAGAGGAAGAGAGAACGACAGAGCGAATGGTCGAGTTGTTTGAATTTCAGATGAACAAAATCACCTGTTCGACTTGCGGTCCATAGACGAAAAACACTTTTGATTCGGGAGCTCCGTGAATCCGAAAAGTCGAAATTATGATCCCTTTCGCATAAAGTGTGGGCAAAGTCGAGGGGGTAAACGAGTTGAAAGGCGGCACTTACGAAAGTGGCTTGTAAACAATTCGAAAGTCTTGTATTTCACTGCACTTTTATTGTTTATTGTGCACGTTGTTTCAAAGCAGCAGAATGAGAGACTTCGAGGAGACAAAGATATTCGGTCGAGAACTGAAATTGGCAAGACCATCAATTGAGATCAATATACTGGCCTCTCCGTTCAGAGCAATTGGCTTCTATTGTGCTCGAATTTGGGTCGAGGAATGTAAACCGGAAATCCGACTCGTCCACACGCTTCAACAGCATTTGTTCGTAATTCAAATGGTTTTTAATCGACGGCTGGGTGACATCAAGATAATAGCGCAACACAAAGACTTCGAATTGCCGAGTGATTATATCTGATCAGAGGGGCCGCTCTCCGGAGACCTTTCGCTTCACAACTTCCGAAACTCTTAGTCGACGTTGTGGTTTTTGCGAAATAAATTTCATTTCGTTTCATCGTGAACAAATTCCCAGAGTGTTTTTTTCGGTGTCGTTTAACACCGAAATCGTTTCTGGCAAATCCCGAAATGGAGCGACATTGGAGCAGCTGTTTCATTCAACGGCAAAGTTTTTACGCTCAAACATTTTGGAATTAATACTTTTACTTGTACAATCAACAAGATAGGACAGGACTATGATTTGAGAAACTCGTCGATCAGTTGATTCACTCGTTGTGGTTCGTCGAGATGAAGGAAATGACAGGAACTCGGCACAATTCGCAGATGTGCGTCTTCGCAGTAATTCTGCAAAAGATAATTGACTATTCGGTGTACAATCAAACTGACCACAGAATGATGAGCTCCATCTAACAGCAGAGAGTTGTTGTTTTTGCTCCAAAGGATTAGTGTCTTCGGTTTAATGATTAAGTCCTCTTTGAACTGATAATCGGGAAACAAATGCGCGAGAGCTCGAAAGTAGTTGAGAGGTCCGGTTAGTCCATCTAAAGAGAAGGTGCAGAATGCTCATCAATAAATCGCTTACTTTGCTTGGAAAAAACGTATTTGTGAAACTCTAAATCACGATCCGTAAACTTTCGTTTGTCCATCGATTCACGTATAAATTCGCCCAAAAAGTGATAGTCATCGGCTTGAAACAAGAACTCCGGAATATACGGAAACATGAAGGCGAAGATCTTCCTGAAGATCGATCACTAATAGGAGGTCTTCTCAATGAACTTACCACAAAGCAATAAGTTGTCTTGAACTTGTGCACACAAGATGAAGATAAGCGCGTGGGACGGGACAATTCAAAACTATCAATCGACTAACAAGCTCCGGATATTCTTCAGCAACCGTCCAGCACACAAGCGCTCCAATGTCGTGTCCAACCAAAATCGCTTTTCCACCTAAACGAACGCTTATAATCAAAAGCTCATTGACATCGTCAATTAACCTCCAATTCGTCGTATAACCTCAACAACGTCTCGTACAAGAATTGGAAGTGTGTAGTTTTGTGAACCCTCCACTTTGTCGCTATCATTTGTTCCGCGCATATCAATGGCTACAACGCTGATAATCAATGATCAGTTGGAAATTTAATAGAAAACTCACTGATAGTTTTGTTTGAAATGATGCAGTTGATATTTGTAGGTGTACCAAAAAGATGCAAACCCATGAACGAAGAGCATCAACGGTTGCTCCTTTCTGCCTGCTTCAACATAGTGTAGACTGACATCCTAAAAGGCATCGACGTCGAAATACGAACGTGGAAAACTCACCGTTAGTTTTATGTACTTGTGATCGTGAGTCCAAGTGCCGGCGATATCCGGTCGTTTGTGTGATAGAACGTAGAAGTAGCGACCACTTTTCCGAAACCATGCCCAAAACAACTTCAAAAGCATGAAAAATGTGCACAGTAAAATCATTAGCTGAAAGACAAAATATTGGAATATACGTCGGACGTGAAAGACGGGACTTTGCTTCATGGACATGATGGGACGAGAACAAATATTAGTTGTCAAATAGAAGAGTTTGTGGAAACAATCAACGGATACAGAAAAATGTTATTGGGTTTATTGCGAAAAAGCGCGTTTTCGCTATTTAATAACCGCGTTCCTATGCGGGTGTCATAGTTGACCGGTGTTCTTTGCACCCAACACCAACTGATTAGTTTGAACGAAAACTGCACTTTGCCCTTTAAACTTTCTTGTTCGAGCTTGTTGTTGTTCAGGATGTTTGTTAAGATGCTAATTACAAGATTCGTGTTTGACTTCATCTATGTGCTCAGCTGGCGACAAATCCCTCGACCGCCTTAATGACCGCACCTTATAATCAAGAAAAATGGTTAACGGCACTTATCGTTTCACGCCGAACAAACATCTTCGTGTGCGAGTAATTTGAGTGCATCGGTCAAAGAAAGAACGAGCTCAATGTTGAGTGTTTGTGATTGCAGTCTACGAAAAGCAAACAATGCAAATCTGGAGAGCCATCCGATTGACAACCGTTCACGGGGCAGCCAATTTGCCACAATCAACTGGCTTGTTTGGATTGTAATTGGAAATAAATTACTCGGACCGCAAGTGGGGTCCAATTGTTATACAATCATCGATCCTATTCATCAATGAACGCAAGAACCCTGTACTCGTCGTCTATTCTTTCACTTCCACAATAGTCTCCAACCTCGCCATACAATCTTCCAGCCTTTTTGTGTTCACCTTCAAGTGTCGACCGTCATTGTTCTCGTTTGCACGCGGGAACGTGTGGTAATTTCGACTGCGCTCCAAAAAAGAATTCGAATGTCGTGTTTGCGTCGATCGTCTCTCGTTGACCTTTTGGCCAAATCAGCGGAAGTTCGTCTCGACGCCGCGTTCGCCAAAAACGCCCGCCCGACGACACACCGAAAAACGTCAACCCACACTTCTCGTCTTATCTGATTCATTTTTCGCGCCAATTATTCACGTTTTTGTGGCGAAATTTTGAATCGACGACTCTGTTGCAGGAAATGCGCGACGTCTTCCGAAAGGCGGCAGATGCGTCGGCGTTTGGCGGCAAAACGTTCAACCAGCTGCCAAGTTTTTCGAGGGCGTCGCGAATTACGACGCAAACTGTTCGGATAATTGTCGCGAAGAGTCAAAGGTCGAATCGAATGGTAAAAAGTTCTCTCTTCCTACAAGATCGACAACTTGTGGATTTGCAGACGCGCGGCCTTTTAACGTCGTCCGAAAAAAACGTTCAAGGTCGCCCACGAAGAGCTCATTCCAACTGCGAATTTTTATGTTTTTTGTCCTCTTCAATTCGCTGTTTCGAAATCACTGAGGCTGAGAAATCCTCTCTGATGCCCATCACTTGGCGGAGCCACACCTGTGTCGTCGTGGTGCACATAATCGGCTTGACGATTTGTTTGCTAAACGTGTGATGTGAAGAGACTGATGCGAAAGTCCGTTGGCACGTACTTGATCTCCAACACGCTCCTCCAACGAAAATGGTTCACTGATTGCGGAGGTTATTTTGCCGACGAGTCCTTTTACTTCAACGCACAAACGTTCCGTCGATCTGGGCGGGCGAGAGTCAGTCGACGAAACCGTCAGTCTTTGCGAAATGAGCCGTCGGGAAACAAGACGTATTCCTTCTTCAGCCCTCCCGCCCCAACCCAAAATGCATTACCGAGGAGCCTGAATCCTCTCCACTAATTCGTTCGCTGATCGGCACTATTCGATGCGGCAGTCTTTGTGCAAAGATTAAACGAGCAACCGGAGAAGGGATTTGAGTTTCTGACGTTTTTATTTGTCTTTGAGCCGGTTTCGTATTAAGAAGAAGACCTGGGAGCGTTTTTTTGCCCCACACACAAACTCTTAGGTCATTAAACGTAAACTTTCGTTCATCATTTTTGAACGGAACTTTGCGATTAACATCCGCCAAAAACACGAAGCCAATATCTCGAGCATTCAAAGCCGTCGAGTTGTCGTCACTTGTCCATCAAACTCGATCGTTTCGCGCGATCATCCAACAATGACGAGAGACGGTTGTTACGTGCTCCTTATTCGCGTGACTGATCGCCAATCCATTAATTTTTGGTTGGTTTTTGGCACAGCTGCTCCCAATTTGATGACCGCCGACCGCGTCCCTGGCGTCTTTAATGAACCGAATTGTAAGTGGATCTTTTACAATTGACTGCGGGGGGCGTTTTCTCAGTTTTCGTCACTAAGCCGCCGAAAAACCCTCCCGAAATGTATCTTGAGGCTTTGGATTAGCGTTGAGAATTAGGCGATTAATTGGAACTGGTGAAAACAACGCCGAAGGTACCCACGACAGTCCCTCGACTGATGATCGGCAGTTCGTCCTTCGTCGGCTTTTTGAGGACTTGAAGTGGGAGAGAATGGCGACAAAGTTTTTTTACGAGTTACCATAAAAGCGGCGTCGGAGTGTTTTTGAACGGTCACAATCACCGTGTATGTTGGCTCGGCATCAGAAAAAACTTTTCTTCATCACCTTTCGATTATCCGCCCGCCCCCTTCATTTTGGCTGTGGTTTTGATGCATCGAAGTGCACACAAGAAAACACTTTTCTTCCTTGAATTATGCAACTCGCTCCAATCGAAACTCGTCGCGCAGTTCTATTCGTCGTTTTTTTGTGTGACCTTTTCAGATTTTTCGTCTCAAAAATGTTGCTCGGATTGTGGTTGTTTTGCAAAATCGCGTTGTTTCCGTATTCCCACTCACAGCGCCCCAACGGCCTGCCACGAGGGTCGAATACGCGAGAAAAGAGGACAGGACGGTTTTTGGACAAGGCGGCTTGCATGTCCATTCTGGGCGTTCATTCGTGCCGGGCTCGTGTTTGTTAGTGCCATTGCTCAACTCGTTTGTCAAGCTGCTACAAAACGGAATCCGCAGGTCGTTAAATGATGAGCCCAATAGTTATTCCACCGTTCGGAAGGCGGCCAATAATCCCCTCGCGTTATCGCCATAAATATGCTGATTTCTTCGGCTGCGCTCTACCCATCACATTGAACGAGTGGAATTGCATTACGCATATTTGCGCAAATCGAATTGCGCGTGTACGATGATGTTTTTCGAGGATCGGATCGAGTGCAGAGGTTTTTAGAGTAGTTGCGTGGCTGCACGACGATTCGAGACGCCGCAATTTCGCGAAGAGATTTCGCGGCATGTGTTTTTGGACATTTGCGAATCGATGACTTTCGCTCCGATGTCAAAGCAGCAGATGGAGGCTCTTCGATACGCGCATGGCGACAAACGAGTACGCTGTTGCAGCTGCTCGTTCATTTCCGCTGTTTTGCTCGCGGGCAATCCATACAGAAAAGCGATTTAAGAAGGATCGTGAGCTTCAATTTACGGCATTCGATCGCCTCCTCAACCGCATAATTGTGGACAATTGCGCTCTTGGAAATTACCAAAAGTGTTCGGCCACCTGTCGGGCTCTTCAGTGCTCCACAAATCCATTCGGGGGGCTTTTTTGTGAGCAAATTTTCGCTGTTTCTCGCGCGAACGGGGAGGTCGAAACACAAAAAAACTGCACCCGTTTTTACAAGACCGCCACTCCTCTCGAGCATCAATTGACCAACGTACGTTGAAGTGAGTTTTCGGTGTGAAGATCGCGAGTTGTTTTGCGGCACCACACGTTATCCGCATTTAATTCCGCCGGCGGTTGAGGTCGATTGCGTCAGCAAGAAAGAAAGGTTATTGTAAAAATTCCCGATTCTTGTCCTTCCTCCCCAATCTTTTTGTTTGAAGTTTCGGTCGCAATGAGTCCGATTTTCTGATTCGTGGCCCTCAAATCTCCTTCGACCGCGGCCACTCGCAGTTTTCTGAGCAAACGTCTTGAGCGGGACTCGGGATTGAAAGGTCCCTCAATCTTTTCGTTTGTCTCTTCTTTCCGTCAATCATTGGTCTTTCCACGGAAAATTGAAAACCTGCGCGAACCTCAAATAACCCACGAAAAAGCCCTCACACACGTTTCGCTTCGTCTTCCCTCCATTTGGGGTTCAGAATGGCAAACGAATGAGCCCAACGGTCATTTTAATGCGATTGCACCAATCGCGCTGTTTTCCCACTTTCAGTTGACCTGTGGTGCAGGAAGTTGGTTGCTGATGCAACGCTGTTTTGCGCCTGACATCACTAATGACCGTCAGGACTTTTGCGTCGTCCCAAAACTCCCCGTTCGCATTTGGCGTCTTTATGTTTGTCCAGCATTTTGCCGTTCTCATTTTCTGCTCTTCATTCGCGAGTGTTCTTTCTTTGCTTCGTTCGTCTTTTTGAGTTTCACGGAAAACAGCCATGTACACAAAACGGCGCCGGCCCTTTCCATACGACGATTGCGCGACTTTTGTGGCCATTGGAGAGCTCGTCAAATTTACGGTTCTTACGCACAGCGGGGCGCGCTCATTTCCGTGGACCGTAAATTCGCATCTGCGTCGAGCGCAAAAGTAGACGCGAAGACAAAAGATTTTTGGTGTGTCAACGGCTACTCAATTAGCAAACGGCGACGCTTCAAACTCCCTCCCACCACCACGCCGTTTCCGTCGCGATTCCAACAACGGATTCCCTGGTGTGGCAATTCATGTGCCGCGCATTGGCCTCCAAAAATGCGCAGCTGTCGGCCCGTTCGATCGCTTTTCCTCCGACGCGGAAAACCGCAGATTCATCCCCTCCGTGTTGTGTTGATGACCTTGACGATTTTGATGTCCGTGTGAATTTTCTCAACTTTTTATTCACGTGAAGCGTGTCATTTGACTGTCAAGCGATTGATTCGAAGGGACTTGTAGAGTGCACAAATGTTGGCAAACGAACGAATGCTTCAACAACACGTCGATACGGGATTCGGGTACCCACCACATTCCGGGTTTACGGCACCAGTTCCCGGTGATTGGTACTTCATTGAAAAGAACGCGGATGAGTCGTCGACCGGCTCCGGTGGTCAGGAGTACGATGACTTCGCCGACGACTTTCAAATGAGCGCCCTACGAGCTGCACTCAATGCGCGAAGCGTAACGGAAACGGTCGAAGTGCCGAGCTCTGAACATGTGGCCGAAATTGTCGGACGACAGGGCTGCAAAGTTAAAGCTTTGCGTGCAAAGTAAGTAATTGGGTCGAAGATTTCCATTCTCTCACTTTTCAGAACCAACACGTACATCAAAACACCTGTTCGCGGTGAGGAACCAGTTTTTGTTGTGACCGGAAGAAGCGAAGATGTTTTTGAGGCCAAACGTGAAATTGAATGTGCCGGTAAGCGATCGCTAACGATTCACTGATTGGTCGGATTTTGTTTTTCAGCCGAACATTTCACTCAAATCCGAGCGTCGCGTCGTCATTCGCAAGGCGGTACACCGGTTGATGGACATGTCACAGGTGAGAGAGCAAGAAAGGAATTGATTGATTCTTTTTTTCAGCGTATGTTCGAGTGCCGTTGCGCGTTGTTGGACTTGTGGTCGGACCGAAAGGCGCCACCATCAAACGCATCCAACAGGACACAAACACGTACATCATCACGCCGAGTCGGGATCGTGAGCCGATTTTCGAAGTCACCGGTTTGCCGCAAAACGTCGATGCTGCTCGTCGCGAAATCGAACAACACATTTTCGCGCGTACCGGCAATCTTCCAATCACCGATCAGAGCGCGGCGATCGGTTTCGACATCAAAGCCGCCGCGGCCGCCGCTTCGTTCTCGCATTCGAACGCGAATCGGCCGAATTATGGTAAGCGGATATGATGGGCATAACAAGTGAAATGAAAAAAAATCCAAAATACTTTTTGTCTTAACGACAGAAGAATACAATCGAGCAAACTTAATGCCCAATGTTTTCAGGTTATTTGGCAGCTGGCAGTCATTCGAATAAGCGACAAACGGCGTTGCACTCAATGCAACAAGCTAGAAACTTGATTCATCAAGGACATTGCCGCGAAGACTCGGCCATGGTTGCGGCGGGACTAGCCGCCTATAACTCGGCACTCAAACAGTACAAAGAAGCGGAAATCGCTCAAACCGAAGCTGCTAAAGCACTTGGCACCTTCCAATCGAACACAATGACATCGACTGCTTCGGCACCTAATTCGACTCGCGGTTCATCGCCCACCGGTCCAACAAACAACTCGTTGTATCAGCACGGGTACGAAAATTGGTCGAACTCATCCATTGCCACCAGTTTGAACGACGAAGGGACAATGCGTGCATCGTTGAACGCTTTGATTGGTATGTTCTCCGGTTCCTGCGGAATGAGTGCCACCAAATCAGCACCGAACTCTCGTGACGAAGGAATTGGCGAGTCACCAACCAGTTCGTAAGTTCGATACACAAATCCAATACCGTATTGATCACGTTTTCTAGAATGGGTCGTCTCGAAGATCCGTATCATTTGATGTCGTCGATTTGGGACGATTTACAATCCAATTCGCAACGTGATAAAGCGACCGTTTAACCCGTTTCAACTCTATAGTCACATCCAACAAACAGCAGCACGTGTTCTTCAATCTTTTTTTATGTCCGATCTCTGTCGATTGTGTTCGAAGTGTCAACAGAATCCAATGGTTCGCTTGCCCTCGAACTCAATGTCCTATTTGTCCCCAGTTTAAATGCGTTCAAATCTGCAAAAATTTTCGAAACTTTTATCCGTCAGTCAACCTCATCCAAATACTCGAACACGGGAATTCAACCCTCAACTATTCTCTCAAACAAAACTTACAAGTGTCCTGCACGAGTCGCTTAGGCTCAATCGTGTTAATCTCATCAATCGCCCAATCAGAATTCTTTAAATTTTGTTTCAAATTTTTATCAGATGATATGGCAATCACAAATCTCTTAAAACGAACGAACACGTGTAATTTGAATGCTTTATCAAAACTTTTACTTGTTAAAACGTCTCTCTCTTTTCAGGAATTTCAGTTGTTTTTCTTGTTATCACTTAACAGGCGTCTCTGCATTCTATGGTTTCAGCTGTGCTGGAAAAGATCTGTCACACACAAATTATTCATCGGGTTTCGAGCTCGTTTTACGCTACGTGGTTACACTCCGGACGCCTTTTCGTTGTCTTCGTGCATTTGGGTTATCTAGTGGGAGGTTTCTCGTCTACCTAACAAACTGGCATTTTGATCAAATGAACGTTGCCGTTTAATCTTTTTGTAAACTCGTTTTTGTAACCTTTTTTACCATTGAACTCAATAAGCCACGTGTTTCGCATAATGTTTTCTCGCCTTTTTGTAACTTGTGGTCGAAATGACATTATATTTCTTTTTTCGTTAATCTTATTGTTGTTAAGACATAAATATTTATTTATTGCAACTAATCGGACAGTTGGATTTGAGCGAAATCGTCGGCTACGGAAGTGAAGGGCGGATGTTGATCGTCTTCGTTCAACTGACGAATTTGAATGGTCATGTCTTTGTGGAGCTGAAACAAATGTTCGTAGGGTAATGGAAGAGAATACAAACCTCTTGGCCGATTTCATTTCGATCTTCCAACGATTGATCGTCTTCCAGAAATCGTTCGGGCATCAGCGATGTGGTCGGTGAAGTTGTTGGTCGTTCGTTGAGCGACGCACCATGAGCTCCGGATGTCAGTGTTGAGATAAAGAAGACGAGAAAGTTGATAACAAATATCAAACTCGTGCTTTGTGATTCAATTCGCATCGTCTATGGACGATACAAAAGCTCTTCGGAAGGTTGGCTAGTGATTCAGCGACAACAACGACGCGAAGATTGTTTTTGTGGAAAAGTCGAATCATTAAACGGAAACGCGAAACCGAAATCCAATGATTCTGCGTCCTTCGGAATTGAGTTCGCGACGCTTAATTGCCGTGTTGATTTCGTTGGTTGTTGTTGAAAACGCGAAATTGCGTCTGCTCAAGAGCAAAACGAATTTCCGCCCATGCGGTTGTTGTTGTTGCGGTTTTTATTATAAGAACTGAAGGAAAAACTCTCGTTTTCCGTCGGACATACACAAAAGACCGTCAAATTTGGGTCGAGTTGGTTGAGGGTGCGGTAGACGCTTCGGGGTGGATTAATTGCTCAATAAAATGCTCTTACAGATTTATTACGAACACGAAATTAAGTTTGTTTTGAATAGTAAAACCCGCTGGGAGATTACACAGAAGTCGCGGTGAACTTAGTAATTGGATTATCCGCGTACAACGACGAATTGGAACCGATCACCGTATCCTCGTTCTCGTGCTCTTCGGGCAGCGACGGACTGTCGGGTTCGATTAGAACGCCGCGTGAGGATGAAGAGGATAAGGAGAAGGGTGATTCGCTCAGTTTTCGTGGCTCATCAATGGGCAACGCGAACATGATCGAACGGCGACGCCCTCGTTCCGTGGGCGAATTGTTGCCTTGATATGCGGACGAAAATGATAACAGTTCTCGACTAGTCTTTAAACTGCAAAGGAGAACAGACGGATTAAGGTTCATGTGATAGCAGAACCGACCTAGAACGCCTGCCACGAACTAAGGCTGGGCTTGTCGATGCGGCACAAGGTCCAACTCCTGGACCATTGACTTTTCGAATATGCTAAAAACAAAACTTTCGACAAGAAATTAAAGGTTGAACTCACTTTTGCTAACTGCTCCAATTGTCCGATTACCGAGCCAACTAGAACTTCGTTTTCCTCATCTACAATCTCCGGACTACTTGGGCGTTTGGCTTTCGGACTTCTGAATTTGAAAGTTTAGTTCCGATTAAGGAACTTGTTCTTTACGGGATTTGATCAGCAATTTGCAACAACTCTGCTCGAATGTCTTCAACCGAATCCTGACGTGAATCCTCGTTCGAGCCAACGAAACGATCAACAATCACTCCAAATGCCACCATCTTCAAGACCTTCAAACCGAAACGTTCAGCCAACAATAAGACCTTTTTCACGAATTCAGTATCAGCAGAATCCTAAACATGATTGTTAATGTGCTTAACTGCTTGTCAAACTTACCAATAGAACTTCACGACAAATCAAACGTTCACATTCTCTACGCAGTGCAGCGAAATGGACGTTCGAAAATTCGATCAAAATTTCGATGAAATCCTCGAAACATTGAGCCTCTGGTTCAATAACACGATCAAAGTAGACGTTCGCAAATACCTAAAAGTAACAAGCTTATTCGAAGACTCTTGTGAACACACGTTTTCGACTTCTTCTTTTGTAACCGACAAATTCGAACATCGTTTTGCACTCTGCGTACATCCGAACTGATAAATGTGATGATGCAAATCAAAACGGTCGGCCTAAAAATTCAGTCAGAAGCCGCATTACTTCTCTGGATTAACCTCAACATCGTATAACTCGGCGTCATGCACGAGAAGTTCACCGGACAGAATTTGATCGAGCACTTCTTCGCAAGTTGTTTTGATCTGCTTATCAATGTTGGGCAGATAACCGAACGGTTGAAACCATTTGAGGTCCATTCTGCAATAGTACGTTTTATTGGCTCGTAAACTTCTTCTTGGCTTACCGTAACTCAACGGTCATTTTGAGCAGTTTGCCAACGTTCAATTGAATCGACGAACTTAGACGCGAACGTTGCGTACTATCGTCCGAAAACGGTGCCCAACCACTGCCTTTTGTGTAATCCAAATTCTCCAACGGTAACTCGAAAAACTGCCACACACCACTAACGTCTTCAACGGATATGCTTAAAAGTCTACAGTTTGAATTGTTTTTGGAGTTCACAGACTTGGCCGCTTTCAATGAAATGTCGGAGGGTCCATCTTTCAAATACAAAAACGGACGAGTAACAAATCCACGACTCGGTTCCTGCCCCATTTCGTAGTCTTCGTCGCGAGTTTCAGGCAAAACATGTTCGTCGCAAAGACGTAAGCACCAGGTGAACTGAACACCGTTGAAGGCCGTACAGAAAGAGGGAGAGACATTCAAAATTGTCCATTCATTAGTCGAAATCAATCTGAAGTCTCAATGTCGATTAGCATATTCTCGAGACGTTTGTTTTACCTTTTCGTCACTTTGAACTTCCAACTGTAGCGAAACCCGACCACCGACGATTCCGAAGCGTAGAGCGAGGTGCACGGAAACTCGTCGGTATTCGCCGACATTTTGTTGAAACTAAATTCCCGGATTCAAAAGTAACAAGTCGAAAAGCGGAAGTAAATCGCGAGCGAAGGGTCGAGTTCACGATAACGATACACGTTTGTCCCCGAGTAAACGAACGACTATTTTGGAACCAAGAAGCACTGACTACAATTTTGCATTACGGAGCTCATCGACTAATAAAAATTAAATAAGGACATGGGCAATCTCATTGGTCGCAACAGGAAAGTCCACGGTGTTTACAAGAGGAAACCACGACAATTCCTCTTCGCTCGTTTGCTTCAAATGGTTCCCTGATAATGGAGACTTAAAGACGAAAATAGGAACACACACTTCGTAAATACTCTACGAACTTTAACCAAACGGGCCGCTGGTTTTTGGTACGACGAGAATTTTTAATCGTCCTCCTGGTTATCAGAACGAGGCAAAGATGGTCGTTACGTGAACACGTTGACTGCTAATCCCGTGGCAAACGAGCAAACTGATCTTCTAATCAAACCTCTGGCGCATGATCAAAAACCAACAACGTGTTTGTGGAGGGGCAATGACTTGGGCTCGATGACTTTAAGCCCAAGACTTTCGTCTCGCGTAAACCATCGAGAGCCGAAGGCCAATCGTATATTTATACGACAACACGTTTGTTGATATCAGAATCCACTAGACTAAAAATAACTAACAATAAACGAGTTCTCGATCGTTTTTGGAACGAACACTTTCACTTCTTTTCGAGATAAAAATTCACACTATCCGTGTCTTCTAATTGAAAATTCACGCCTAAACGTTCTTTGAATTCCGCTGTGAAAAACGAAACGATAAAGTCGATGGTGTTGAATTCAAAAACACGTCTGCGCATTCCGTTGGCAAATTGCGGTTTTAAGTGCTTCCGAACAAACCGCATGACGTGGCTGATAAGCTTCAATCTTCTTTGGATTTCTTCATACGATGCAATTAGAATCCATTTGAAGACAATTGATCGTTGAAGTTTAAACGTTGATCAAATAACATTGATGTTGGCTAAACAATCACTTGACGAAGAGTTTCGATCGTCAGTGGATGAATCTGTACATGTTCACTGTGATTGTTCGTGACACTTTGAAGCTTCTTCTTTGGTTCTTGGGATTTAATTTCGATTAAACGTCATTTTTATATTGCTATTCTTCCAGAATAAGCTCAAATGTCAGTCGTCTATATTCTGAAGGCAATTTGACATATACGCTTAAGATCATGATACGAAGACAATGCACGAGAATGGACGAATAAAAAGTATTGATCATAGAAAACCAGTGATTGTTTTAAAGAAAACGCTAAACTCTCATATTGATAACTGGCTGGTTTATTTTGTGTAACTGTCGGCGAAGTGAGTTGGTTATACAACAACTTTATATTGGCATCTGGTTTAACTAGAACACCAGGCTTTGATGAGCAGTAGCCTTCTTATATTGCTGATTTGACATCAATTGTGTGCGTATGACAGTTGTTTATTGAGTTTGTAATAAAAGCAAAGTCAGAGAAGGACTGTAGACTTAGGTCCTCTAGTTGACTCAGACTCTTGACGAGAAGTTTGTTTGTTGGTGTTTTGTATTCGCGTTTTGGGTGCGTTGATAACCGGCAATTTGATGAACCTACGAAAATCGGAGCAATGAAGGATCCAAATTTGTTCGTGGAAGAAGTTCATTTGGGCGGCAATCTTTGGAATGAAAACGTTCTTTTCAATCCGGCAAACTCGTGAGTTTTTTCGTTGGAAGTCTCGTATTTTTGGTCGTTTCAGTTTGGTGGCCGTCACTTCGAATACGCGAACAATCGTCTACGATGTAAAGTCCGGACAACGACGAATGATCTTGCCCGATGAGGAGCGAATTTGTGGTTTGTATTGGCTCGATGATACTACGGTTTGTATCTTAGAAGCTTCAATTGAATTCCCGTTTTTCAGTTGATAACCATTTCGTCCATTGGACAAATCAGCACCTGGAATCTGAACGACGTGATACTGAACTCTCAACATGAACTGTCGTCTAAATTTACGGTCCAGTGGGTTTACAACGTTGGTTCGGCGCTGTTCGCGGTTGCGATTTCGTCGAAACAAACCGACGAGCAGGTGCTGTTGCGAATCGACATCAACACGGGCAAAACAACGGTAATGGCAAAACTACCGATAAAAGTTCATGAGCGACGGAAATTGGCGTTTGCCGACAAATATGCAGCACTCTGTGACGGCAAAACGGTTCGTCTGTTGCCATTCAACGACGTTACAATTAACGGCGAGTTGGAGTACACGTTTTCGAAAGCATTTTCGGTGGACAACGAAGACAAGATCGTGTTTTCGTCCGTGACTATTGTCGAGGATCATGTCTTTGCCGTTCTAGCTCTTGGAAGAGTTTACTATTGGTAAGCTTTGAATTCCATCTTTTGATGCAAAAGTTCAGGAAATGTGTGAGCAAAAATGGATTCAATTCGGCAGCCAAATCGTTCTTCCACGCACATCCCGCTGAGGTTTGCATTGCTGTTACGCCGTTGCTGTCGGTTTTCTGCGGTTCAGCGGATTGTCGAGTGGATCGATGGAGTTTTCAGACTTCTGGTGCTGGTCGCTATCAACAGAAAGAAGGAATCGAACGCATGGATGCGCCGGTTGAGTTGCTCTGGTTGTCTTCGGATGCTAACTATCTTATGGTCGTGCTTGCTGACAACTCGATGGTTATTTTGAACGCATCACTCGCCGTTGTTTCACGACCACACACAATGCAATGGCCAGCAAACGTTAAACCATTGGATTGGTTGGGACTTTATGTCGACAATTCGAATCCCGAATATGTTGTTACAAACACACGCATCGGTTTCATTCAATGGATGGATCCGGTTAAGTGGAGAACTGTGTCGGAGGTAAATGACAAGTGTCAACGGATTCATTGATCGCTTTTGTAGTTTGATGTTGTCGGTGAAAATATACCGCCACGCGATTCTCCGAATTTGCCGAATTTCAATTGGTCAAATGTTTATGCCATCAACACTTCGACATCACTTCTTGTTACAGCGGAACGTCGGCGAGATGAGTCAGAAATGGTAAGCAAAGTTTTTGATGAAAACTTGACCGGGAGTTTGTTTTCAGAGTGCAATAAGATTCTTTCATCGCGTAAAGCCGGGATGCATGAACGATATGCGCTTAATGGACGTGATACGTGTCCAACAGCGAATACGTTTCATTCGTTGCAGTTTGGAAGATGCACGACATACGGCGGCTCGTAACATCTTTTCGAGACAATACGTTGTGATCATCGATGATGTCGGAGAAATTACGACCTACGAGTTCGATCCGAATCGTCAGGACAAATGGCGAGTCGACTTGAAACGAGTCGTTGATTGGCAGAAAACGGAGATTGTCGACTGCTCATCGATTCGTTTAAACACAATGGCGACCGTGAACGTCATTCCAAGCGCATCTTTACACTCATCGGTAGCATTGATTTGGAACACCGAAATGGGTGCACTTTCGGGCTTCGTCGACCAGATCCCAAACGTTCGACAAGTTCGTTGGGCTCCTTCACAAGAACATCAAAATCTGACACTTTTAATTTCTGGAGAAGAGATGTTTGCGTCCTACGATTTTGTTCGCAACGAGTTTCTTTGGGCCGTTACAGAGCCACGTCTCAACCTCTTCGCCAATTTGTTCGTCGTTGTCGCTTATCGGGATAATTTGGGTGTGTTATGGAAGTAATTGGATTCTTATTGAGTGTTTAGCGTTTGTCATCAATCACAAAGATGGTACAGTGACACATGAGTTAAAGTTTTCGAGTCCTCAGAACAAAGTCGTTGCTACAGGTTCGCTATCAAACGTTCGATTGAGTGGTTTGAATTCGAAGGTGAACACACAAAAAACGTAGTAGCAAACGTTGTTGTGTTTCAGACTTTGAGCTTGTTGAAACCGGATACCGACGAAAACTCAACTCTGCGCGACATCACATCGCTGACAAAAACCACACCGTTTTCTGTTCTCGCCAAACAAGCCCGTTCCGATGCAACACCGGCGTCTTCAAATCTATCCAATCAATTGAGCACCGTACGCATGCTGTCAGCACGAAAACTCTTGGAAGGATCGGCTCATACGTTGGCGCCTCTCGACGTTCTGGCGAGCACGTTCATTCGCTCGTGTTTGATACCACGACAAGTGCCGACTTGAAATTCTATTCAGTGTTTCTCGATTGTTAATTGTTTCTTGTTATTTGTTAAATTTCGTTGATTGCAAATCGAAAAATACACGACCGCCCACGGATCATCAAGTAGACGGCGATGTGAGTCATTGCGGCCCACGGAAATAATACAAGAGGATTTGTGAGATCGAAGAAGAAGTTGCGCTCCGACAAACTGCGATAAAGACAAACAAAATCTTAGCCGGGGGTGGGGACAAGCCGACTGTCTTCTCGTTCGTACAAAAGGATCAAAAAACAGTTGGAGGGGTCACGGATTGTCAAATGGGCCAAATCGGTCGTTTTTGATTGATTCATAGATTGCTAAACAAACGAACGTTCCGATTCATTTCTTTGTTCAACTAACACGAATGTTTCGTTTTGTTGCCTCTGAAGTCTTTGAGGATGAGTGATCGTGGATAAGATTTTGATTGTTGAAAGCGTGTGGTTGAGAGCTGACAATAACCACGATTTTTGTTTAGTTGACTCATTCCATTAATTTAATGTCCTACGTTCATAGACCGCGTCCTGGTAAGTTTATGAGTTTGTTCGAATCGAATGTAAAGGATTTAGGAGGCCTTGGTGCCGTTGTCTTAGACAAAGTAAGTGGAGAATTGAAGTTCGGTAATTGAATGCCTTTGATAGCAAGCTTCCAAGTTTAACGAAGAAGAGGCCCACTACCTGTTGGAGTGGATTAAAGGATTGACGAAAGAAGAGTTCAACACAGAGGGCTCTCGTCAGAACTTCAAGGAGGTGTTGAAAGACGGACAACTGTTGTGCAAGTGAGTTCAAACTGAAAGAATCATAAACTTGGTTTTTAGGCTTCTGAACGCCATTCAACCGGGAATTATCAAAAAGATAATGAAACCGATCAGTAATTTCAATTGCATGGAAAACATCAATTTGGTAAGCGAATTCAAGTCGAAAATCAAATGAATCGACACTTCAGTTCGTTACCACCGCTCGAACTTTGGGTGTCAACGACGAAGCGTGTTTCCAATCGGTGGATCTGTTCGAACATCGTGATCTGTTCGCCGTAACTATGTGCTTACGCGTTTTGGCTGCAAAGGTGAGTTGAGATCAACAGTCGTTGAGATCAATTGCTTTATCGTTGCAGGTCGAGAAGTCGCACAATATCGCACCGCCGAAACAAATCTCAAAAGATCGGATTTGATTGCAGTTATGTACGGCGTCTCGGTTGACTTTTATTTCCAAGTTTAAGAATATGGCCGCAGATACTCATAACTTTCACATTGTCGTATTAACTGTTGCAAAATAAAGTTCATTAATCGTTTCGTATCAGGGAAGTTCGTTTCACGGAACGGACAACTGATTTGACCTTCCCCTTTGATTTCGACCCAAATTGAGAAGAAACGTCAAATGTACGTGACCCGTTTTAAAGTGGAGAGTAGTAATCGTGGATCTGGTCGTTTCGATTTGTGCACAAACTTTTTCGAATGGGGACGAATTTGATTGGACTCAACGTATTCGAACCGTTTCTGCGATCTATTGGACTTCTTTTACTCAACTACGTGCTTTTCGATTCAAGTTTTTACGATGCACTGGTCTTCAAGTCCGCCTTACAAACGCCCGTTTATTTGTGTTCGGTTCTTATTTGTAAGTTCGAGAAATGATTCTCAGTTTACAATCTCTATTGTAGCTTTGAATGTTTTTGTTTTGAGTGTTCTGTTACCCTTCAAGCAATTAGTTCAGTTCTATGGCCATTTATCGTTTCTTTTTGTTGTCTACCAACTGATTGCTGTGATCTCGAAGGTCTTGTGCTTAAATGACTCGTTCAATCAATTCTTTGAATTGAAAGATAACTCGAATTCCACAGTTCTTTTGGTCACTGTTAACGTGAGTAAAAAACTGAGCTTTCGTTTAAATGTCGTTGTTAAGAACACAACCATTGGGAATCACACCATTTTGTTGTTTCTGAATTTATACATTGCCGGTGAATTCACAAACTTCTATCCTTTCCTTTCTCGAGTGTACCGTCAATTGCGATCAATAGTGCGAATACGTGGACTGACAGCTGGTAGCTTCGAATCTAACCAAATGGAATAATCGTAATTTAGGTGCACCGGTGATATGTGAACGAATCGGTTTATTCAACGTTTTCTCGGTCTTCTGGATCATTTCTGTTGGTTTCAGTACTCAACAAAAGTATTCGTATTCAAATAACTTCTATGATTTGCTAAATAACAGTGTTCAATTGAGGTTAGAACTTCCCGTTTACAGTTCAGAAGTTCTTTTTAGTTCACCGCTTTTGGCAATCGCTTTTGGTCTAACGATTGAAAAGATCAGTACGAAGCTAATTGATTGGCTTTTCAATCGCGTTGATCAAAATGGATCGAAGGCAAATAAAAAAGAACCAATGTTCAACATTCTTTTTGTTTGCTTTCAATTTGGTTTAATTGAAATGCAACATAACAATCAAGAATCAAAATTAACTGACGTGTTGGGTAGATGATCTTTTTTGATCGATTATAAGCTTGTTTTCAGCGTACTTCTTGATTCTTTGCTCGCTGCATCATAAACTGATCGACCATCTGAATTCTACGTTCACAAATCCGATGAGCAGTAAATTGCAGTATTCCAAATGTACTGCAGTATTAATCGTGTTTGTCTCAACTCTGATAGCTTTTCTTTGCTTAATGCACATCTCGACCAAGCTCAATGTTCGGTAACCATTTAAGTCAATAGACGCGATTAACAGAATTCTATTTCAGAGCCTTCTTGGTGTATCCACTTGTTTGCAATATGATTGTACAGTCGATTTGTTCGTTCGCTGTTGGTCTGCTAACCGTTGTCGAAAACCACAGAACACAAGAACTAACTCATGATATTCGCGAGTGGATTGAGTTCACAAATGTGGCATTTGTATTATTGTCTACGACCATTTTCACTATTTTCGTTTTTATTTCTCAGCTCCCAACAGTCGGGTTTATGGCTACTGTTGCTCATAACCTTTTGAAGTTCTATGATTCTTTCATTTCTCTACACAATCTCATTAGAACTCATTTAGCAACTACACAGCAAATGAGCTTCTTAATCGGGCCTACAAATTCAAATGAGGTTTGTGTGATTTGTCTATCTGTAACGCAACATGAAGCTAAAGTTACTTCATGTTCTCACGTATTCCACGGCTTTTGTATTCGTAAATGGCTTAGAACACGTGAACTCGGAATATGTCCTGTGTGTTACCAATCAATCGATGGCTCTCTTCTTGAACAAGAGAATAAAATCAAAGATTGTTATTGAAGTGTTTGGAAATACAACAACAAGAAAACGATCAGTTTAGAAAGACAAAATGATCAAAATTGTGATTCAACTTAGAACATGGACGCTAACTGGAATGCAAATGAAAGCAAATCGTGTCTTCTGATGGTTCTCAAAACAAAACAGTTGTCTCTGATGGAATCAAGAGAGATCGTCAAAGTCAACTTGTAGTTAAACCAACAATTCGATCTTCACGATCATCAAGTTCTGACGCAAATGCAACAATAAGTTTGGAAAGCGGTCTATATTGTAGGTTTTGATACATCCATTTCTTTTGCTTGTCAATCATTGAATTTCAACGTTTGAAAGCACAACACTTTTATTTGTTAGCTGAGTGATTAAGAGTAAATCAACAGTAAACTCTTATCTAGAACATTTGTTAATATGCATTCAAATTCGCACATTTTGCTTATTGTTGGCGTTGTGTCAGCTTTTCACATGCCGATTTCTTTCATTTTGCATTATTTTGGCTCTTTACTTTACATCATTATTTAGCAGTATGAGTTTTCGTAAAGATCCGTGTGTTAAGAAATTGTTAGAAAAGGCTACTCTAGAAGGCCTGTTTAGCATTTACTTTCAACGCGTTTACGAAAAGAATGAAATTCGAGAAATGGGAAATGTGTTAAAAAACGCATTGGAAGAATATTCTAAGAATGATGTCATATATGAGATTTGTTTGTATCTTATCATTCGATTGCTTACATTAAATTTTAAGAAACTTCTCGAAAACAATAAAAATGACACTGAACCGTTGATGAATGAATGTCTCGATACACTATGCGCGGTAAGTATTCTTTATAACAAGCCATTTGATTGCTTTATCTTATAAAATTCTATTTTTGTATACTTTATTTTGGCAATCTAATTACTTTTTCAGGAAACTTTAAACCGAGGAAAAAATCACACATCAGTGACTTTGCTTACTTTGGCCAAATTGTTTATGAAAATTGGCGATTTCCGACTTGCGTGCGAAGTAATTTGGTGTAGCGTTTCTCTTGCAATTCAAGGTAATTGTATAAACGTTTCTTTATGTATGCATATTCGTTTTTAGAATTCATCGCTCTTCACGGCCTTAACGTTAGACTTCATTCGCACACTGGCAAAGCGAACTTTATGCAGGCGCTTTCCCGTGAACTTGCAAGACAATTTTCAGTGTTCGAAGTGTGAGTTTTTGATTCTGATATTGCTATCTCTATTATCTGCTTTAGATGTCACTCTTCCTTCTACACGAACAAACACAATTCTCAACGTGTTAATTTTGCATTCGAAGAAGCGAACGATTTCATTCGAAATCTTCAGACTTTCGTATTGACTGATGAAAAGAAGAAGGAACTGGAGAAAGGCAATTTTAATGATTAGTTCGTTATGTGGCTGATTTCAATAAAGATTTTATAATGATCATTATATCATATTTTTAATAAATAGGATAACGACGAAAATGAGAGAAAACTTTGGACTAAACCATTGGTTGAATTGCGGATTGGATTGAGACTGATGACCCACTGTTCTCCAAACTAAAGTGCTCAACGAATCAGTTTCTAAAATTCAGAATTCGATCAGTAAAACGGTTAGCACTTACCCAAACGGAAATCTGTAGTACAAGTTTTCATAGGCATTTCTACTTTTTTTTACATAAGCCAAGACGATCAATGAGCTTCCAAGCAAAGATAAGTTTCGGACTTTTCCTTTGACTTCGAGCTTCGTTTCCTGGCACTTCAGATCCACAGTATCGAATCCACTTATTGACGAGATTCCAGTACTCTTGTTGAATTGTGCAACCAAGAGTTTGTTCCTACACCATGTATGTGCCGTGTACTAAAAATGAGGAGTGAAATTCGACAGTAAGAAACTTACTTTTGCAAAAACCTTGCTCGTCCGATTAGCAAATTCAATCTTGTGGACAGTTTGTGTGTCTTTAGCTCATGAAAACTCGACCAATTCGTGGGCGTTTACCATGTCATCGGACCGAAATCTATACAGTTTGTTGTTGAACTTCATGGGAAAGTGAAGTGCATACGACATTTCAATCGTTTCCCCAAGAGAAAGCTGGTTGTCGTTGAAGTTAATGACCGCGTGTTTCATTGGTCCACGAGTTGTAGGACGCAGCAAATCGAAGAGTCCTTCGTCGTCTCATCAATCAAGAGGTGTTGATCGTACCAGCCATTCAGGACGAAGAGTCTCCCGAACTTGAGAACACAAGTGGCCAAATCAAAGATGCCGCTGATGATTGCCACAACATTCGCCGAAAAACAGATGATTGTCCCATAAAAGTATTTTTCGTCGACAAAGTGAAGAAAACGAAGGTAGAATTTACATTGTTTTCTCGTTCGCTCATTACTTTAACACGGTTTCCAAACTCACTTTTTAGTTCCGTAGAACGTGTCCACGACAAAATGGTCTGGACACTTGTACGTAACGAAGAATCGTTCGTCCAAACCAGATGTTGTGCACATGAAGTTGTTAACTTCCGAGCAGTTTGCGTGGCAAAGTGCTCCATTTTCCATATTTTTAAACTCACTAAAATCAACAATTTAAATGTACGTTGGTTTCATTTAAAATAGTTGTTTCAAACGAACTCGAAACACCGAGAATGAATTTGAGATATCAAAAGGCCAACAAAGAACTGAACACGTCAAGGACTCTGACAAAGGTAAGATTACGAAACTCCTACCGAACACGTTTGTTTAGAAGATTCATAATGTCACACACACAAATAAACGCAGTGGTGCATTGCCTATTAAGCCGCAGTAATCTCTTTCTCAAATATACGATTGCAAAACTGGAGGCCTTTTTGTTTGAACTATTGATTCCAAAATCTTGAAGTTATGATGGTTTTTTGAATGATCAAAAATTGAAGCATTGGTTGATACTGGAACATTTCTGATTAAGGTAACTTGAAAGCAGTCGCGGATGAAGAACAACATCGATTTCACTACAGGAGGATCGCCTGAATGCTCGCTAATAACAACCTTCGAATACGTACAATCATCAAGTTCCACGCGCTTTCAGTCCCAATTGAAAACGCAATAGTAAACAAAAACCAATGTTTTGATCCACTAAACGGAATTCAAGAGCAAATTGTAACGCCCCGTTATAAATTTTTTCTTAATCAAGTTCTACACTGGTGGACAAAAGTTTTCACCACCCACTTTTCTCGGAGATTACTGATCCAATTCAGCTCAAATTTTTACCCTGGTTTTATTAGATCGTTAACCTTTAATTAACAAAAAAAACAACTGGTCTTGCGAAGTCTAACCGAAGCTGCAATCAAAAATCGATTTTGAGGAGGTCAAAAGTATTCGCCACTCACTTTCAACATCGAATTTCTCCTCCTTTTGCGGCCTTTAGTTTGACCAAACGATTGGCAATGGATGAGTAGAGTCCCTTGATTGTGTCCGCCGAAAATCGGCTTGCACATTCGACGATCTTTTCAGTCAACGCGATTGAATTCGTGAACTGTCCATCGGCGTAGACGAGGTCTGATAGCAGATGCTACACATTTTCGATGATCGACAAATCGGGTGAACATGCAGGCCACTCGACGGTAGAGGCTTTCTGACGCTTCAAAAAGTCCATTACGATCTTCGCTTTGTGGATGCTGCAGTTGTCTTGTTGCCACGTCCACGGACGTCGTCCCATTTGGCGATTGCACCACGCGATGTAGACGTCTTTCAAATCCTTCACATACTGCGCAGACTTGTAAGTACCGTCTATAATCTAAAAATCATAGCCAAAAGTAAGCAATTTGATTTTGAGATTGGTTGCACAAACCTTAATCAAAAATTCGCCATTCGCACAGATCGCGCCGAACACCATGACACTTCCACCTTCTTGTTGCCGTTTGATTCGCTGCAGACAAGTGTTCCCAACGCCCCAGGAACCCATACTGTCAGGACCATTGTATGAAAACCTTTTTTCGTCGGTGAAAATCCACGATTCGAAATCAGTATTCAGCTCGAGGTGGCGAATTTGAGACGTGCAAGCTTGTGAGAAGGTTTCAGCGGTAGAACTTTCTTAGTCAATTGGTAAGAGGCTCCATTGCTGTTTAACGTCCGACGAATTGTACGGCAAGAAGCTGGCTTTTGAAACATTTTTTGGATAATCGTAGACGTGACCATTTGACCGCGACGAATAAGAGATGTGATGTGCCTTTTCATTTGGCGAACACTTCGGTCAGAAATCAGTCGAGGACGTCCCATTTTCTTCGGTTGAATGTTTCGTACAACTTTCCGCACCGTCAAACGGTCCATTCCCATCTCACGAGCAATCGCACTAATGATTGTCCCTCTCAAACAGTCGCAATATTTGAGCTCGTCGTTGCTCGGTGATCATTCTTAAAGACTGTAAACATATTAGAGTAACTGATACTGTCGAAAAAACAACTAACCTAAAGAAGAAACGAAGGAAACCGTCAAAAACCGCGCACTGGCGAAAACTTTTGACCGGCCGAAAACATTCATTCTTGTATTTTTTAAATTGTTTCTGCCTGTTAGTTATTAATTTTGGGGGTATGATATGTACTGTATGTTGTTCATAATTGGTGAAAATCTGAGCCGAATTGGATCAGTAATCTCCGAGAAGTGGGTGATGAAAACTTTTGTCCACCAGTGTAGAACGCCGCACCCCTTACTCCACCTCCAAATGATCGTCGACGAAACTCCTCTCCACCCAACAAGTCACTTCGACCTTTTCTCTTCATCAAGTGTAGTTGTGTATTTTTATTTCGTCTGTCGCTTAAATAAACTTCTT